>CM043730.1:11813209-11905623 GCA_023968675.1 Taenia pisiformis | reverse complement strand
TGTACTAGTTTCCCATTGAAAATCAACGGCTGACTAATGACGCCATACAAGAGAGGCATAGCAGTTCTTCAATCCTGGCTTCCACGTTGTTTGAAAGTAGGTCTGCCATCTGGCTCGTTGCTTACTGTTTGCGTTACATCACTTTGATCGGCAGACCGCATTTTTTGTTTCTCACCCACACAGGCAACATTACTCTTGTCGCATCTACCTGATGTGAAAGTTGCTGCTACATTCATGCGTCATGTCTGGTTCATTGTGGAGTAGGCGAGGAAACAGAGGAGCCTCAGAGGAGAAAGCAAAGTACCCAAATGTCACCTGCATGTGTTTGTGATCACTCAATTAGCAGCAGCACTAGGAGCCCTGCTGAAGTCGAATGACTCGCTCAATATCCGCCTCTCGATTTGGAAACACTGTTGCATGGTACGCAGCACTAGGCCGGATTGGATCTGCTCAGATTGGATTAGATCAGAGCAAGCCATGCGGGTCACCCTTGTCAGATTTGTAAATCTTTTGTAAAGTAGTTCAACGGAGGACAGAGAACGACATTTTAGCCATCATGCTTGCCGATTTCCGCGGGCGCGTCTTGCACTTCACCATTAAGTTCAATGAGACCTTAATTGCGCCGTCCAAATCAAGTGGGATTAGCTCCTTGCTATATGATTGAGGGTCAAACTGCACATAAATCAGACCCGATGATGGGGCTAAGGAAGCTCCTTGGTTACGGTAAGTGTCTTCCTTGCGTTTCACTGCGCTAACTAATCCTTCATCTGTGCTATGTCCCATTATTTCCCAGCGTGTCTACTCCATAATCAGGCTTGACCCAAAAAGGAGAGCAGTTCTTTTCTCTTATTCTATGCTTGAACATGGCTTTCTTGCTCCTCCGCTTATCTTACCCTTCTCTCGATTTTCCTCACTTCTAACCCCTATTTAATTCTCAACCACTTCATCCTTCTGCTTCATTGGATGACAGGGTCTTCTTTGTGAGTTTCTCTTCTCCATTCGCTAGTCCTACTCTGCACTAGGACGAGCTCAAGTAATGCAAAGACTAATAGCCCAATTCAGACCTGCACTGGCCAACATGGATTTGATGAACACACTCTGTTCGAAGCTAAATCTTGTTCTCAATCCCTTTCCCTCTATCACCGTGGGCTTCTCCCACATCACTTCACTGACTATGTATCTACTCCTTCACCTGTCCAATTGAAATCTGGCCCTATTGACCCTACTTCGTAGTTTTAAGCTGGTACAACTTCCATGTAGTTAATTTCACACTTAAATTGCTCCATAGATTGGCAAGAATACTTTTTTAATTTTGGGAAGATCACATAGCACTGAGAAGACATGCTTTAAAGCAAAGAACTTCCTTTGGCAGCCAAATCAAATGCAGTTAGGAAAACAATCAGTACAGTTCAATCGACCAGAATATCGCCCCCTGAAATCTCCGCAACTTTACTGCAAACTACAGAATGAATGCAAATAACCTTAGCTTTTGAAACTGGTTAGTAATTTCAGGCTACCTTTCACAGAGCTGCTTACGGACTGGTTATTAGTAATTGAAGTAAGTGGACCGCGCTCCATACAGTCCACTTAAGAAAGAAGCAATGGAATAACAAATCAACTCACAGCAAAGCTTAGTGATCAAGCCTGCGCCGGTAGAAGTGTGCAGTTTGTCATCAATTGCATTGCCACACAAAGAGAACAAACGATGGGTTTCACAGAATTGCATGCGTTTAGGCCGATTTTTCAATGAATCGCTTGACTTAAGTAACTTTTATGGCATATACAACGACAAGGGCGATGCGATTGCCTATTTTTATCTTTAATCGAGGGGAGGATGTTAGAAAGCTAATGTCCTTGCCAAGTAGCTGAATGGTTTGGTTGAAGCAGTCCATCGAAGTTCGTGTAGGCAGACTCGACCTGCCATATGAGCTAATTTTGTCTTCCACTGTGCTTGCTCTGAAACCGTATCAGAGCTTCAGATGTGATGTTAGCCTCAATCAACAGTGATAGTGAACTAGCAACTCTCATAATGCAGCATTTTGGTGGGTGCACAATGGGGTTGCTGGCTATGCGTGCTGACCCATATATTAATATTCAACTAGCATAGCAGTGTTAGCAAATTGAGAAGTGACTTACAAAATGAATTAACGAATTCTCTATTTAGCAGTCCTTACCAGTATGCATAGGCATTCTTAAATCATAAAATGAACATGCTTTTGCATCTGCAAATGTGTGCGTGGATGTATGAAAGGCCCCACAAAATCTTTTAAAAGGCTGCTTGCACTGCATTCCTTGAGGTTGCAAAGAATGGCGAACAATGAAGACGGCCAAACCACCTTATCTCCTGGTGGTGATGCAGTCCGGAGTATTAATGAGGCCACCACTGTTACACTAATTGCAGGTGGCAGAATTGTTGGATGTCTCGTTCCTCGCATGAGACTTTTGTGATAGACAGAAATTTGGCTGTGTGATCACAGGCGAATGCGATGCCCAAGTGTTAGAATAGACTTGCAAGTTGGTCTGTACTGCATTTCTTGATGTGCCACTGCAGCAATGGGAAGACACACGTACAAGCAACTCCAATTCTTTTCCAATTAGACTTCTGCTTGCCTGACGGCACAATGTCTACTTGTGGTGATCAGCAGTGAAAATTTAACCCCTTTGTGTGATCAGAATGAATGCGATTACGGCTTGTGCAACTTAAATTCCATGATTCGTTGAGGAATTTCTGCTTTGGAAGATGCACTGCTAATTGAAACAGCTGGTTGATTAAATGCATTTGGATTAGGTAAGATGTGAAAAAAAGAGGTTAAGGCAATAGCATCGATAGTGTGGGTTGGTGAGAAATTCCGAGCAATAGCATGGAACCATTACCGCCACTATTGCATATGACAGAAGTTGTGGGCCTGTAGGTAGTGGGGAGGGCAGGAACACCTTCTTCCATGCAGAGTTGTAGAGCGATTCGCTTACTTTATTCGAAAAAGGAAGTTTAACTTAACGCATTTTGCTTAAACAACTTGCTTTTCCTTCTCGACCATCGAATAGTTGCCGTTGTTCAGCGGTCGACATGCCAACTGGTTGCACGTCTGTTGGTCGTCAAAGCAACGAAAGTATTCGCACGGGCGAAGCAGACCCCTACTTTGACCTCATGCACCAAAGGTCACGCACCCGTGCGTAATATCAATGTAATGCCTGTCAGTTTCATTCCCAACTGTGAGTTGTTGCTTGATGTGTTGCATTACTATAATGACACGGTGATTCGCCGTGGAAACTGGGCTGTGCGAACTGTGCAACGACAAAAGCCACCTGGGTTTTCATCCATTTGAGATCGATGGGGTCTGTTCTAAGGCTGGTAATGGGGATGAAATGTGCAATGCATATAATTAAAGTATTAATTTAAGCAGTTGTATTAGGTTCGCCATGATTTGAATGTCTACAGATGGTGTGTTCTGACTGTTCCATCGCATCAGAGAAGAGAGGTTGACCCATATCTAATCGCGCAGATTCCAGGGTAGAGGTACGTAAAAGATGGTTTAAGTCAAAATTTTACGTAGTGAGTGTAAACATATATGCTGAAAGTGACAAACTCAATGAACATTACAATTAAGCAGAGTTGGTACTGCAGATATCGCTAGCTATCAAAACAAATCCGACTGTGCCTACACTCTCACAGTCGAAAGGCCTAAAATAATAGTAGAAAATGAATTTCAGTTGCATAGAAGGGTACACATCATCGGCAAGCAGCACAGCATTGGATGAGCCTCTGGTATCTCGGGTCACCGCTTACGTTACTCGTGGAGAGGTGACGGAACATTTATGTTTTCTTTTCTGCCTCAATCAAATTCTTTTCTCCTATCCTAATATTTACTGTTGCTTTACTGCCACAGATGGACTGTATTCACTGCCACTAGTTTTCGTAGTACAATTTAATGACTTGTCTAGGCACGGAACAGGCATATTTACCAGACGTTCATCTTTGTTAATAACCACAACGATTCTTTAAGGAGTGTGTCACCAATTCGCATGACTGACTACCTCCTTAACTTAGTTGCCAGCTTTCCTATTTGCATGGTAATTAAGCAACCATCATTTCGCTTCATCTCAAATATCGGTACTTGACTTAAAGAGCCAAAGAGGAAGAAACAAGGCGACTCTTCAATAGTGATTTCTACATTTTTCGAAAAGTGGGTCTGTCAACTGTTTCCTGGCTTGTTGCTCGCAATGCGTCACATTCATCAACAGGAGCATCTTTTACTTACCCCACGGGCAGCATGACACGTGTCGCGACATAAGAGATCAATCGCTACCGCCTGGCGAGAGAGGTATTCTCAGATTCATATCCGGTTCATTCTGAAATGGGCGAGGAATCAGAGGATCCAGGGGAGAGTACAGGCACTGAAATGTCACTTACACGCACTTAGAATCACCAAATGGCAGCACTAGAAGACCTGCTGAAGCTTAATGCCTTGCTAAATATGCGCAACCTCTTTTGCGAAGCACTCTTGAGTGGACGCAGCACTAGGCTTGACTGCATCTGCTGAGATTGGACTAGGTCAGAACTACCAAAAGAGACGCCAATGTGGGGTTAATAAAGGTGAAGGTAGAGTAAAAAAGGAGGACAGACAATGGCATTTGGTCCCCATGCATGCCCCATTCCTCAGAGTCGGTTAGCACGTCACCACCAAATTCAACCAAGGAGCTAGATTTTGCCCACCAAATGAAGTCAACAGAACTCTATATTATCTGACCGAGGATCAAGCTGCGCATAAGGCGAAGTTGATGATGTCTTTGAAATGACCGTTGAGGAGCTTCCTGGCCTAAGGCATTCGACGACCTCTACTTCAATGTATCTTTAACGAGTGCCTTCCTTGCCTATTACTGCGCTCACTAGGCTTTCAGGTATTGCACGTCTAATTATTTCCCACCGTGTTCACTTTATACATCCAACTCCAATCATGAAGAAGCGTGGTTCGTGTCATCCTTTCTTTAATTATATATGTCCCATAAGCTTCCTAACCTTCTCACAATTTCCTTTCCTTCAAACCTGTAATCAGTTCTTTGCCGACCCATCCACCTATCCCATTAAATGACAGCATCCGCTTTGTAGGTTTTCATCACTAGTCCAATTCTGCATTAGGACACACTCAATTTCCGCAACGGCTAATAATCCAGATCAGATCTGCGCAGGCTAACATTGGTTCGACCATTTCTCTTTGCCTAAATTTAGAGCTTGTTCTTATTTTTTTCCCTTCGTCACCGCAGTTTCTCCCAAGCAACTTCAACTACTTCGCGTCTACTCCTCCTCCTCCTCCACTTGACCTATCGAAAGCAGCGGTGAATATTTTGCTCGTCATTTACAACTTCCAACGATCTGTCTCACTGCTTGCTTTCTCTTTCCTTTGCCTCATTGTTGCGTGTTGTACAGCGTGCGCTTCGATTTGCATTGTGATCGTTTGCAGTGACATTGTCAAAGAATCAGCAGTGCATCAGAGGACGATATTTTAATTACCGCTTGTCACCGAGCAGCTAAAAGTTCCGTTTTATATAGGATAGTGAATATTAACAAGGACTACATTGCCTACCACTGTGATCCCAAAGCATGCCATTCCCAGCAGGTCTTATAACTAGGAAAAAATAGTGACACAATTGGGAAGGTCATCAAGAGGCCTTGAAAGAAAACAACACCGGGGCACCCATCGCAATGATCGTCACATCATCGCTTGGTGGCGTTACGAAGCCAAATCTGAGTGCAGTTGGAAATAAGCCGAAATAACTGCGGCTGAAGGAATAGTTGATGCCAACCGCTATTCCATCTAAACTCATTCTTCGCGAAGAATAAGGTAACAGATGAAGTGTTTAGACAGGATTAGATGATTATCTGAACTTTATAATCAGAGCATTGGCAAAGGCATTCACTATCTTTTAAACGTCTGCTCAAATTTGCACCATTTTTGGCACCTAAGTGGGAAGTGCAAGACAAAGTAAGTCACGTGCAATGCAACATGACGACGTCTCCTAAAACATCACTTTTGAGAGTTGGATTCGCGAGTGCATAGCTGAAGGTTGGCTAGCAGTAAAACGAACAAGAATATCGTGTGGAAGAGGTGAGGGCAAAGCGACCTGAATATAAGGGCACATCTGAACACAGAAGTCAGTTTTGAAGAAAGCAGAAAGAGGCAAGGAATGGAGTGGGGAAGTTGGCCATGCCTGGATCCCTGAAAGTGGGCACCGTGGATTGAATTTGTGAAGGGTTCGCACAGTGGGCCAAAGTGGGCACTGTGGCCGGTGCACAATTACGAAACGGGTTGGCGTCGTTTCCCACCGAAAGAATAGCGCGTTTCATTCCACTCTTAACTGTGCGCAAACACTTACCGAAACCCTTGTAACAAAGTAGTTTTTCGCAATCAGCGAAAAACCGCTCATTTGAATGGTCGTAGAGCTCTGTACTCGATGGTCGTTGCCGCAGCTTATGTGTGACCTGAAGTACTCCAGCATGTGATCTGTGATGGACTGACAATTTCTTTCTCCAACATCACTAACATGCTCCACGATGCATCTTGCTTCCATCCTGTGCCCTTCCAAGTGCTGCAATCATGAATACTTCTGCCTTCTAGTGAAAGCTAAGAATTTACTTTTCAGTGGTAGTGCTCATCATGGGAACGCAGATGCAATCTGCATGCCAGTGAGCATCCATGGCATCCCTTTTCTGGCATTTTAGAATTCCTCACTACTTCCCGCCTAGCCCTACGCACCTTCGGTGAAAGGATGGATGCATACAGGCACATATGCTTTGCCATAGAAATACGTGGGTTAGAGAAATGTCAAATTTTAAAGAAATAGTAATTTGGGGTTTTAAATGCTCATAGAGGACTCCTTCTGCTTGCGCTATCTACCCTTATTAAAGGCGCGACTTAACAAACCATTCAATGGTAGGGCAAATATCAAGATCCCATAAAACAAAGCGCAATGCCGTGAGACAAGCTTAGGGCGAATCGCTAAAGCTCTGTCCGATATCGCCAGGCATGTGGGTCTCGTTGACGCTTACAATCAGCCGGTGTCTGAGATGCTGTGACGCAAAAAGTATAAATTTAGCAAAATGTTTGTTTTAGTTAGTTACAAAAGTTGCACCCCAAGGTAATCCGTGATTTCAAATTAGGCACGATGATGCCAGTAAATACGGCGTTCTTGTTTAAGAGGAGAGAGGCTTTACTTCCACACTTTTAATTACCTTCCAGCCAGATTGTCTACCTGAAGGCTCTAGAGACAAGACGGGAAGCTCTGGGACTGACATCGCAGTTTCTATAAGTCTACGCCTTTTGTGTGCGAAATGGCCATCTGATCGTAACACTCTTCGCATGGAAGGGAATTCGACCGCACTACGACTAGATGGTAGTGGAGGGCCCAGTCACCATTTGAATGCAAGACAGGGCGCTTAGATGGTTGACCATTTTGTTAGTGCTAGAGCCAAACCTGCGCGTTTCTTATGCACTTAAATACCAAACGAAAGAAATTCCAACCGGTTGGCCACCACGTTAGATTCATTTACATTAGCTCAGAAGAGGGAAATCGCAATGCGTGTGCTAAGCACCAGACCATACAGCAGTCCCATCGGTAATAACTCTTTGAGAATTAGTTATGACGCAAGTTATTAATCAAACAAGGGCTTTAGTTGCCTTCAGGGATGCCTATTTTGCACAGTGTCGTGCTTAGTTTCACGCTTATTACGATCCTGTTTCCGAGCTCCTGCAATTTAAACACCTACTGAGGGATTCGTCATTCACGTAGCTTCTCGTGTGAGAGGTTGGTAAAGAGGTGCAAAAATTATTTTTTTCGCTTTTGTCGTAGATTCATTAAGCAAAAATTACAACTTTTGCTATATGCAATTTCTTAATTTTTCAATTCATCTTCAGAAAACCATCACTGAGTTGTACCAGAGGTTCGTGCGCGACTGTGGCAACCCAGCAAGGTATTTAGACTTACCTGCTCAAAACATCACCTAATGTGAAGAAGTGCATTGAAAACGAAGTCAGAATATGTTACGATAGGCTGAATTCCCCTATCAAGTTAATCCTTTTAACATCGAATTCGCACTCTAACATCAAATTTAGGAAGGCACATTGTCTCATTCATCGGCAAGAATGTCACACCATGCATTAACTACTCTGCAGTTAAATTGAAATTCTTTTCCTATTTTTGTGCGAAAGACCAATGCCACCGCTGCTCAACTGCAATAGCCAACGACAGCAAAGTCGTCATGGTTAGAAATGCCATTTTTGTGAACAATAAACACTAGCACAATTTGTTACAAATTAGAGACAAAGGGCGGTGGAGAAGGAGGTATGAACCGTCCGCTAGTTATTCCAACACAGCGTTCAGGGCATCCACACCAGCCTCGGTCGCCTACCACAACTGCTGCGGCCATCCCCACAATTGTGTGCATTGCGGTGCCACCATAGACATGGCAGTGCTGATCGGTTGGAAGAGGTGCTTTGATGCTAAAAGAAATTTACTTATTCTCCGTCTTGTTTGCTACAATACATGTTTGGCATTTTAGAATTCAATTAAAGCATAAGTCAGGGTTTCATTTCGCTAATTGGGGTAAGTATGTGCTTCTTCTCGCAGGTTCTTTAGATGCGACAAGCAATAAACCGTGCAGTTTTACTCACACTCAAGCATTCCTAAGCCGTATTAGGCCAAATGGATGAAGGCGACTTAACAATTGACTCCTGTGAGCCCATTGTGAGAGCAATGTTTGGATCATTTCGCAATCTTGATGCTCCACTCATTCTTGATCCCTATGGTGTCGTGTACCAAATAACTAAAGCTAACAAAGCCGTAAAAATTGAGCCTTACAAGTCAAACTCGATTGTATTTAGAGCGGCGGCTTTTTCTCTGCTATGCAAAAGTACGTATGTCGAGCAAAGATGGCTGTCGGGTCCATTGGCATAGCCTGGTAGCTAGTTGCCCGACAAGGGCAATAAGTCCATTCAAGTGCGGCTGCAGTCAGACAAAGGATTAAAGGATGGCTAAATTCCTGTTCATCTTTAAGTGCACCACCTCAAAGAGAAGTGGATGTGCAGCTTCAATCCATCTACAATGATAGAGGCCATCTTAGAGCCTCTACGAGAGCGGATTGTCATTATTTTCCTAAAACACCATGGATGCGTCAAACGAATAAATCCTCTCCAACTTGACGTAGTTGCTAATAAGCTGCAAATCACGGTGAACAAAAAATGGCTGTCAAGTGATGCAAGTGCTCGTTCTGCCTGCCATTGTATAGCGCAAGATAGGAGCAATCCCAACCAAAGTGAATGCTTGAATAGGCAACAAGCTCCCACCTCTGCCCTCGTTTGGTCAGGTAGAGAAGATGTAGATGGAGATTGGATAAGGTGGTGGGAAACTGTTGCGATAAAATCAGTGAAGTTGAGAACGCGCTTCAAAATTGGATAAGTTAAAGTTTAATTCTTAGTCGTTGTGTTACTTAAGCATGTCTTAACGCACAGCAGGACTAGTGATTGGATGGGGTGGAACTCACGAAGAAGACGCTGTCATCCAATGAGGTGCGTGAATGAGATGGTAGAGAATTGTTCATAGGCATGAAGGAGAGGTGTGAGAGGGAAGGAAAGGAGCAAGAATAGCATATGCCATTATTGGAAATAACTAAGAACAAAGAAGCGCTCCTCTTCCGAGATATTCCTCAAAGCTGAGATGGTCAATGAGAATGCAATCACGATTGTAATGCAGCGAGTTTAATGCTTGGAGAAACTGTACAGGGCTGTACAGGGCTTACAGAACGCATCATGAGCAAAAAGTGCTTTCGTTTGTTTAGAGATTCGCGGTTCTTATTGCAAAATGCCATCGCGGGTTCAGCAAAGCCCCTTCAAAAGGAGATCAAGAGCATTTAGGTACTTTTCACCGCACATACATTGTGCAATGAGGGCACAAACAAAGTCTGCCATGACCGCTGTCATAAAGAATGCGTCCATTATCATAATTGAAACAAAAACATTAATTTTGCCTAATTTGTCCGAATTCTTAATCTGAGCACGAAATGTAAAAGGAGCGGGAATGAAACTTGGCTAGTGTGTGCAACAGGGACAGATCCCCGCAAAGCCACACACTCTAGCATCGAGGCAAGCATTCAGGACTCAAATGACTAGAGTTGCGTATGGCCAGTGATAGTACGCTTACAATCTCATTTCATCCTTCTTCATGTCTTGCAAGAAAATAAACATTGCAAATCACGCTTACCGAAGAATTGGAACAATCATGCGAAGGGGTAAGAAGCAAATGGGTGAACCAGCATCTGTCATTTGCTACTTCCGTGAGTCTCCCACTAAACCATTTCTAATCGAGGGCATTTGCTGGCTAGATTGCAGTATAAACTGCTGACTGAGCACAAGAATGAAGGGGCTAAATGATGTACAGGTGAATGTGTGGGTTTCAGTTAAAATAGTAGGGCTGTAGCTAAGGCGTAGAAGGAAGATTTCGCATCGGCGCCTGGACCTACGATGAGGTGTCAGTCTACTTTGGCGACACAAGTGAATCTGCTATAATTTCTGCAATGCCAATGTCACTTGCGTTTGCTAATCTTCTCAAAAATCTTTGCACAATGCTTGCCACATATCCAAGGAAAATTAAAGATTGAATTTGTCTCAAGGCTTAACACTCAAGTGTTTGCTTTAACAATATGTCAGAACATCTGCAGCATACATTTTATTTGCTCACCCCCTCCCCCTTGACTGATGGGCTCGTGCTGTGGGTGAATGGCATGGAATGCGGGAGTGTGCAGAGCAGTGAGTTCGCGAATTGAACAAGCCGAAATCCCTTCGATAAATCACCGGGAACACTCACAGATAAACTGGTCTTCGTAAAGCACACGAAATGATTTCCAGGCATGTCTTAATGAAGTTATTTGTCTTACTGCTATGTGCAGGTTCAGCGATGGGAGGGCTGAATTGGCGTTTTAGTAAAGTGTATATGTGCAGCATGTCGTGGTTATGAATGCAGCAGCAATGAATTCGGAAGTCGGCATTAACTTATCGGGGCGAGACTCTTTATGCACAGGTTACTGCATGCTTACTGGGCTCTAAAAAGGATCGCATTCTAAGGATGATGTGGAGGTCGCTCCTGCCAGGGCTTCGTGGGCAGTGCTGTCACTCACACAACAACTGAATCGTTGTGAGCTGTTTGCCGAATTTTCTGCATAAAAGTACGGAATGCTCCAAACCAACAAATGAATCATTTGTGTTTCGCACTGCTGCTTTGTGTTCTTTTGATAGTGCTTAAATGTCATTTAAATTGCAGCTTAGAGTCAATGCCGAGCTCAATCAGAGAAAAACTCATTAAGCCTGAGGGTCACTCAATCCTACGTCAGCCCGACCCTGATTGTGACTTAGAGCATACTATCATGGACAGCGCTCAAATGCCTCATTAAAATTGCCTTTGCGATTTAATTATCTGGAAGGATCAGAATGCACGACCTCCGAAGAGCTTCCAAAAATCGTCTCTTCATTGGTTTTTGGAGTTCGACCCGTACGCAGAGCTGGTAACCAAGGCATTATCTGTGGATGGCAAGTCTTTCTCCGTAAAAACCAATGATCCTGAATTCATTTATATTGCACTGACAACCACGAAGGTGGTGTCAATACGCAACCTATGCTGTACTAGTGCAGATCTAACCGCAAATTCGTGTGCCACTCCATAAGTGCGCGTCTTGGATAGCCTTTGTAATACTTCCTCCTGCGATTTCTGGCCAGTGGCCATGAACAGGGATGGGTCGGATTGTTCGTTAGTGCCAGTATGTCTTGTGGTGCATAACTGATAAAATTTCCCACTGCTACTTGAAATGCGCCACGGATTGCACACCGCGGTGAGGCGACCATGACTTCGCGTTAGCAGGAAATTTTGGTTTTCCATCCACGTAGTGCACACTTAAATGAAGTATTGTGCCACACATGCCAGATACCTGCTTAATTAAAGTCTGATAATACATCGCATCTGGACTTCAATGGGGCTTGAGCTGCCATTCAAGTTCGGTAGGTGCATTTGGCTTTAACAGACAGTCCTTGCTTCTAAGTTATTTCTCGTCTGCTTATGTCTTGTCTTGCAAAATCTATCCCAACTGCAAGTCACAAGTTGGTCTCTCGACTGGACAGTTCTAAATTCGTACACCAGGCATATCCAACCTGAGCACGAGGCCCTCTGCCTTGATTTTACGCATACCAGCAGTAGCAAGTCTTTTGTATGAGTATGTCATGCCCTTTATTAAAATGCTAACTATGTGCAACTGTTGGGGCACTTAAACAGTCGCACAATTACCAGTGGCACTTTTATGGCCATAGACTTAGCGACAGGACTAAGGGAATTGTAATTAATGCTGAGCGTGGTATTTTTGTTTTTAAATGGGCGCTAAAGTGAATATGGAACTGGTTTGTAATCTAACCCAAAGCTCAGTGCGAGTACGAGGGTTGGTGAGGTTGAAGAATAAATGCGGATCAGTGTAAGGGAAGTTAACAATGATGCAGCACTTTTCCCGTCAATGGGTGTAGAATAACTGAGGTAGGTGTGATGGGTGCTGCTGCGAGGAGGCAGCGACGCGTGAGTCGTACGTTGTAGAAAACGATCAGATCAACCACCACTATTGTCATTAACAAAGTTGTGCTCACCATCACTTCTACGCTGCGTTTTGAGCCCTCTTGTTGCATACTGACTCCGTACTTTCTTTCACTGTCAAGTAAACCGGTTTCAGCTCTGTTCTCACATTGCCATACCAATGGCAGCATCTGGAATTATTATTCTTAGGAGTTGTGATAAAGCGTAGATGCTTGCCTTCCTCAATCGCAACCAGGCTGCAACAACTTAGACCTTCTACCATAGTGGTTGACGATTCTAAAGAGAGAAGCACTGGTGCGCGATTTTTCTCTCTTGAATTTGAAGGGGAAGAAATCGCTATTCGAAAGCTGCATTCTCTGTTTTGTGCAAAGTTTAAAGCGCGATTTGGGCACTCTTGGTAGGTTGAAAAATCGCTGTATCATCCATCCATCATAGCCTGTGATGAGCGAGCGTTTTCTTGGTCGAAATCCTTTGTTTCCTCCTTTCAAAAATCTTGGATGCATTTGTACAGAATCACTGAAACGGAATGACCGAAAGGTGTGTGCGCTCGTTCGTTGAGATACTTTGACAGGTTACTGTCAATAATGGGCGTAACAGATGCTGGCTGAGGGGTGGCAAACACCATCACTCAAGTTTTCGGGGAAAAATAACTATTAAGGGCTTGATAATGCTACTGTACCCTCGTAAGCTTCTTCTTGGCTTGACCTTGATCGCTGAGCATCTGGGAGAATGAGCAGAAGACTGATTGCCAATTTGTGCAAACAATCGTCCCATAACTCTCGCATTTAGTTTCGTGAGGGCAGGTAATTGTGCTTATCTAGTGCCTTACAGAATAGTGATGGTTAGTGTTTGAACTCCTCTGCTTGAGGATCTCGTGCAGACTTTGAAGGGAGACTGTTCAGCTGCGACGTGAGAGCAAACTTGCCAAATGGTGTCGGTGTCCACGGAATGCCCAATCCGAGCTACAGCAAACCACGGGTTTTATAAAGAAGAAGAAGAAGGAGGGAACCATGGATGTTGATTTACTATTAAGGACAAACCAAAACAAAAATGGGCAGAGTCAATGCCACTATTACATTGTTTGAGTAATGAATCCCAGAAAGCACTTTATGGTGGCCTCCGGCCATCTTAACTGTACGCTTACCACCATTGCCGAGAAACCGGTAACTGTTGGTACATTGTGTAGCCAAGGTAGGCGTTTGCTCGAAAGGATGCCTAGGCGCCTTGTCTCAGTGACACTCTTTCAATGCATGCACTTAATCTCTCCCCAGATTCCCAGAACAATCCTTTGAATCTTATAAATTGCAGCAAATGTGGGAATATTAGCACCGTAAATGCAGCAACGCAAAGGCTTAAAATCGGAATAAACATTCAATAGCCAGCTAACTAGCTCTTGCAGTTGCCACAAATGTTGCGATCGTTTTTCAGCCTAACAGTAATTGCACCCAAATCAGCGATATCCTACTTCGACAGATGGTCGGACAAGCCTCTGGCATCGCTCTTGCTAATCTCTTGCTGGATGAATGATTAGGCAGCTCAACGAATCGAGCGCCTCGTAATGTGCTCCGAAACAGCATCTTTAACCTAATGCCGAAGCATCAGCATCCATCAACGAATGGCGGTGATGCTTTTCAATCAACCAAACAGCAGCGATGCAACCATAGTGGCGCAGATGACGATTGAGGATAACTTCATGAGGGGCGCTAGTACGAGATCGGCTTCCCATTCAAATCGTCACTAAAGTCAAATGCTGTATGTGATGCCATAAAGGGCCAGACAGGCCAATCGCTGCAGATCTGTACAGCTATACTGGCTACAACGTCGACAGATCACTCGTGGTTCATTGCCATAGAGTCAAGTCAGACTCAGCATCCATTATTTTTACAATCGTTTCATCAGGTCGCATTCCGAGGCTTCTTAACCACAAAGTCGAGAAGTCTTGTCATCCATTTAGCCTCAAAACTGCGATGGTGATTAAAATCGTTACGTCTCGCCACAACCACTAGGCTGCATCACGGATTCGGCATTTGATTGTTTCCATTTCTGTGAAAGCTGTATGTGTCGAAAGCTGACACAAATAGTTCTACGCCATTGAGTATCAAGCGATGCTAGGTTGTCAGCATGGTCCCTTGTTCTGAGTAGCAGTAATGCACCAATGCCCTCCCTATTCTTCAATCTCCTTCTCTACCAGTTTATTATTACGTGCTCATGACTTTATCTCCGGACTCTCATTCTACTCACCTAAGCCAAGATGCCAAAGTACCATGTGGGTAAGTCTTCTGCTGTTGTGTGGTTAAGAGCCAATTGCATATCCTTCATATCATGCCAGCTGCCGAGAGAATTTTGAGAACTTTTACTGAGCTGTGCAGCGAAAGAAAGTCAAGATGCATCACACACTCCATCAACCAACCAGCCGGATGTTCAAGAGCAGCTTGTGAAAATTTGTAATCTCAAACGCAGCAGAGAAGAGAAAAATTTCCATCACTTGTGACATCGTTAGCCAAAGTAGGATTCGCAATACTTCACCACGCCTCTCTGTGTGGTCGGTGCTTTTGCGAGGAGAGAGGGTCTAATGCACCAGCATTGTTCTGTGGTAGTGTTTGTCAATTAAAATAGACTTACAACCACGCTTAATAATCTGACCCCAATCTTGATGTGTATTGCACACTTATGCTATAGGTTGAGAAAATGCAAATGGAGGTAGAAAGGACAATTGATGTCATTAGCTTTGAACTGAAAAAGAGCAGAAGACTTACCCAAGTCCATTACGGCAGGTTTAGGTGGTGGTTTTGCGTACAGGCTTCAGTGAGTCGGAGGAGGGTTTAGAGAAGGAGTCATGAGTGCGTAATAATGAACTGGTAGAGGAGGGGAGGGAAGGACAGAGAGGGCATCGATTGCATTGCTGCTGCTCTGGTCAAAGCTGACAAACTTAGCAGTATTTGATCCTCAGTGTTACAGCAACCATTGTATTAGCCTTCGACTCATACAACTACCACAGGGATGAAAAAATCAAATGCCAATTCAGTGATGCAGCCTAGTGGCTGTGTCGAGGCGCAATAATTTTGGTACCATCCTGGTGCCTAAGAATGAGACGATGGCAAGATTACGGCCTAATGAAACAACAAAATTGTGATGGATGTTGTGTTTGACTTGACTTTACGGCAAAGAACCCGGAAGAGCAAAGTCAGCGTTATCTGTCGATGGTGTGGTCATTATGTCAGTACAGCCCTTCAGTGATTAGCGTCTATGTCCCCTCACGGCTTCACTAACAACGGTGACATTAAAGGCCACACTAGAATTCAGCGTACTAAACCCCTCTCACTCAGTGATCCTCGATCGTCATCAGCGCCGCTGTTGCTGTGAAGCTGGTGAATGGCTGTGCGAATCTCTTGGCCGATGATAGAAATGACGCACGAATCAAAAATAGTTAGTGTCATTCGTTGATACATGCTAACACTTGCACAAAATTGAAGATACTTTGTTGTCAAACCCCTTAACCAAAGTGATGGAAAGGCAAGCATGGTGGTTGGATGTGGAGCCCTCATATTAGTCAATTCGCAGGGAACCAACGAAGCGATCTGCCCTTCTAGAATAAACAAACAGAGCGGTGGATCACACTTATTAGTGGAGGAGGAAGGAGACCTTAACGATTATGTGCACCACGTAATCCTTTTGGCTTTCACTGAAGCAGCATTGACATGGATGCAAACGCGGCATCAGATGAGCTCTACACATCGTGTTGAGCGCATCAATACGTGAGGGAAGGCAATTGAGACGTGACGATAGGCTGAAGAATAGTCATACGGATTTGAAAAATACGCTTGGTCCTTATCGCAGGTGTAGAATATGATAGAAGGATGGGTCGAAGGGGTTCCAATGGCTATTGAAGTTACCAGACTTGTCGAGTTGGCAACAGCTGTTTTTTTTTTCGCTGGTGAAGCCATTTAAGGCTAGGCGACAATTAAGTCAGAAAGGATGGGGCATTGCAAAAGCGGGAATAGCTGGACAGGCGAATGGGAGAGGGTTGATGTGGGGACGGTGATTGCCGCGTTGCTTCACTTGAGGCGTCTTAATGACTGTAGAAGTTAAGAGCCTGACTGATACTTTACATAAGGATAGAAATGCATTTACCGTCAAGATCTCCAGGCTAAATGGCGGAAAAGGCACACAGCACTGCCGCTCTCTCGTTGCTTCAAAAGTTCCAAGTGACTTCTTGTGAGTGAGTTTTTGACCTTCTCCCTATTTGTTAATAATTTTCTCATAAAAATCGCATTGTTTTGCGAACCATTTGGCAACCAGCGTTGCGCTCCACTCGATCGACGTCTTATAAGACAGGAGAGCATTTCACATGTAGTGACTAGATTTAAAATAACATTTAGGGGAGTACGGTCGAGTGCATTTTCCTCAGGAGCGTGTGTTAGTCCAACACCTCTGAGGGTACAGGGTTTACAAGTTCCATGTAGCTAGTGCTGCTTAGCGATGCTCCCATGATCCACAAATATAAACAACTCTTGCCGTCTTTTGCGCCTACGACGGCTTTTCGTGGCTTCTTTTTGGCCTACAAACCTACTGCTGAACAGCCTATTCGTCCTTCTCTTTGGTGTTGTTCTGGTGTGGAAGGCAGGGGCAGCATAAAATCATCTTCGTGAAGGCTCCTGCTACGAGTGACACTACAACAGCATCTTTTGAGAATGGAAAATTGGATCGCTGAGGTGTTAATGGCTCTCTTTATTGTAGCAAAATTTAATTTCTTCGACAGTGGTTTGGAAGCCAATGCCTTACCTGCGGGCATCGAGAACGCTCAGTCTCATACGCAGGCATCTCCCTACTGCCCAAGTATTTTACTCGCAGTCACTTAGCCACCATAGCACCTTCAGTCCTTCATCAAGCAGGCGCAAAGCCATCCTTCCTCTGACCTTTTTCTGCTATTAACAAACTTCAGAATAAACTAGGATTGTGGGCCTCTTCTGCTCTACCATGACACGATGGTGTATTCGCTGGAATTCAAACCATCAAAGGGCTGTGAGCTGAGTATCTCTAACTAGCAGTACAAAACAGTGATAACAGATACGTCGTCAAGCAACAATTTTATTACTTGGTCTTTTGATCTGTTAATCATTCGCTGAATAGCATCTGTATTGGCGCTTGAAACTGATGCGATGTTGCAATTTTACATCTTGCCTGTCGATGCCAACGTGAGCAGCGTAAGACAGTAGCACGACAGCTAATAGGGAATACGATGGAGTGGGGGAGAAATAAATTAGCTTTTTGGACATACGTACTCATGGGAGAAGAGAGGAGCTCAGTTACCGACATAAAGTCCAACTGAAACCCTGAATGGGTGTAATGTCGCTATGCTGTTTGCGCTGCGTGCAATTCGGCAGCGTTATTGGTACTATGTATGCAGCACAAAGTTGTGTTAACGAAATTGCTCTCACATGGCATGAGAAGATAAAACGAAGTTAAATAAACCGCGTAAGTTGACCCAATGAGAGTTGTGTAATGTGCGATCCCAAATCGGTTGTGGTAGTATGCTCGTTGTGACGTAGGCATTTGGATGCCAAAGACTTATCCTGCCTTCGGTGAGCCGCGTCTAATCCTCGGCACTGTGGCTGCGAGTACGCTTTCGATCAGATATGTGGCATTGATGCGGTGACTGTCAGACAATGTTCGCAACCAGTACCAGTAATGTGCATAATCTGACCTCAGTTTGTCATGCTCCACCGTTGGTGAAAATGGCGTTTCTTCAATGTCGAGTTCTTTACGAGCATATTCGTAGCTGCATTATGTGGTGTTCGAGTCGTGAGGCTACATTACCTTCACTTCTGCAAGAGAATAGCAAGACAAGTGATTGCAGTCAAGCACCTCTTATTTGGATATGAATGCTACCAAAATTAGCAGCCATGTAATGCCCTCCTTCCGTCCACAATATGACCTGATATAGGAGTTTTCTTTATTTCAGATGAGCGTCTCACCTGCAATTAACTAGGGGATAAGTCGAACAGAAAAGCAATGCACTGCCGTCTTCATTTATATGCTGTAACGTGCTGAATACCTCATCTGAAAACTCTAAAATACGAAGGTTAGCCATGCGTTAGGATTACAAAACACGAAAGAAGTAAACGGCACATTTTGAAACGGTGAGGGTACATCCGGTACGTGGGGGTTCAGTTCCTCTGATGATGGAACAAATTCGGCAGTCCATCTCCAAGGGTAGTGCAGAATGGGGAGTTTTGGGTGTGACTTTCTCTTCCATTTCCAGTGGCTGCGGTCATCGTGATCTTGTCTAGGACATTCGGGAGTGCTCCTCTGTGGCAGTGATGGCCGACTCTCATTCAACCGTGAATGTGTTTACGATGGCATTTGGCGGCGCTAGTAGTAAGGACAACTGGATTGGTTCTAAAACAGTGGATGCATAGGAGCTGTTCCATAACGAATTTCAATGCGATTATTCTGCCAAATCTACCTCAGGAACGAACAATACCCTTGAGCAACCTTGTTTAACAGTCACTCCCTTCATTGACCTAATTGTAGCTGAAGTCGATAGGGAGGCGGACAACTCTGGATGGCGACACACCTGGACAGTAATTTCACTCATACCTTACCAAACTGAAAAAAATAGGAAGTGTTAAGCTAAATCAGGCCCATCTGAGGTTAGCTGAACTTAATTAGTGATGGTGAACACTAAATCGTTGGAATGAGCAATGTTAGCGTGTTTTGTCAGCATCTCAACTCTAATGAACCGTCCTTTTAATTTGCGGCGATGACGCAGAGCCATAGTCCCTAGGGTCAAAAGGAAAATTTGCTCCCAAAATCACATTTAGTCTTAAGTCAGTGCTACCATATTTACCACTTATTTTCCTCGAATCCGAAAAAACGTGAGAAAACTGCAGGAAACAGTCCGTATGAATAACAAAGTAGCGCTGCATCCAACCGTATGGTAGTTGAATTATCCTCGTATCAAGTTGCATTGGAAAGTGCCAAGGCCTTTCCTGTCACGTACTAAGGCTGCTGCCTTTTGTCGCAAAATTGCTTTCTTTGACTTGTCTTGCACTACAACTTTCGCAAATCGGTTGCTGCCATTTTGCAGAGATGGGCTTGCGATTTCGCATTTGTAAAAGGCGGCCATCTCGACGGAACGCACCTTGCACGCAACAGCGGCAAGTGAAATAATGTCAATTTCTCTCACACCCTCGTGGCGTCTGGGGTCGCGGTATTCGCATATTTCTCATAGACAAGCAGAATTTTGGTCCGCTGATGCCGTATGTTCCCTGATCTGATGATGGAGAAGGTAGAGGGTTGAGGTAAATGTGGAAGCAAATGAAGCAGCAAAATATGTAGTCAAAAGAAGGGAAGCTTGGCAAATCTCCCTTTGCTGCGACGAGACGAATGACATGCTCGCAAAGACGAAGCTCAGCACTGATGCATGATGAAGCACAAGTGGAGGATTGCTTTTACGTACGTGTTTATTGCTGGTGTTTGACCTAGTCTCAACTTCGGCTATGATAAACTGACGTGTCGCCTTTCCACTTTTACATAGGGTCAGAGCATATTAATAAGATCCATGTTAGCCTGTGCAGGTTTGATCTGGGCTATTAGTCTTTGCATTATTTGGGTTTGTTCTGAAGCAGAGTAGGACCAGCTAAGTGACAAAGAGGAACTCACAAAGGGGATACTGTCATCCAATGAAGTAGAAGTATGAGGCGGTGGAGAACTGATTGTGCGTTCGAAGTAAGGGAAATGAATGGAAGGATAAGAGAAGCGGAGGCACGAGAAATTCTCGTGCCAGCATGGAATGAAAATAGACAATGAACTGCCCAGCCTGTTAGGTGAAGGCTGATCGTGGAATAGCCACGATGGGAAATAATGGGCCATGTTACGGTTGAGGGCTTTGTAAGCATAGTGGAAGGCAAAAAAGCCGCTTGCCGCAGAACATGAGGCTCCTCTAAATCCATCATCTGGTCTGGCTTATGTGCAGTTATCTCCTCGATCATATATCATTGGGTTATGTCCAATTAATTTTGAGGGCACAATTAACACCTTGGATGGTTTCAATGGTGACGCCAAGACGTGTTAGCAGAATGGGTTGTGCACGAGGGATCAAACGTCATTGTCTGTCCCCCTTTCACCTAGTTTACAAAGAATTTACAAATCTAACTAAAGTGACGCACTTGGTTTGTTCTAATCTAATCCAATCTGAGCAAATCTAATCAAGTCTAGCGCTGCGCATCATGCAACAGTATTTCCAACTCGAGAGGCGGACTTGAGCGAGTCATCGGACTTCAGCAGGGCTCCTAGTACCACTGCTCATTCAGTGATTGCGAACGCACACAAGTGACATTTGGGCACATTTTCTCCTCTATGGTTCCTCTTTTCTTCGCCTATATCACAATAAATCGGACACGATATATGGGTTTCAGCAGCAACTATCACGTCAGTTCAAGGTGACTAGTCCCCACGGTGCGACAAGAGTGATGATGCTCGTGTGGGTGTCCATCATATGGGTGCAACGTAAAGTGTACGCAATGAACTAGATGGCAGACCCACTTTTCGAACAATGTGGAAGTCAGAATTGAAGAACTGCCATGTCTCTGCTCTTCAAATTCTGAAGTCAGGCATCGATTTTGGAGGGTAAACGATATGACGTTCGTCTCTATTGACTTACAATGAAGAACAAATACAACAGAGTCAGGCAGACACTATCAGTGAAATACGTCGGCATGACACACCCCCAAGGATTGCTACAACTATAAAAAAGGAGAGATTCTGATGCCGATCCCTGTGCCATGCCAAGCCAAGTCATGAAATTGCATTGAGAAATGCAATGGCAGTGCATTCAGTCCTTCTGGGGCAGGAGAAGGACAATCGCCACTGCAAGCAATCACCATCAGTGGCACATGTGGCACCCCTCGTTCCGGCACCAATGGCGTCTTTTAGCATGGGAAGCTAAAGCGACAGAGACAGATAAGGCGGAGTAAAAGCGGTGGGAATAGAGTACTTAGGGGTGAAAAGTGGTTAAAGAGAATTGGGAATTGACACCCTATGGTAACTCTTCTTAGTGCCATGGTGCAGCAGTCATTATGACATTCGCGGTTTCTATCCTCAAAATATCCGCTAAGATGGAGAAGTTAATCGCGGTTTCCTTTTTTGCGTTAACATTAAAATTGTGCAAAAAACGGGTGCGGAACCGGCAAATTTTTAACACAGTGCCAGTTATTAGAAAGGAAACCAACTGATCGACAGCCACGAAATATGCTTTGGTTTAATCAGGAGATCTATCACTCTGCGCTTTCTGCTGTGATTGACTTTGCTTTCGCTGTATCACATTCTTACCCATTCGCATCATCACTTCCATTAATTCCATTTTTATTACTTTTATTTTCTTTTTAGTATCCTCTCTTAGTTTTTCCGTGGCAATATGCTAGCACTGGCATTTAACCCGTTTACGGGGGTGAATAGGCAAAGAGGATGGACGATGTGGTTGGTTTATAATAGGAGGAGACACGACAAACTGTTCCATGTACCCCGAAATCCCATGCTGTCATAGTGTTGTGAGTGTTCAAGCGTCCCAGCGGTTGCTATAACCTACCGACTGACGGCCAACTCTGCCAGATTTTATGAGAGCTGTAAGCTATCACACTAACTCACACAATAAAACCTGCTGTTGGTGCTGTGTAAAATTGAGGCAGAGTACCTCCGCTCAAGTGCACGAGTCCACGACAATGTCAAGTCGAGACCAAATTGTGGCGTGCAGTTCGGATGGACATGACATGAGCAGGGGCTGTCTGTTAAAGCCGAAGCGTGTAATTCTTGATCCACCTAAATGCGTCTACCGAACCTGAACGGCAGCCCAATCCCACAAAGTCGAGGTGGAGTATAGTATCAAATTTTAATCAAACAGGTATCTGACGTGTGGCACGATATACAGAGCACAATAAATCCTGCAAACGTGCGCTAGGTGGATCGAAAACCAAAATTTTCTTCTTGCGCCAAGTCATGGTCAGATCACCATGGCGTGCACCCCGTGCCTCATTTCAAACAGCAGTTGGAGAATTTTTCAGTTTTGTCCCGCAAGACACACCGACACCAACGAACAATCCGGCTCTTGCCCGTTCCTCACCACTGACAAGGAATCACAGCTGGAAGTATTAAAGAGGCGATACGAGACACGCGCTTCTGAAGTGCCACGCGAATTTCCAGCTAACTCTTCATTAGCACACCGCCTTCGTGGTTGCAAGTGCAGCATCAATGAACTCAGAAGCAATAGTTTTTCGAAGAAAGACCATTACTGCACAAGTGACGCCTTGGTTACTAGCTCCAAATACGGATCACACTCCAAAACCTGTGTGGAGACAATTCTCGGAAGCTCAGAGGTCGTGCGTTCTGAACCTACCTGATAATTAAATCAAAAACCATTTTAATAAGTCATTTGAGAGCTGCTCAAAATGTGTACGTTCTGAGTTACAGCAGCTGTCGGGTCGTCCTATGATTGAATGACCGACAGGCTTAGTATCTGTTTCTCTATTTAAACTCGGCATTGACTCGAAAGTGAAATTGAAGTGACACATAAGCACTATCTAAAGAAGACCACAAAGCAGCGCTACGAAACACAAATGAATCATTCCTTCGTTTAGAGTAGTCATTAGTTTCACCTGAAATAATCAGCTTGCAACCGACAATGATTCAGTAGATGTGTGCGTGACAGCACAACCCTCGAAGCCCCGGGCAGCAGCGGCCTCCACATCGTCTCTAAAATGCGATCCTTCGTATGAGCCAGTAAGCATGGGGTGACCTGTGCAAGACTGGTCTTTCTTCGGCAAAGCAACACCGACTTCCGAATTTATTCCTGCTGCGCTCACAACCACGGTATGCTGCTTATATATGCGTTACTTAGCAGTCCTCATCGTAAGACGAGAAGTGTTTGACGATTGCTATTCCTGCATCGGAATGGTCATCACTTGCGTCCGAGAGCGATTAGCGCTCCCGAAATAAGCTCAGCATAATAACACAGTGAGGTAGAGACGTGTGTTTGCGCATCATAATGCACCAGCGGAAATTCTTTCCGTTTACCACCTGCATAGACAGAGTAGAGAAAAATCGGGTGGGGATGCTGATGTAATGGATGCGAATCTTTCTTGAGGGTCGATGCTGATGGCTCATTGAGCAGAGGCATTTTTGTCAAACGCTTCTCGCTAAGCATTAATCATTGCTTGGACAGGCATCTTCACCGCATTTATGGTGACGTGAGGAAGCTGTTCCAGCACTGCCAGCGCAATGACACAGCAGCGCTAGTCAAAGGGGCGGTGGTCTTACCGGAACGGCTGCACTAAATTTACAAGTTTCAGAGAATAATGGTCTACTGCAGTCTACGGCACATCGTTAAGAATGTGTCGACACATCACTGCTAATATTGCAGCAGCATTGCTCTCCATGGAAGGCACCTCCCAGACGTTGTGAAACGAGGCCATTCAGAAATTGCATCTACGATGATGTTGTGCCTGTTTCCTTTCTTGCACAAAATGGCAGATCAGCCATATAACCAATTACATCTGCACAACTTGCTGCTTTGAAGGAGCAAGCGTGTGCTGCTTGCTAACAAAACTGCTTGATTTTGTTCCCTTCTTCCGCTTTAGCTGCTTAGATTATCTTTACAATGTGGGATGGACTGGGTATTTACTTGTTGTAGTCTAATATGATCGCACTCTTCGCCTGAGCTCATCCTTTTGATGATCCCGTCAGCTATGTCACTGCAGTCGATGTATGCTTTCTTGTGTGGGTTGCAACTGCGGAGGTACTAATTCAGTCACTAATCCATCTTGGGATCCTTCTTGTTCATCATAGACTTTGCAGTGAGCTGGTGGCCCCATTTCCTTCTGAGTTACCATGGGCAATGTCAGCAATGTTTCCTCGGTAGCTAGGCCAGTACAATCGAATCCACGTCAGCAGTGGAGACAGTTGCCCTGCACAAATCTCAGCGTTGAATCTATTGATCCGATACATGCGCGATAAGCATGCTAACCAAAACATATCATCCATGGAGGAGCTCAGTACATGTCACCTACAATCCCCTATTGCTGATCCCTGTGGCATCACCTCCTTCGTTATCTGACCTACTTGATTTGTAAAGAAAAGGTGTTGCTTTATGGAAGACTTTGCCTGTACCATGCAACTGGCACAGGTTGTGGCAAAGAATAAGAAAGAAGGGATGAAGGATCAGAAGAGCAGTTTGGCTCCTGTGCATGGAAGTATCTCGCGATTAATAATGATTAAGCTTGGTAATAGTGTAAAATATTGCGTTGCAAAGTGCTTAAATCGGATGAAAGGAATGGTAAAAATGATTATTGGACGACTTTTCTGCCATCTACTACCACTGGTATGCTTAGTCCACACGACTGACGCGACAATGCAATCGAGTGCACAAGGTTATGCTTTAATGGCACAATGAGAAGAGGCAGGGGTAGGAGAAAGATCTTCTCGGAGTGGATACGACTTTTATATTGGATCGTGCACTCGCATCACCACAGCTAATAATGGTCACCTCAAAGCACGCCAAATTGCTGGAGAAATAAGACAGATTAAGTGGCCAACTTGATTTATTCTCCATTTACAAGTGCGGCATCCTTAATGGGCGGATGCCAAGCAGACGACACCAAATATTCCATTCACATTTACGCATCTATCTTAACATCCCATCCTAATCCAACGTCAATTCATTGGCCATCTCTAATTGATTTTGTGCAGTGAATAGCTGATCTTTCATGATCTTTCATGGAAAATGAAGTCGTCGTGTAATAATAGGCATCAAAACCGTTTAAGGACTCAGTATGTTAGAGTGCATAGGACAATAACTTACTTTGATTTTCCCTTTGTTTTACTACGGTGTTGTAGCAGTCAATAATCCATGCTGAGTTACTGTCTGCTTATCACACAAAATAGACTATGAAGTGTCATAAGTCAGTTCTAGCAAAGTGAGGTGCCATTAGATTAGCAAGGAAATACCTCGCCAGCATAGCAACAACTCGCACGTTGCAATCTTAAATGATCTGTCTGAATGTTTCACGAGGCAGCATGCGGAGGTCTGCGCTGCCACGGAGAAGTTAGGACAGAACGAGCAGCCGAGCCTGGAGGGGGCATGCGACTAGCCTTGGCTCAGCCTGGCATCAAGTCAATGGTCACCAACCAGCGCATGCTTCTTTGTCAGCTTTAATTAGTTTGGGTCAACTAGAAATGGGGAATTCTTCACCTTTGAAGGCCATACAGCAATACTTTTTAACGCGTTGTTTCCGAATCCTCAGCGCAAACAGGCCCCAGATGCAAGAGCCGCTGGAAGTGATCGGATAGTGAGCAAATTCAGCAATCTTGCTCCTCTCCTGACTTCTTCATTGATAATTTTGTCATCTGGTAAGGATGCCATACTAAGATATATATTCCCAAACAACCGTCCTCTTGGAGGGAGCAAGCGCGTGCTGTTTGCTAACAAAGCGCATTATTTTTACTGTCTTCTGCTTATGCTGCTTGAATTATCTCTGCAATGTGGGATGGACTAGGCACTTATTTATTGTATTTTCGGAAAATTGTACACTTTGCCTAGGCTTGTTCTTTTGACCATCCAGTCAACTGTAACGCCGCAGTCGTTGCATACTTTATCTCGCGGGTGGCAACAAGAGAGGAACGAATCTACTAAAACAAGTCCTAGAGCTCTTCGTGGTCTTGGGATCCACTTTGAGATAAGAGATACGAACTGAAGAATAAGCTGAAACGTTTCTCCTTCTGAGTTAGCACTGTGTGGTAAAGCTGGCTGGCGAAATGGCAAGATAACCAAATGTGTGATGGCATCACTAGTGATTTGGATGTAAATGCTAGTGATTGCTTAAATGGAACCCGACAGCATTAGTTCTATGCACTCAGCACTGCCAACTAGCAAATGGCAACTACAAGCAGTTTCTGAATTAAGGCCTCAAAGTTTAACACCTTTAAACTTCGAAACACGTAAATGCGTGCACCAATGTGATGCATCACGCTTGTGATGCCTGACAAGGCAGAAAAGGTGATTTTGCCTCACAGAAGATGCACGAACCTACTGGTATACTGTGGGTTTTTAATGTTCGCTAAACTCAGTACACAGCCAACGGGCACAAAAGTATATGATGATGCTGTAAGTCCAGCGATGCATGAACATTCAGCCATTTGAATCGGACAAGTGGTAACTAACTGGATTTACTCTGTAAAATGCAATAAAGGGCTACTTACAGATCACTGACTTCCGTGGCAGGTAGAATGGAAGTTGTGTTATGACAAGTCTTCTGCATTGACTACCTTTTTAAGCATATGAGAAACTCGTAACACAAGGGCCTTCTTTCTGGCATATAAGGGCAATTCAAAGGGTAGTCACGAATTTGCATTTGCAAAATGACTTGATTTTGGCTAAATTGGCCTTAGAGCATAGCAATTTGAACCCGATTAGCCAGCAAAACAATGCTGACAAATTGCCGTAAGTATTTTATTTAAAGTTAAAAGCGTTCAAAATAACAAAAAAAAATTCATCTGTTTGTGCAAATTGCTAATTAAATTGCACTCATCATTATGCGGAACAAATGGCAGAATTGATGACTTTCTTCAACTGGATTTTACCTTCAAAAAGCAAGCCGTCAATACCAACAAAATCGATTCAAAGTACGGAAAAGTACAGATCTGCTTGTACTTCTAAACGCCAGTTGTGTTGTAAATAATCCCAACCGCCAATCCAATGATGCGGGAGTGTTAGTCACCTCATGTGAGTCTACGTTATTTGTGAAGCAGCTGGATGGCATTTCTATTGCCATCTTTAACAAGTTGTCAATTTTAATAAGGCTATAATAACTGCTTATTGTTTAGACATACAATTTCAATAGTTGGGCTGACAAAAATTGAATGGAGAATTTACAAAGTCAATCAAATTAAAGGTAGTCTACTTTTACTATTTAAATAGCCCTTGACTAATAGCTACAAAGGATGGATGCGAAAAATTTCGCCCAAAATGCTTCATAAAATCAAAGTTGGCAAGCAAAAGGCACACACACAAAATGACGGGAACAATAGTGACTTTGCAACTCCTCCTACGTCAGATGGTCCTCGTAGAATTCTGTGCAGTAAAATAGCGCTCCTAAAGCTGTCGTAATTTCAACTGTAGCATTTGGCCATTCAACATTGAGTCATAACAAATTTAGCAAGAGCATTTAGGCTAGCTGGAAATTACAGGCTGTGTGGCCACGCCAAAGCTTCCACCAGCCACTCCTTCCTCCACTTCTGCTGCACTTACCTCGTCCAGCCACCAGCTGATGCCCCAAAGCTGAACATAAGGCAAAGCCATCACCAAAGTCCTCTACACAACAAGTTTTGCAAGGATCGCGTCAGCACAAGGGACAAGCGTGAACTCTAAGTTAATAAGTTTTTAAGTTGTCATTTGACCCACGTCCTCAGCACACGCATATGCACTTCACCACCTCGAATATTATAATAACGACAATGATAAATGATGGAACGACTGGGACATCGGCCCAAAATGAGGATGCACATTGATTCCATGGATGCGCAAGAGGACAGCGAAAATCCACTTTAGCAATTTAATCTTACCCTAGGAACATAAGAGGTATTAGCAAAGGTGAGAGCTTCACTCATTGCCTCCACATCTTTACTAGGAGGCTATCCAGCTTTACCAACAAAGTACACGCGTGTCAACAACGGGTAATGGTGTTGTCAAATGAAAGGGAAGTAAGGACAAGATTATCTGAAAAAAACTGTCAAGTTAACGTTCCAATCAGCATAGTGCATGTAACCAAAATGTCGACTTACCGCAAAAACAGTAGCATGACAAGATAGGAAAGATGGACCATATGCTTGGTGCTTGATAGCTCTCAATAATGGGACTGTTTAGTAAAAATAAACGACACAAAAGAGGGGTAAAAGTAAATCAATTTAAATAAAGCGTTAGTTGAAGGATTCATTCTGCATGGCGCCCAACTAGCAGCTTATATTTAACAACGCCATCGCAAAAGGAAGGGCTTCGTGAACCCTTACCCACTGCTGCTCAAATGTAAAGCATTTTAATTTAACCTGATTTATTTCCCTTCCATTTTCATCCTTTCTTTCGCAATCCATGTGCAGGACCTACTGGAATGGCTCTCGAGTGTCACGGCATAGAGCTTAGTGCAGATTCTGTGTGGAGGACCAAACCAAGGGTAAGAGTCTGAATAACGGTGAAAGGCGTCAACTAAAAAAAAGCTAACAGGAAATTGTAGGACCCGCAGTTATGGCTATCCGTGTACGCATGATTAGCCCACTAAATGACAGATTAATGCAGTCTAATTGTAGATCCTTAATGTGTAGTGAAGTAATAGTGAGGCAAAAATGTCAGCGTCAGAGGGGAAGCGAACCGGTTCTTAGTGAATTCATCATGCTTGCCGCAGTTGCTCTCACACTAACGCAAATTGGCGCAAGTGATATGTAAACAATGCGATCCAAATGATAGGCAAATCACTACATTCCACCAGTCTACCACCCCAAGTTTCCAGTTAAGTCGCTCAAAATAAGATCCAAGGTGGTAGGTGCGTCTTCAATGAGCTGAGCAATTCCTGCTGTTCTTTCAGATTCGCCAATCAGCTTGTCTGCAAATGAGACGAACTGGTTAGGACTTCTGAGCGACTGGACAACTGATCTGCCCCGACTGAGTTAACAGAGGTTACACACATGTCCAACAGACCAAGCCCGTTCCAATATCTGATATGCTCACAGCTCTGCACGCGAAGCCTAACATTCCCTGCAGCGACAATTCAACACGATCTAAAACTTCGCCGCACAATTACTCCAAGAGCATTGTCGGAAATGCATAACAGCACTAATCAACACCAACCCTTTGCATAGCAACTGCGGCAACATGCATCAGCTTCTTCATAACTTATATGCTCGGTTGACCAATCAGTCAGGAACTGGCATACACAAGCTTCCATTCGCCCTAACTAAATAAAATAAGATTACACGGCAGAAATCTTGCCTCGCTCTAGCTGCAGAACCAAGTTGAAGCGAACCCACTTCCGGCTAGTGCTTGTGGGAAATCAGGGCGAGAATACACCTTACCATGCTAGTACTGACGTATGCGCTATCCGCGTAATAGCCCAAGTAATGAGCTAGGTAATGCTGCTGAACTTAACTATCCGATTTCTTTAAATACCTGACGACAACACTGCACAGGGCAGCGGTCTGGCATTTTAGCAACACACCACGTAGTGATTAGTACGCTGACCATAAAACATTCCGCTGAGAAAGTAGCAATCCATACAATGGATGCATAATTTTAGCAACGGGACAGAGGGTTGCATGTACAATTGTCAGTCAAGTAATTGGCTTCTTCAACGCATTTGAATAGCTAAGAAACTTAAAAAAGCCAAATGCTTTTGCCAAATCCCAGTGGCTATTTTAAGCCAGTAGAATGTGATCAACTCTTGCAATGGGAAAAAGAAGATCTGCAGTTCGTAAAAAACGACGAAACCACTTGTGCTCCACTTCCTAACTTCCCTACAAGTGACAAATCTCCTCCACCTCAAGTGTCTGGACTATCAGAATAAAAATGAGGATCTTGAGTACTTTATTTGGTTCTATGGGTGCAAAAATGTAGCGCTTCATAATATGGTAACACTAGGCAGCTCTTTATAAGCACACCATCACTAAAAGGCCGATAATCTTTGAATTATAGGCACGAAACTTGATCGCAAGAATGATTTTGAGGCTGAATCCAGGCAAGATGCCTTTCGTGAGGCATTATTTAAAAAGTTAATTTGAAACTTGAATGCTTAATGCATCTTAAAATAAGCTTCGGCAGCAAAATTCAACCCAGGGAACCGAAGTATTTGTAGTCTTAAAACTGCTTGCACAATGTCGCAGGTAGTTTGCTGCAGGAAACCCATGTTTTAGAATCCCCTTGCACAGTTTCCCGCACTTAGTGTTTGCCATAGGCATCACAATGAATTCCCGATGATGCCTTATTGCGCGTGCTAGTGGAAAGCGCATATGTAATGAGTAACGAGCGGATGCGAAACTATCCATCATTTACTCAAGAAGTTACCGATGCTATGAAATGCGTCAGCGTCACTGCTGAGAGCAGTAGTTTAAGGGGTCACGTTTCGCTCCCACAGTTCTTCTCGATGCTGCCCAATAGGGGTTAGCATAGCCTTTAATTATGAGGCTGGGAGAAGCAGAATTGCATTAGATCTGGGTACTAGAAGCAGGATTGTATTTAAACGCATGAATACAACTAGATGCTTGGGATCGCACGAGAACGGAAAATTTTCCTTTCGGTTTAAGTGCGCAAGTAAGGGGGTGGACCGAATTTAGTCTGTGTTAGTGCGGTAAAAAGCAGTAATAACGCATCATCTACCCGCTAAATTCGTTCTTAGCAGAACTAGCTTATGAACGTTAGCTACAGTAGAGCAGAAGGAATTTCAGCTAAGTGAACCAATTGTGGCTGATTAGATCTGTGCAAACAGAATCAATGCAGATTGGGGCCGACTTGACAAGCAGTAGAACTGTTAAGGAAGCATTTATCCACATGGCAGAATGTGGCACCAAGCATAATCGTAGAGTGATAATAACAATGTTTAATAAGTGTTTGCCACTGTTAGCGTTTGCTTTTATAAACTTGATTATATTAATGATGCTAAGCAATCCTGGTAGTGTGACTACGTATTGTTAGAGAGCCTACTTATAGCGAAATATGCAGCCCAAAGTGGTTTCATTTCGCTACGCACAATGCAGAGTGATATAAGGCACATATTACGGGAACTTGGATAAACGCAGGTGCACTATTGACGGAAAAATTTCTTTGACCGTTAGCGGAAGGTGCACCAAAATAAAAAATAGTATAAAGGCATCAGAAGACATAATTGAAGTCATCAGGTTAAACACACTGAAATTTCATAAGCAGTCGCATTAGAAATCAAATCAGTCTTCAAAACGTACTTTGCCTTTCGTTAATCCTTACATTTCCAAAACCAAGAATAAAGCGATGAATCCCCATATTTTTAACTGGAATGACAGACTTGTAAACTGCGGTCAAATTTCTCTAATCTGACCCTTGTATGACGCATTTGCACACCAGTGAGGTCTGGTTAAGCAGAAAACATTATAGGAGGTATTTTTTAATCTTTTAAAGAATCTTGCAGTGCAAATAACGCAGTAGGATCATCAGTAATGCATTTGAAGTGCGGGATCTGCACACAAATGACCAACTGCTTCAAACAACTCCGTGCTTCTGCTAATGTTTAAGAGTTGCATTCCATCGCCCCTTGGCAATGAAAAAATACAACGTCTGAAACATGTGTTAAATGGATTACTTTGAAAGCTGGAATTAGAATACACACATCTATTCCGACTCAAACTCGATTAATTAGTAAAGACACAATCGAAAATTAAGTTATGACCCGAGAAATTGTTTGATTTGCATTCGTGACATTGATTGATGGGAACCACAGAACATCACGGGTTAACCATATCCTTTCAAATGCTTGCAAGACATGCGCAATATTTGAGCTATATTTCTATGAAAAAGCTTAGATTTGACAGGAGCATGAATGGATGCTTAACACCACATTTTCTTGTTTCACACTAGATAGGTTTTCCCGCTGTTCCCTTTCTAACAAGATTCCTTGAAAGGGATGCAACCAAAGGAATCAAACATACGCTGAGTATATTGAGTTTAATGTACTTAACAATTTTACAAGCTCCTACAGAAGAACCTTTCTCATAAATTATAATAGCGTTAAGGTTAACAATTATCACCAAGCAGCTAAGCTACCTTTGTTTACCAACCGAAATTCCACTTGCAGTTGGATGTGCACATCAGGTAAATTCCGTTATGGTAAGCAAATGCCGTACCCATTGTCAGACTATAACAGCAGGATGCCGGACATCAGTGTATGTTGGTGTATACCATCGTTTTGATTGTGCCTCCTCAGAGAGAGGAAGAAGCGTGGCTGTCAGATTAAAGGCGAAGAGGGTAATTTCGTAAGAGTAGAGGAGAAGGTGTCCACAGAGGGCAATTAGAAGAAGATCCACAACTGTCACCCTAATGATTTTGTACAGCACTCTAGAAATCCGTCTGAAAATATGACTAGTTCATTCGCACTTCTCAGGAACTAGGCAACAGGGTAGGCAATACTTAGACATTTTTAGCACAGATCAACCCAATTCAAATTTTGAATAACAGCTCCTGTGCTTCTGCCATGAGACCAGCTAATGGGCACGCCGTATCCGCAGGCACTGTAGCCCTTGTTTGAGAAGGTCTTAGGGGAATCTCGAAATACAGGGCTGATCTAAGAGCATTACGACGAGGATTAAACTCACTAGCCGACTTCCTCAGAAGAATCTAGGCTACACCAACCTTCCCACTGCATTTCTTTGGCTGTGTCTGCGTCCTTTTAAACTGGGTTATGCGATTAGGCGTGTCTCTTATATCCCAGTCGGTTTATCCCCTACTCTTCCTCGTGGTGCTGATACTCTTTGCGCTTTACCTCTACGTTTGTGCTTGCCAGCATTCAACAATGAGCTTAAAAATCTAACTGCCCTAGGTGATGCTCCAGTAGACGTCGCGGCGGTGTATTGCATATGACTAAATTGGCCTTGCGATTCCCACTAAGGCGTCAAAGCTAGTGTAAATCAAGGAAGCGTTTTATGAATGCGACTGCCATGGCCAATGCACCGATCCTTAAGCCTTGGTTATGCTATTCTCTACCAGCATTGGTAAAAAAATTGGTCCTTGGCTCTTTATTGGTCCCTTCACAAATATGGCTTGCAAATAACCTCTCGAACTTTAATCGCAAAGAAGCGCTGCTGATCTAAGCCAGAACTGAAAGACACGAATTGGTTTTAGCCTGATTGTGCTTCTCGTGGTGTGCATATATATGCATGTATAGGTGGATACACAAATTGCTTTTTAATAAAAATAGTGAGTTGTTGTACGCCTTCGCAGTGTGCTTTGCACTGGTTTGCAGCTTATTACTAAATGAAAAATGAAATCAACCCTTGTCACCCATGCTGAGTCGATTCTTCGCAGCATTTTGGAGCATTTAGGTCCACACGGACACTACACCTCGTTCATGGTTCTAAGTTTTGCGTTTCAGTAATTACTTCAATTCGTGTCTTTAATTTCTGTTTATCGCGCTACTGATACGTAGGATACATTGGAGGCTACTGATTGGCGATGTGAGTTCAAATTACTTCCGTCAGTTCATTTTCGCATCGGAATGTTTGGTTTTGTAAGATCACATAAACTGCTCAAGGCTGATGCAAATTAGAGCCCGCAATTTTTTATAAACAGAAAACATCAGCATTGCAGTCAAAAGCTTACAAGGAAGATAACTACTTACTACACGATTCAAGAGGCTTATGAGGCCACCGACGCACTAAATGGCACGTAGATTGCCCAAAGTAACATGATCATAAACAATCAATCGCAGGCTTATGTTGTGAATATAAGGCTACTAATTGGTGTTGTGTGTGCGGCATGGAAAAGTTGCAGGATGAATACACACCACCTCGCAGTAAAAATGCGAAATATCTTGTGCATTTGAAAGCAAAATACTCGCCACCACAATCGCACCCGAGGTGGCACTCTAACCCTTGGGTGGTTGCATAAAAGCGATGACACCAAGGAAACGAAAACTAAGCTGGATTTCTTGTTTACTACCATGGCAACAAACTTTGCATTATGGGGTGAATTTTCTTCTGATTTTCCCCCCTTGCTAGGCCCAGTAGGTGCGTAGTAATTTTATGAATCCGCTAATTTGCTGCCACCTGCATCATAAACGCAGGCAGGCAGAGAAGGAGCCAAAGGTGTCTGTAGCAGACGTAAAACATCACTTCGTTTCGTGTATCAGAAGCATAGTGGCTTCACTGTTGACTTGAAATATGCTTTCTTGTGTTGATGGATTATAGATTGAAACCAGAAGGGAAAATATGAGCACTGCCACCAAGAAGATGGCATGGTCAAACATTGGCCATCTGGCCTATGAATTTTGGGAGCTAATACCGACCCCACTAAAATGACAAAACCGGTGGAATGCCAGTGATGCGTTACGAATAGAGCTTAGCGAAAACTTTATAGGGAAGGAAGTTGCCAACCTGGCATTAAGATAAATTAAGCTTTGATATGCATTAGTTTTGAACCTAGCCATGAGATTAGCCCAAGGAATTTCTCAAAAAAATTTAACTTTGAGCAAAACATTAAAGCACCACAGCATAAAGGGGGATACGTGATTCTTGCGCTAGAACATAAAGCAGTCAGTTTTGCAGACCAGGCATCAGCAGGCAAAATATGCTTAACACTTTGTAGCCGAGACACCTTAAGATAAATTGAACGAAATCTACAGGCGATTTCACATACATAATCCGCCAAATGTCTGGCAGCGATGATAAAGCCACAGGTATATGCCAAGGGCGACTGGCAGATCTGTCTAACTCATCAAGCATTTCTTGCATCATTAACAAAAGTTGACCATTTCGACATGAAATTTGGCTGTAAGTGTGCTTTTGCGTATATAGAGGGTGGGTAATCTGATTTGTAGTATGAGTGGGGTAAATACTGGACTCAACTGAGTTGATACTGTGCACAGCAGTAGCTCGGGATTGAGGTGGATGGCTTCTATTAGCAGGTTTTGAGACGATTCTGATTTAAGGCTTCAAGATAAGTGCACGGCTGAGAGCGTGAAAGCGTCTACTGAGGTAAAAACATGGGAAGAGGAAAAAAGGGAGAAGATACAAGAGCAAGGAAAAAAAGGTTCGCCCTTACAGTAGGCTGTTAAAGAGCTTGAATGGAACGAACTTCAAGCGATTTGGGGCTGTGTGCAACGGAACATGTCCTACCCCCATGTCATAGTTCACTTCATCAACTAGGCCTAAATACATGGCATTTTACTCCCTAGATCAGTTGAGGACATGGCTACACAATGTGAATTACAATTAGCGATTCCACATAGACCTAACTGAATTTTGCCACTGGTAATTTGATATGATAGCTTGACGACTGATGGCAAATACCATGGGTGTGAATGCTACTACACATTTCGACATGGGTCAATTCAAGCGGGTGATAGCTTGGGGTGCATCAGAAATAAGTTGAATGCACAGTACCATCAGGATCCTGAGCTGCAAAAAAGGACTAAATGGACACCAGCCGTCATGCCTCAAAGCATTGAACATATCCATGCTTTTGAATAATGCTCAAATAACGTGAGGAAACTAAATTTTTTTTTCCTGATTTGATTGCGCTCCGTGTTTTACTGGTGGAATGCCAGCGATGCGTTAAGGATGGAGCTTAGCCAAAACGTTAAAGGGGGAAATTGCCTACCTGGCATTAAGATAATTTAAGCTACTTCCTAACTTCCCTACAAGTGACAAATCTCCTCCACCTCAAGTGTTTGGACTATCAACAACGCACTGATTAAACAGCAGTGTTGGCAAAGCCACCAGCATTATTGCCCTAGGTTTCGAAAGCAGCATGTGTCACCATCGATTCGATAACAGCATTGAACAGCCACTACTCAATGCCCTTATGAATTCACAATATCTTATAGGTTGAGCTGGTGGATAACTACTGGCAGTGGGATGAGGAAACCGGTACATAAGCGTGGAATTGGATTTTGGCGCGATGTGATCCACCATATGAGGTGAGGTGTTTGCTTCTGAGTGGATTTCCTATCCCTATCCATGCAAACAATTGTGCAGCTTGGTAAGACTTTCACTGCAACAATAAAGTCGGTGGGCTCGAGCAACTCGAACGCAGAAGGTGACATGTCAAACAAAGGAGAAAGCATTCATTTTGACCCATGTGGGTCCATTAAACCACTTTCTAAATTTGCCACTTAACCCTGGTTGCGTTTGGATCTGGTCCATCCATTTTATGGGTAGGTGAGATGATTTAACGTGGCGCGATATATGCTCCGTGATGATAGAAAGGGAAGAACTGACGGTAGGTCAGGTACCAATGCTTGGAATTGGACTTTTTCGCAATGTGATCCACACTATGAGGCGAGGTGTTTGCTTCTGAGTGGATTTCTTATCCCTATCCAGGCAATCACTTGTGTTTCTTGATAAGACTTTCGCTACTACAATAAAGTCGGTGGGTTCAAGCAACTCGACCGCAGCATTTGACATTTCATAAAAGGCAAGAGCATTCATTTTGACCTACGTGTGTCCTTTAAACCACTTGCCATATTTGCATCTGACCCCGGCTTCAGTTTGGATCTACTCCATCAATTTCATGGGTAGGGGAGATGATTCAACGTGCCCGATATATGCTCGATAATAAAAGTAAGGGAAACATTCACGGTAGGTCAGGTAAAAATGCGTGGAACTGGTCTTTAGCGCAATGTGATCCACCATATTAGTCCAGGTGTTTGCTTCTCAGTGGATTGCCTACCCATATCGAGGCAATCACATGTGCTGCTTGATAAGATATTCACTGCAACAATAAAGTCGGTGGGATCGAGGAACTCGAACGGAGCTCGTGACACGTCATCAAATGGCGGAAACATTATTTTGTCCAAGTGCGTCCTTCAAACCACTTGCCATATTTTCCTCTGAGCCGGGTTCAGTCTGGCTCCAGTCCATTAATTTCATGGGTAGGTGAGATGATTCAACGTGAAGCGATATATGCTCGATGACGAAATGAAGGGAAGAACTCACGGTATGTCAGATACAAATGCGTGAAATTGGACTTTAGCGCAGTGTGATCCATCATATGATACGAGGTGTTTGCTTCTGAGTAAATTTCGTATCCCTATCCAGGCGATCACTTGTGCTGCTTGATAACATTTCACTGCAACAATAAAGTCGATGTGCTCGAGCAAATCGACCGTAGAAGGTGACATGTCATGCAAAGGCGGGAGCATTCAATTTGACCCACGTGGGTCCTTCAAACCACATGCCATACATGCCTCTAAACCGGGTTCAGTTTGGATCTAGTCCATCAATTTCATGGGTAGGTAAGATGATACAACGTGGCGCGGTATATGCTCGACGATGAAATGAGGGGAAAAACTCACGGTCGGTCATGTACAAATGCAAGAAATTGGACTTTGGAGCAATGTGATCCACCATATGAGGCGAGGTGTTTGGTCTGAGCTGATAACCTATCCCTATCCACGCAAACACTTGTGCGGTTTAATAAGTTTTTCAATGCAACCTTAAAGTTTGTGGGCTCGAGCAACGCGACCGCAGCACGTGACATGTCATGCAAAGGCGGGAACATTCATTGTGACCCACGTGAGTCCTTCACACCACATGCCATATTTCCCTCTGACTCGGGGTTCCATTTCAATCAACTCACGCATTTGATTAAGAGGTGAGGTGTCTCATCGTGAAGCGACATATGCTCGATGATGAATCGAAGGGAAGAAATCAAGGTAGGTCAGGTACAAATGCGTGCAAATGGACTTTGACGCGATGTGATCCACCATATGAGGCGAGATATTTGCTTCTGAGTGGATTGAATATCCCTATCCACGCAATCACTTGTGCTGCCTGATAACACTTTCACTGCAACAATAATGTCTGTAGCTCGAGCAACTCGACCGCAGCACGTGACATGTCATGCCAAGGCTGGTACATTGATTTTGACCTACGTGGGTCCTTCACATCACATGCCATATTAACCTCTGACTCGGTGTTCCATTTGGATCTAGTCCACCCATTTGATGAGTAGGTGAGATGACTCAACGTGGCGGGATAAATGCTCGATGATGAAATGAAGGGAAGAAATCACGGTAGGTCAGGCACAAATGCGTGGAATTGGACTTTGACGCGATGTGATCCACCATATGAGGCGAGATGCTTGCTTCTGAGTGGATTGCCTATCCGTATCCACGTAATCACTTGTGCTGCCTGATAACACTTTCACTTCAACAATAATGTCAGTGGGCTCGAGCAACTCGACCTCAGAACGTGACATACCATGCAAAGGCGGGAACATTCATTTTGACTTACGTAAGTTCTTCACATTACATGCCATATTTCCCTCTGCCTCGGGGTTCCATTTGGATTAACTCCACTTATTTGATAAGTAACTGAGGTGACTCATCGTCGCTCGACATATCCTCACTGACGAATCGAAGGGAAGGATACACGGTAGGACCATTTGGTCAGGTACGAATGCGTGCAATTGGACTATGATAACTCTTTCTCTGCAACAATAATGTTGGTGTGCTCGAGCAACGCGACCGCATCACGTGACATGTCATGCAAAGCCGGAAACATTCATTTTGAAACAAATGAGTCATTAACTCCGCATGCCATATATCCCTCTGACTCAAGATTCCATTTAGATCTCGTCCATGCATTTAATTAGTAGGTGAGGTGCCTTATGGTGGCGCAACATATGCTCGCTCGATTACACTGACATTATTGTTTGAGTAAACGTTTTGTTAGGCAGCACAATTTATTGCGTGAACAGGGTTAGGCAATAAACTCAGAAGCAAACATCTCGCCTCAAATGGTGATCACATCGCGTCAAAGTCCAATTGCACTCATTCGTACCTGACCTACCGTGATTTCTTACCGTCGATTCAACATCGAGCATATGTCGCGCCACGGTGAGTCAACTCAGCTACTCATCAAATAAGTGGAGTTAATCCAATTGGAACCCCGAGACAGACAGATATACGGCATGTGGTGTGAAGTACTCACGTGGGTCAAAATGAATGTTCTCGCCTTTGCATGACATCTCACGTGCTGCGGTTACGTTGCTCGACCAACCGACATTATTGTTGCAGCAAAAGTGTTATCAGGCAGCACAAGTGATTGCGTGGATAGGAATAGGCAATCCACTCAGAAGCAAAAATCTCGCCACATATGGTGCATCACATCGCATCTAAGTCCAATTGCACGCATTTGTACCTGAACTGATGATCCTACAGTTGTTTCTTCCCTTCGATTCAGCATCGAGCATATGTCGCGACACGGTGAGTCACCTCACCTACTCATCAAATAAGTGGAGTTAATCCAAATGGATCCCTGAGTCAGAGGGAAATACGGCATGTGGTGTGAAGGACTCATGTGGGTCAAAATGAATGTTCGCGACTTTGCATGACATCTCACATGCTGCGGTAGCGCTGCTCGAGCCCACCGACATTATTGTTGCAGTGAAAGTGTTATCAGGCAGCACAAGTGATTGCGTGGATAGGGATAGGCAATTTGCTCAGAAGCAAGCATCCCGCCTCATATGGTGGATCACATCGCGTCAAAGTCCAATTTCACGCATTTGTACCTAACCTAATGATCCTACCGTGGTTTTTTCCCTTCTATACGACAATGAGCATATATCGAGCCACAATGAGTCACCTCACCTACTCATCAAATGGGTAGACAAGATCGAAATGGAACCCCGAGTCGGAGGGAAATATGGCATGCGGTGTAAAGGGCCCACGTAAGTCAAAATGAATGTTTCAGTCTTTGCATGACATGTCACGTGCTGCGGTTGAGTTGCTCGAGCAAACCGACATTACTGTTGCAGTGACAGTCTTCTCAAGCAGCACAAGTGATTGCCTGGATAGGGATAGGCAATCCACTCAGAAGCAAACATCTCGCCTCAAATGCTGATCACATCGCGTCAAAGTACAATTGCACGCATTGGTACCTGATTTGATGATCCTTCAGTTGTTTCTTCCATTCGACTCATCTTCGAGCATATGTCGCGCCACGGTGAGTCACCTCACCTACTCATCAAATAAGTAGAGTTAATCCAAATGGATCCCTGAGTCAGACGGAAATACGGCATGTAGTGTGAATTACTCACGTGGGTTGAAAGGAATGCTCCCGCCTTTGCATGACATCTCACGTGCTGCGGTCAGGTTGTTCGAGCCTACCGACATTATTGTTGCAGTGAAAGCGCTATCAGGCAGCACAAGTGATTGCGTGGATATTGATAGGCATTCCACACAGAAGCAAACATCTCGCCTCAAATAGTGATCACATAGCATCAAAGTACAATTGCACGCATTGGTACCTGATTTGATGATCCTTCAGTTGTTTCTTCCATTCGATTCATCTTCGAGCATATGTCGCGTTACGGTGAGTCAGCTCACCTACTAATCAAATGGGTGGACTAGATCGCAATGGTACCCCGAGTCGGAGGGAAAGATGGCATGTGGTGTGAAGGGACCACGTAAGTCAAAATGAATGTTCCAGCCTTTGCATAAATTGTCACGTGCTGCGGTTGAGTTGCTCGAGCCCACCAACATTACTGTTGCAGTGAAAGTGTTATCAGGCAGCACAAGTGATTGCGTGGAGAGGGATAGGCAATCCACTCAGAAGCAAACATCTCGCCTCATATGGTGGATCACATCGAGTCAAAGTCCAATTCCACGCATTTGTGCCTGACCTACCGTGATTTCTTCCCTTCATTTCATCATCGAGCATTTATCGCGCCACGTTGAGTCATCTCACGTACTCATCAAATGGGTGGACTAGATCCAAATGGAACCTCGTGTCAGAAGGAAATATGGCATGTGGTGTGAAGGACCCACGTGGGTCAAAGTCAATGTTCCTGCATTTGCATGACATGTCACGTACTGCGGTTGAGTTGCTCGAGCCCACCGACATTACTGTTGCAGTGAAAGTCTTCTCAAGCAGCACAAGTGATTGCCAGGATAGGGATAGGCAATCCACTCAGAAGCAAACATCTCCCGTCATATGTTGGATCACGCCGCGTCAAAGTCCTAATTCAGGCGTTTATCCAAGATGTTGAAGGAAAGGGAAGAAATCACAGTAGATCTGGTACAAACGCGTGAATTTGGACTTTGACGCGGTTTTATCCAACTTATTACGGGAGATATTTTCTTCTGTGTGGATTGCCTATCCCCATCCAGGCAATCACTTTTTCTGCTTGAGAAGACTCACTGCAACAATAATGTCGGTGGGCTCGAGCAACTCGACAGCAGCACGTGACATGTCATGCAAATGCAGCTGCATTGACTTTGACCCACTTGGCTCCGTCACACCACTTGCAATTTTCCTTCTGACTTGAGGTTCCATTTGGATTTATTCCATCCATTTTGTTAGTAGGGAGATGACGCAACGTGGCGCGATTATGCTCGATGATGAAATGAATGGAAACAATCACGGTAGATCAGGTACAAACTCGTGAATGAAGACTTTAACGTGGTGTTATTCACCATATTGTGGGAGATGTGTGCTTCTGAGTGGATTGCCCATCCCTATCCAGGCAATCACTTGTGCTGCTTGAGAAGACTTGCACTGCAACAGTAATGTGGGTGGCCCAATTGGTTGATTTTGATGTATATTAAGCAGAAGCTCCCCTTCGAGGCATTGCAGTTGCTTGTCGTATAGCCATACAGTACAAAAAAATAAGCTGCCCTCCCATATTGAGGTCACGTTGTGGATGCATCATATCGTCGATTCAATCATAGGCATATTTTAAGCAACGGCTCAATAGCTTGTGCTTTTAGGGTTTGAATACTAGGTATTTGCTAAACACATTAATAAAATGCCTAATATTTCGTTATTTCAAGCATTTTAATCAACATCAGAGGTAAGGATTATTTTGACATTTAAATATAATCGCGAATTACAACTGCGTACATATTCTCAGCCGAAGAAATCGTGAAGCACCGCTTCAGTGGATACTTAAACTTATTGGACAACGGGTTTAAAAGAATGAAGGAGAAGGGGCGTATGGTCGCGTAAACACTGGATAAGTACTGGCATAAAATGACTGGGTGTTCAATGTTTTGAATATGGAAAACGGAGAGCATCGAAAGGTTGCATAAGTAAAAGACAGGCGGGTAAAGCCATCAGAAGGGCAATTAAGCCCTAAATCGCTGTGCATCTGCATTTTTCCATTCATATGCTTTGCGTGCAACCCACTTTGCAATGCTTTGTGCATTTAGTGATGGGAAGGTAAATGAATACAATGCCTCTGTATTTCACGAAGCCAACGGCAATGAAATGAGGACCCGTCAATACAGCTTTCGATTTTATCACCGTCACTGTTGTGTTTCGGTTTAATACTACTTTGTAAATACGTGTAACTTAATTTATTTCATGCTAATATTTTCGCATCGTCATAGTTTATTTGGCATCTATGGCAAAATGGTATAAGCTACAAGATCGCATCACAATAAAGCAAGGTAGAAGAATGCATTAGTGGTCCTGCTGCCTCAGCGAACATGGAAATGCTCAGTTGACAATGCTAACTGCTTTCTCGTTCGGTGATGATTCGCCTGATGAGTGTCAAGTCTCGTGCAAGGCATTGTGAGTTATAGAGGCATTGTCTCCGTTCCCGTATTCATCACTAAATATGGAAACATCGCAAAAAAGGGTTAAATGAAACGCATGTGAATGGGGGAAATTGCGGATACATAGCGATTTAAGGCCTAATTGCCCTTCTGGTGGCTGTCACCGCCTTTTTTTACTTATGCAAGATTTCGGTGCTCTCCTTTTTTTCTCATTCAAAATACCCGACACCCAATCGTTTTTTACCAGTGCTTATCCAGTGTCTACGCGACCATGCACCCCTTCTACTTCATTTTTTAGAAATCCGTCCTCCAATTTCCTTTTGCCTAGAAGTCCTAATTGCGGCTTCATTCATCAACTCCATGTTCGATCGATTCTGCTCATCAAGCCACTTAGTGGAGTTTATGGGACTCTCTGACATATCTTTTAGATCACCCATGTGTTTTGGGACTAACTGACTCTCTTTTTGATATGCAGTGCATTTTGGGTTTAGATCAAAATTTTTGTGATCTAGGTTTCCATTAGTTACGTTTGTGGCTTCGCCATCCGCAAGTTAGTAGTTAAATTGGGGGTCGAGCAGAAAGTCGCCGTGTTCCAAGTTCGCTTTGGTACCGCTAATCTTTTCGATTCCGGGCAGTTATCACATCACTTATTTTACCAATACCTTCGTCCCATTTGCAGCCGACGGTGGATGCGGACACTGCACGTCCGTCCGCCACCGCGGCAGATCTGTTATATCCTTAGCATGTTTTTTGCACCTGTGGCAATTTAATGCCTTACCTGACACTAATTGTTCCACCTGACCTCCTAACCTCATTTCTGCCACTATAATTGTCATTTTTAACATCAGCATCATTCTTTTCACCAGCTTCAGTCTCTTCTCCCTCTTCCACTCCTGTTGGACGAGTGCAGGCAACCTGCATTTCTGCATCAAAAGTGCGAAATAGGTTTGATTTACGTGTGACATCAAACAACGAAATGGTGCAAGGTGCCATCCCTGTCTTGCCTTCTGGGAAATGACAAAGAAGAGAATGACGGCAAGGGCATCCAATGGGGATGGCCTTCAGCCCATCACGGACCTCAGGACAGAGGAATTGCACTCTCTACTCTTGCGCGACTTGTTGTGCATTCCATGCCTGCTCTCCCCAATGACCTCATTTAGAGTTTGTCAGAGCATCTATTAGCTCGCAGAAGCCAAAAGCTAGCAACCACTAAATGTGCGTTAATATCACATTTCGGTTAATATCACTTTCGGTGCACTGCTATGAAGCCTTCTCAAGCGACGAGTGCCTGCCTGAGACACGAAGGCATTAAGTCAATTTTTTTGATAAGCAATTGACAGCCCTTATTTTACTTTTAGTTAGGGCAAATCGACACATAAACGGAACGCATTTTTGCACTTACGGGTGCAAAATGAAAGTTGAAATCGGCCTGATAATCCAAAACCGTTTTCATTGTTGTCATTAGAAATTGAGGCAGAGGTCAGTTAGATCTCTCAAAATCGGTCCAAAGTATGATGCCACAGCGCTCTTAACAGCGCGCCTAACAATTGAAAAGAGGAAGACATGTAGAAGGATGCTGCAGTTCAGGAGCGTGCAAAATCCGCGGCATTTAGCGGATCTTGAATTTGGCGTTAAAATAAAGCGGAATCTCCGCAGCCAAGAACTTGAGCTAAAGCGAGTCGCATTGTAAATTTTATCAAAACAGCTCCTTACTCACCACCACTTGCCGCCATCACATTGACAGTGTCCCTTCGCCAGGAGGACGTCTCTGCGATATTTGCAAATGAGGTCGTTGTCATTGGCGCCTCCCAACAAATTACTTACCAAGCGAAACTAAAGGATCTGAAGGGAGACGAAGCCGAAGAGGACAAAGTAGATGAAGTTGGTGGATGAACACAAACCACTCACACTTTGTTCACCCACCTGTTGGACGCGGCGCGCCCGGATCACTGACTTACTATTATCCACTTCAATCATCATCTACTCACTCACTATTCATCATTTCTCCTCACACATCTCCAAGTATTTGTTTAACTTCCTTCACCCAAATCAAATTTCTTGTAGCCGGATCCAATTACATCACATCTTTATGATGGATTCGATTACTGTTCTATGCGCCTATATACCACTGTATTGATTTCAGTAATCCTTACACAAGTAGGGATGACTCAGGAGATGGAGGCTGAGAGTGTCACCACAGTGTTGTAGTGAGTCTATCAGAAGCTAAATATGTTAAAGCGTCTAGAATTTGATTTTGTGAGTTGCAGATGCATGATCCGCACTAGTACGAAACGTTGCAAGATGGATTGTGGCACTGGTGCCCGCAGTTCTTGCAAGTTATAACGCTGGGGATAAGCAACAAATCCATGTTCGACGGCACCATTGTTGATTGCAATTGCATTCTGTCCTCAACGTCAGCAAGCTTTTATTGCCCACATTTTCATCATTTAAGGCTAATATCAACTTGCCGCCTTGTGTGCAAATCCACCTCGTGGTCACGTAGTCATCGATCATTTGTTCTTCACGTAAAAGAAACCATCAACACATAAGCAGAAGAGCATGCGATATAAAGTCGCTGAAATTCACCACGACCATCAAATTCTATTGCATTTGCTCGAGAACTTGTGCAATCCTAAGTTGACGTTGGAATAATCCTCTTACTTTGGCCACAAATTCACGCCTTGAAATAAAATTAACTATGCTCTTTTTTCGCATGACACGTGTGCCCTAAAAGCCGTTTCCATTCATTCCGTTTTTGCGGAAGTCTAGAGTTCAGCAAAACGTTTGCTAGCATATCTGATTGAGCACGCAATGCTTGAAGGGTTAGGAATATTGTCGGGGTAATAAAAGCTTAACTCGACCTTGTGCACGATGTGCATGCGAATTTCGCATTTCTGTCTAACGAACCCGCACCACTGGAATGCAGACTGGCTGTTCTTCGAACCGCCTGCACTGCAGCGCCTGGTAATGCCAGCAACTACTCTCAGTTGAACCCGGACAGGGCACTATGCACGAGTTTCATTTTCGACCACCATGACTTCAGTAATCCGAGTTCCACGCAGTTTGATAAGGCACAGGTAATAGATGGCATCGCTGCAAATGCGTGTTGTTCAGTCCACCGGGTACTGCTGTCAACGTGACGATCAAGACTGGATGTCAGTAAAAGGGGGTGGAAATGGAGGCGTTTTAGCGGTTAAGTGTGACGCCACTGCCTTTTCCATTTCATCATCCCATGATACGTTGAAGCACTTGGGCTTCTTTTACATGTGACCAACGCAAATATGACCTGTCCGATTCCTTCACGAAGTTGAGTGCAAAGGTGCTGTGGCTCTACCTCGATAGGCTAAAATCAAACCATTGTGGATATGGCTGGTTAACTACAAGAGGTTCGAAGCAGCATCAGTGAAATCAAGAACTCAACAAAGTCACTTCTGCATCCCCTTGAATCAAACCTCGGTCGGTCACGCATTATGCAAGAGGTTGAATCGTTCTGACATGGTGTCCGTTCTCACACATGCAGCTTACTTGAACGATGAAATGAGACAACAGACTCAGTGGACACCCAGATTTCAGAGTATGTCTGTTGCATTCGAGTCGGCTTTCTTATCGTAAGTGCAGTGTGCATGCTCATGCTGGTGGCCGCAACACTAGTTACGGCGCACCTCGTATACCAAGCCATTCACGATCGTCTCTTCGCTCATTCCAACGCCGTTCCCACTAATCCGTTCAACACTTATGGGTGGGAGCCACGTATTCTTCCTCAACTTTGCAACATTTTGATGATTGCGATTGACTATAGAATGGACGAAGAGCAAGTGTGGTGACGTTTTTCTGCAGCAAGAGCTCGACGGGCTGGTTTTTCGCACCCCTCGTCCAGTTCTTGCTCTAATTTTGCTGCCACCATTGCCCCCGCCTCATCGTCATGCCCATTAAAATATGCAGTCAGTTTCGGCATTTTATAAACGCAGTGCTCTTGTTTGCTTTGTGATGCTACACGTAGTGATGGGATGACAGCAAACCAATGGCATATATTTGAGCTAGAAAACGAGATTTTGGAGTGCAAATTGTTTTGTCATGATATCTCGTTGCATTAGCCACGCTGGCCACCTCATGGTCACATCCTTGCAACAGTCATTGCAAGTGCATGAACATCCTGCCATCCTCGATGTTGCAGGTTAATTGTAAAGAGGAAACTGACCGCAGACATCTTTCAATTTTGGCAGAGCTGTTATGGGACAAACAAGAGGGCTCAGCACTTCAGCACCACTTCCCAGTCACGAAAAGTTAGAAAGGAGAATAGACCTCAATCTACCAGTCAACAGTCAACCTCGGTGATAATGTCATTGTCATGCCCAACGAACCACACTACTTGCTCAGAAGCAAGACTCGATTGAGAATGCCTCGTGCTAGTGCCAGATCGAGCCTATGCTCCACCAGTCTACATTTCAGTCTGTTTATGCGAGTAAACAGTCATTTTTCGTCCCAAGTCTTGAAATGCGCCCTTATGAATTGCGGAGTCTGCCACATGCTGTCAGTCGGGAGAGAAGGAAGGAAGTCTATTCACGCCTTGAGCAGCCACACAACAACCATGGAACCCAATTATTCCACCATTGTGTAGAATCAACCCGTCGATATGCATTGTGAGCCCATTCGACCCTTTGGGTAGTGGGTGTGCGACACATTCAGCAAGTACAAGCATGCATTTACAATACGAAAGGCATCATGGTAGGGGATTGGGATGTGCTGCAGCAGGAAAGCATCAATAGTATGCAGAGGTCAAATGCATGAGTTGTGGAGTCGACCCCTCGCGGCGAATCAGCGCAGCCTACTCGCGTGCGCAGTTCTTCCTGCACCAACTGCGGAGAGTCAACCTCACCGACATCCGCAGTGTCACTCCCACGTGCTGTTGTTGTTGTTCGCCGCAAGGCTCAGTTGTCCGTTCCTTTCTTGCGATGAGTCCCACACACCTACCTGGAGAAGGCAAATACAAAAACACAAATTAGCTCACTGAACCACAGGCGCACCTTTTGCCTAACAATCAACACATTCTCTTTTTGACTGTGTGCGAGACTCCCTGAATACATTTCGCTTGCAACGACAGGTCCAACTAACTAGCCACAGAGCAGAGACAGCATTGTGCAAGGTGTAGTGCGGAGCATAGCTCTGCTACGCAACTTTGCTAGGGTGCGACTCGAATCCTTATGCAGAACACTAAGAAGGCAGCTGCTGAACTCCGTGATGCTCGCGGTGATGATGATGAAGCTCACTGTGACTGAGTCAGTGATGCTGGTGTAGTTACACATGACTTTGCCTAATTTCGTGCCACTGGGGTCCACACTTGCCTTCAATTAACCTCTCCTGTGCCAGCCGAGTGCTCTTGCAGGTTCTCCCTTAACTATTCGCAAGCCACCCTGCAAAGCTCACTTCTGCTGAAAGTACACATTCATTGATGCTTGACAAGGACAACCTTGCAAGTGCTATTATCCGATTGAATGACTTAAAGATTTAGAAATGTTTTTTACTATCTACTGGTAGGATGTGATTCCATTTGCCACTCCCGTGGGTGGACTCATAGGTTCTGTCAGCACTCAAGTTCGCTTGACAGACCTAGTATTCGGAAGAGGCTGTTCCAACCATGTTACATGATGCAGGGATTTAGTGCGAAATCTAGCATCAACGCCGCTGGCACCTATGCTCGCTGATGTGCAACACCCCAGAGGGCTGTACTTGTAAACAGGTACCTGAAGTGAGGCAGTGCTGCTCACCGACTTCCGAGCGTGCTCGTGCATTTTCTAAGCACATTGAGCCGAAAAGTGTCCTTGAATGCATCCGCATAGAATTCGTTCTTTTTGTCAATTTCGCAATTCAGATAAAACCCTCCACCAGAAAGCAATGGCACGCAGTTCTGAAAAGACGCGACTCTGAGGCCAAGATCGTTTGCTGGAGCAATCGAGCGTTCCTCAGTCTGTTCACCTGACGGCTACCAGAAATAATCGCATAAGCGCATAAATCATTCACATGACCACTTCATTATTCGAGAAGGCGCTCGAAGGCGTAAAGGCAATTTATTGTCACGGAAATGCAGCAAAGGTGAATTGATCGGAGCCAAACGCTGCCCCTGCAAAATCCATGGAGCCAATGCGCAGACAAAAACCCACCAATCTCTAAAAACCTCGAAGTGTGCGAAATTGGGCAGCGATTTTTTCTCAACAAATTATTGCTGCAATTTCGCATCCACGTGACGAGGCAAACGAAACGCCTAGCGCGACCCTGCATGGGACTTGTAATGATGCGGATGGAGTGCGCCTTCTCATCAGTCGAGTCTTCGTCCTCGCACTCAACGTCCTCTTCCCCTCCTTCGTCTATTTTTGCCCTCCTCACCTCGCCTTCTTCCAGGCCTATCATACCCGAATGCTCGCTAATGTGGCAGCAGGCGCCGATGGCAGGTGACCTCATTTCCCACCATCGAGCGGACATTCTCTTGAGGTAGTGTTGTGATCAAAGTGATGTCCAAGCTCATAATGCTGACCCTTTACCCGCAAAGCCCACTCTTCGTTAGGAATGTTCTATTCGCAATAACAAAATCAAGATGTCTGAACTTAAGTGAACGCTACTCGCACCCAACCTACAACATTATGCTTCCTACATTCCTTTTTTGCCATTTTTAGTTTTCTCAAGTAGCAAAACACGTTTCCCACACCTCTTGTCTCTTGTTTTGTAGACGTACATACTGCCAGTTGGGTTGGGAAAGACTGCCTGACGGAACATGCTCTCCTACCTTCGTGAGCACAATGTGTTAAAGCTAATTAAAGGTGCAGTTCATTATTGTGTTCCTTTCCTTGCCTTAACTACCTTAATAGTGGTCGCAAAGACGGCATTTCCACGAGGGCTGATTGCCTTAATTACAAGTGATGAGGACATGCACGGACAAAATTGACAAATTAGGCGATGCGATGCTACGCGCAAAAAAATTGATCTCCTGTTTCTAAGCTACTACTTTATTCAAAAGCCCATTTTAGTCAGTTGTTATATATTCGGCCACAACTCGATGTACTTCGAATATGTTGACAGGTGAGAGCTGGACTCACGAGTTTCCAGTAACTTCTCCTTATTCAGCTTCTCCGTTTGTTCTGAAATCGCAGAAATTGACAGCACATTGCACCTTACACTTTCCTTTACATTCGTGAGCAAAATTTACTGGAGTGAATTTAAGACATAGCATATCACAGTGCATTCACTGCCTCAATGGTTGCAACTAAGCCGTACGTAACGTTCCCACAAAATAGGCGCATTGTCAGCAAATGTCCAAAGTGGAGCATAATCATTCAATGGAAGATTTGCCATCATGAACTTGTCACGGAAAAGTTATTTATTTTGCCACTCAGGATGGAAGTGTTGACAGCGACCAAAACGGGATTGCAGACTTCCTAACTTCTGAGAGGTGGTCGGTGCATGCATGGCATACTCAAGTCCTTAAATGACACCCGCTGCTCGGTGACACAGCAATGGTCACTATCCTAATTCTCTTTGTTGCTTCCATTAAAGTGCACATAGGGGACCAAGAATTACCAACGCCTATGGTCAAAGAGGCTAAACCGTGCAAACGCCACCACGATTGCGAGAGTAATGCGTAGCAGTAGCTGCATTCCTTAGTAGATGTCTGACGTTGTCTGCATTTGCGAGGGTAAGGTGCACCTGAGGAGTGAAAATGTATTCATTCTGTAGGCTGGAATTAAACTAGTCTCAGCACTTAGTTTTTGATCTTTGGTCTTTTCTAGAAGGCCTGTTCTTGAGTCAAGCATCCAAAATATGCAGAAGTCAGGCAGGTGAGCTGCAGATGATGAAGCATGTGATGTGGCTTATGGCGAATATAATCCAATCAAAGACTATTGTACCGATGGCTTGCTCCTCCTGCAAAGGATTCATGCTCGTAATTGCTGCTCCCTCTTTACCACCAGCAGCTTTGGCATAGGTCAAAGAGACTGGACTCTCTCCAAAAAACGTCCTCTAGAATCGGTGCTTTTGACTGAGGTATCATTTCTACTTCTTCTGCCGTTTATCGCATTGCCCTTCATCACAGCACGCAGTCTTAACGCCCTAGTTGCCAAATATCGTAATCTCCTCAAATGACGGCAACAGATGGGTCCTTGCGGCTGGATTCTTTAACACCGGCGGGGAACCGTTAGTGCATTTTAAATGGCCAAGGAAACTGTTGACGAAGAGATTTATAGACAAGCTGTGCATGCATTCTGTCTGCTCAGTGGCACCACTGCGTGGTGAAGCCGCGGTTGATAAGGTAAGCGCATTAATGGCAGGGCAGCAACAAGCACCAGGGTGTTGCCTGACTGACACGCAGCTCTCATGATTTCAATTATTTCAACACGAAATAAGGAGGTGCTGTGACTAATAATCTAATGGCACACAAGTACTCCCCATCTGCGATTCTAAGTCTTCAAGCTCAAGACAGCGGCTTCTGTCTGATGAACCACATGCTTCAATCAGTTTCTAATTGCTAAACACTGTTGTAAAGTAGCCCTTGACTCTTTACTTTCGACTTATCAAATCATGGGAGTTCTGGGTCAGTGTTGCAGCCAGTCATTTCGATTGATCAAGTTCATTACCACATCAATGATAACACCATCATCCCTAAAGCCATCTCGGCTTGATTAGGAACTCGATGCTACGGAAGCGCTAGTAATCTTCAAAGAGTAAAAACTGCCCTTACTCGTCGACAAATACAGCGCACACTAATGTTAGACAAATAGTGCTCCTCCCTTAGAACTGTCATTAGCAGTATTACTAGGATCTCTTGTGGTTCAGATGCCGGTTATGCCTGCAATGAGTACATCACACGGCTAAAGACCACACGATATCTCATGGTACTCAGCATGGACAATGACTATGCCATGACAGCGCCGTCAATACAGCTTCCAATTTTATCACCGGCGCAGTTGCCATTTCGTTTACAACTACTTTGATCTTTTCAGTAAAGCATGCGCACAGTGATACACAATCAAATGCAATGTAAATGGATGCGAGGTGATGTAAGAGAATCTGGCAGTGCAACACAGCGCTAAGTGTAGGGCAGCAGCGTTGAAAATAGGGAGTAGCAGAGACGACTATGATGAGGTGCTTGTGTTTGAAGTGTGATTAATAGAGTCGGCGATTCGAGTTTTCTACTTCCAGACTGGAGGTGTACTAACCCAGACCTGGGTAGCATTAACTCTGTGGCCCTCCAATCCACGGGTGCCCACGCCAGGCTGTCGCCGACACACACAATTCTCTTCCAGCGACTATCACTTGTTTTTATTTGCCATCTACAGCAAAATTGAATAAACTACAAGATATCATCACAATACAGCAAGGTATAAGAATGCCAAAGTTGTGCTGCTGCCTTGGCGAACATTGCTAATATTCAATGCCGCTCTCTTTCACTGATCTTCGTGGACTTTGCAAGCATCAATTCACTTAGCATCTTTACATACGATGTGATCAAATTCTGCTTAACGCAACTCATATGGGTGAGAGTCTGCGCCTTATCAACTATGCCAGCAAACAACGTGCACACATAGGTTGGGCGGATGTAAATATCGCGAAGCAGTGCTTTGCAAACTTAGCAAATAAAGCAACAGCAATAAGCCGTGCAAATGCAAAAGCGGGGAGGTTTGGCACCTTCACTCATCTACAACATAGAATAGACTTTTAAATCGACACATAGGTCAAACGAAAGTCGAAGAGAGTGCAAATTTTCTGATAGGGCAATTTTAACTGATTTATTGTTGTATTTTGCCATATTTGCAGCAATGTATCATGGTAGTTTGATGAAAATGCCATCGATGATGGAATGGACAGTGAAGCCTGTTAGGGTTTTGTCAGGAGGAGGTGATTGCAATCTTAACATGAACCAAGGTGACGACAGGTGGAGGTGTTTGGAGAGGCAGCACGTTCATTGGGTGACGGACCTGCAAGCAAGGGAAGTGAAATTCTGCTTTGCTAACATGCAGATTAGACTGCCGCTTACCGTAAGGCGAACGACTGAGGCGGTCCTTTCCCCTTTCTAGCCATGCTCATCGATGCGTGATGAAACTGTGATTGATAACGTCACTGTGTGGAACGTCGATGGAACGTAAGTTTACACTCATAGGCGGCACAATGCACACACCCGCCCTGGTGTGCACCAGTCGGCAGACAGATGATCATTGTGACTTGAAGCCCTTCTTCATTGAATAAATTGCGTCAATTGTAAACGACACATCAGCACAGATTTTGAATCCATAGGTTAAACATAAACATTAAGGAGAGGTTGGCAAATCCAGAACATTGGTTCCTGTCTTATCTCCTGCATGCTTGCATTGATGCTTAGCCATCTTGCGCACTTTGTTGCCCCTCATTAGACCTCTTCATCAGTGGTTCCATTAGTCATTTAAGGACCGAAGCACGGTGTTTGATTGGCGGTGTAGACACTAGCTTCGAGAAATCATCTGTCATCGTTACTTGAGGAGCTCTACCACATTAGAAGTGAGCGCATTAGTTTGTGTGCTGTGGCGAAGAACAATGCGACAAACTGCGACAAACCCTGCAGTGTTCATAGGTGCCACTTCAAACAAATGCGTCGCAGGTAGGTGGCTCTGTTGGAAAAGAGTATAGTAAGTTCGCCCAGCTCTAAAGCTGTTAGCAGTTTTACACCAGCTGTTAGCACAGTTTTACACCAGCAAATTCACAAATCGCTGGTATAATTTTGGCCCAATTTATCCACTCGCGATTCGTCTCCACGAGACTTCAAATAATTAAGCGGTTAGGCTACTTAATGCTTTGTCTTGGCATGGCCACAGGTTTGGCTCTATCGTCTCCACTATGCAAAAGGGAGTAAAAAGAACTGCTTTCAAGTGTACCCCAAGTTTACAGATTGACATATGTAATGCATTTGTGTGCATTTAGTAGAATTTGATCTAAATTTGTTCATCATGGGTATCGTGTGCAAATGCAGAGAGTTGATAAGCTGTTTGAGCACAGTGAATTGATGCGCCGCACTACCTGCCTCGCCAAGTTAATGATCGAGTAGTCCACTCGTAGCAACATGCATGGTTTTCCTTGCGTTCAACTTGAGAGTACTGATTCATTTGTTATTCACCTCATCCTTATCCGAATTCGTCGTCGACTCCAGAACCCGTGTCTCACTCCGAGTCATAGCAAATTACTTGTTTTCCCTTGCTAGAATTTTATTGCCTCACAGAGAGATGTGAGTGGCCAGTTTCGAAGGCTTAGTGGTAGTGTATGGCGTGAGACGTGAAACGACTCATGGTCTTCTGTTTTCTTTTATTTCACTGCCAAATGCATGTTGCCGGCGCTCTCCTTAATACATTACCGATAACAAACATAGGAACTGGACGTTGCCGTGCTCAGGTTAGTAACAGTCTGAATACCGTCTTTGCCATGAAACACTTTGTGTGTAGATGTACTTGGTTTCGCTCTTCCAATCGAGGGAGCTGTAGAGCAGTAGATGGTCCTATTGGTTGATTCTGACGTAAATTAAACAGAAGCTCCACGACGAGACATTGCAGTTGCTTGTCATTTAGCCATACAGTAAAAACAAGCTGCCCGCCTATATGGAGGTCACGTTGTGGATGCATCATAGCGTCGATTCAAGCAGAGGCATATTTTAAGCAACGGCTCAATAGCATGTGCTTTAAAGGCTTGAATACTAGGCATTTGCTTAGCACATTAATAAAATGCTTAATGTTTCATTATTTCAAGGATTTTTAGTCAACAACGGCCTAATACATCAGAGGTAAGGATTAATTTTACTTTTAAATATAATCGCGAATTACAAATGCGTGCATAATCTCAGCCGACGAAATCACGAAGCACCGCTTCAGTGGATAATAAAACTTATTGTTCGGACACTGAAGGAGGCTAGCAACGGAGAGGAGAGAACATTTCGGGTAAGAACATTTCCCAGAGAGAGACAATGAGACTAGCAGCTAAACCCATTAAAACCCATATCTTCATAGAAAAAAACGAGTTTCATCTGGCTACTGCAACTTTAATAGGCTGACAAGGCCAAGCATTCAATGTGACATCAACGGTAAAAAAATTTTAGAGTTAGCGAGGTGATCAAACATGACGTCCACTGAACATCCAGAGTGTTACAAAGCAGAGGCAAATCTATTGCTCTTGATGCAATTGAATTTGACTTGCAAGGCTCAATTCTAAGAATTTTGTTGATTTGGTTATTTGATGCATGGCACCCCGAAGATCAAGGTGGATTAGCACAGGAAGTAACCACCACATCTTCCTTTGATAACACCAACTCTGATTGTGTCCGACGATAAGGGCAACCAGTCGTGCTTTCTTGTGTTTCATCTTTCTGATCAAATACGGTAATCGTGATGCTCCACTTCATCCAACATTTAACTAAACCCTTTAAATTGGCCTCACACATCAAATGCAACTGCATTCAAAGCGACAGCATTCCTCTTAATTTGTAGCAAAACATGCGCTTAAAAAGCAAGGTTATCGAGTACACTGACATAGCCTGGTGGCTAGGCCGTCTGACAAGGGCAACTCGTTCACTTAAGTGCTAATACGGACAAACGATTCCTATCCATTCTTGAACAGGCCTTTTGAAAGGGTATTGGAAGCGCAACTAATCGTCTTCGACTACGAAGGCCATCTTACAACCCCTATGAATGCTATTCATCACTACTTAATCTAAGGTAATAAATTTTCTTCAAACCAATCAATCCTCCTGCACTTGACCCCGTTGCTTTTCTTCTATACAACTTGGTGAAATCAAAAAGCTGCCAAGGGCTTAAAGTGCTCATTTCTACCTGATATTAGGGAGTGCAAGAATGAAAATGCTCTCTACCAAAATAAATGGCAAAATAGGCACCAAGTTAGTTTAAGGGAAGTCGCACCAGTTTTCGATTGCACGGTAAGAGAAATATGCCCACTTCTGCTCTCGTCTGGTCTGGTGGAGAGGCAGCAGATGTCAATTCAGTGAAGTGCGGAAAATAGTGACCAAACTTTAAATTTGGGCAGGTCTGGTCTGGATTTGTAACCTTTGCATTTTTGAGCATGCCCTAGTGCGGATTGAGACTAGTGAAGGGATAAAGAAGAACAAACAAATCGACCGCTATCATTCAATGAGGTAGATGGTTCAGGTATTAGAGAAGGTAAAGGAGTATGCTGATCCACAGGTGCACTTCGATGCATGGAGAAAAAAATACGGTTGGAAATTATGGAAGACACCCACTAAAGATGTGAAGAAGCGGAGATCTGGGGAGGTCCCACGCTTCTTACCTAGGTATTATCGGATCTGCTTCGTATGTGCAGTTGTGCCGACTTGATTAGGCGGGTAAAATTAGTAATTCAGTTAAATTTATTGGTGATCTGCAAGCCGCCTCTTTGAAAGTGAGGCACGCACATGGCTACAAATGGGATTGTTTGATCTCGTTTTTCTGCATTATGCAAGCACCTTTTAATCTGGTCCATAAGACTTGATTTTTTTCTTATTATTGGGTCCAATCTTGGCAGATACAGTCAGGCCTAGTGCTGCGTACCATGCAAAGGTGATTTGAGTGCATTGCTGCCTTCCTGCGAAACTATCAAATTTTGCACACAGAGTTACTACTGAGGAGGGAAGAACTGCTCGAGAACCATAAAACGATGTTAACACGCAGCCAAGCAAACCAGTTTTAAAAGGCACCTCGCACTTTGCCCCAATCGACTTTGATATCTTTAAGTCATATTCTTGCACATCTACATCGGCACGGAAACATGCTCGACTCTTTTTTTGTTTTCTGTTTTAAACATGCTCATCTGGTTTTCCTGGAAAATTTCGAGCTCTATAGTTTAACCACGGCAGCACTGCCAGATTTTGTTGCTAAAAATGCTGCCAGAATGTGTGCGAGGAACTACGCTGCCACATCTCGACCAAAACAGACTAACTAAGGTACGTCTCTGCACCAGTGGCCTCACAGCATTCCTCGGACATCTCACGCATCTCTTACACCTTTGGAGCTGATTTTGCAACACAAAAAACTAGCACAACTTCGTATATCAGGAAGCAAGCTGCTGATTTTCGGCTCTGAAAAACTTCGAAACAATATGAATGACAAAAGACATCCTTTCTGTGCCCCGCGTAGTCCAGTTTCCACCGCCGAAACATGAGCAAAACACTTCGGCCACACCTGGATTGTGCATTTGTGAAATGAGAAATATTGCCAGCTAAATTTTATTTTCAAATAACTTAAGATCAAATCAACGAAATGAGAATTTTCGCTCCTATGAAAAGCATTTTTTACGATAAAACATGTATCCGGCTATCCAGCTAAATCAACTTTGGTCACATAGTAAATCCGACTGCTTGAGCGTAAGCATTGGTGCCAACTAGGGCGACTCTGAATTTAGATAAAGCCCGTTTTTGAGGATTAAGTACAAAAACCGCAGCTAGTAATTACTGAGCTCCCATTGATGTGCAAACTTTTTTTTACCGGGAAAGTATCTTGTAAGTAACAATGTTTTCCTTTGCCGACAATACGTGGGGCATCACCGCCACCAGACACAGGGGAGAACTGAGTAAGTTTGCAAGTAATAACAGGTAAATCCGAGTTGATAGCTATCATCCATGCGCTTCAGTTACTTCATCACCCGCATCGCACTGCGGTCATTCCTGAATACCAAAATCCTCCATTCGAACAGAACCGCATTGAAACAGAAGCATCATAGCATTTGGCACCTATTCCTAACTGATCCCCTCTAATGTAACAAACATCGCGCGGCTGATTTGGTACTAAATCACACTCTATGTGGAGTTGCATGGAAAGGCGATGTGGTTTTGCGAAATGTTTCTTTTTCCAATCCCGTACACAAGCCACTAGTAAGTAATCTCATTTGGGTTAGTTTCAAACCAAAGTGAGGGACAGAACACCTGCGTTAGCCTGCCATTATGCGCACATTGGCCCATGTCGTGAGTCAAAATCTCGTACTAACCAAGTTCTCTTTCTGCTGCCGAACACGGCATGCAGCTCTCTAATAGAGTAATCATTTCCAAAGCATTTGTGTGCAGCCGTTAAATAACTAGAATTAATTAACACCTCAAATGGAGCTCAGAGGCGTAGACATTTAAGCCGCTTCTGTAAAAGAAGTTAATAAGCATAAAAAATGGAAAACCTAACATGACGCGTGAGGTCTGGTTCGTAAACAAACAATCATTTTAAATTTATGCATATGAGGCTTGATTGGAAAGCACAAAAGGCAATTTGTTCTCACCCGAGTTATATGCAAAGCTATACCGGCTGCAGAACTTCTATTTTTCACATCTGTCGCTAAAGCGCCTATGCTTAGGTTCTTACCCGTGGTCAGACATGTTACATAGTTGTGAGATTCCCATCCTGATGTGTCGCCTTACCAAGTAATCCATAGTTATCAAATTATGTGCTGAAATTTCACAATCCACCTTTGCTGTTGCTCTGAAAATTATGGTCTAACAACGCATCCAAGGTGCCAACGCGACGAAAGCAGTTGCCGCTTGTGACCTTGAATGTGACGAGTAAATTGCTTCAAATGAAGATTCCTTTTAATTTGCATAATGGGCAAAATACAGTTGGCTTATGTACTGAAACCTACAGACACAACTTATACTCAAGTTTGCACACCTATTGTTATTCAAGCTGCGTGTGATGTTTTTTATCTAATGCACCTGTTTAAGTTCACGAGATTAATGGTGTTCGTGCAAAATTCACCACTGCTCATATGCATTAGTTGATATTAAGCATAGACTTGAAACACTTGGCTATTTATTACTCTCCTTTAAATATGTTGAGAACTTAGTGGATAGCATCAAAATTATGCGCTGTAAACCTCGCAGACTCCCAACTGCCGCCATGAAATTAATGAGAGTGGAGGGCTAAGCAACGAGGGAAGATCATTAAACAAAATTCGTCTAGCGAAAAATTAGAAACACCATCAAGGCCTTCGGTAATATTAGTTCAATGTTAATGCTGACTGGGGCTTAAAACTTGGGCCTAATGCCCAAGAAATGCAATCTGTTAACTATCAGTACAGTTAATGGTCCCCTCATGGCCCCGGTCGACACCCTAAAGGCAATATGTCTAAACTCCAAGACAGGACGCATTTACCTCTTTGAGGAATGGAGGAAATAGAGCTGCTAATATGGTACAAAGACCAGTCTACACGGCTAGTGTGATGCAACCAATGAGTGACGGAAAACCGAAGTTTATAGTCAGAACACTCAGGTTACGACACGAATACAAAGCAAAATCTAATGAAAATGTTGCTCACAAAATACACCCTCTCGCTTCGAAGAGCAGTAATAGGCAAAGAGGACGATCAGGCAACTAAAAACGGGGTCATGTCAACTGTCCATTAACAAAGAGGTTAATAGGCAAGCAGCTGCCCCGCATCCACTGCAATGACAACATTCTCAGTGACGAGATTGACGTATCCATAATGTTTGTAGGAGGCAATCAAATTCAGTCAAACTAGTCGCTTTAGCCTTTGCTGATCCAATTCACTTGAGTGTTTTTGATAGGAAGAAGCTCGCTGAAGCAGGAAAAGCGCCAATGGCTAGTTGACATATGATCTAAGAAGAAATGGTGCATGGCATTAATGCGTAGTGGCGTATCAATTCCGATGATTACTCGTGGAGCTATCGTCAGGCTACCTACTATTCATTGTTTGCAACTGCTTGGTCCTAAGGGTTCGATTTCGGTACCTTATTTAAGTGATTTAGATGCAATTGGAGCACTGAAGTACTATAAAAAAGGAAATGGCTTCCTATCGCCTCAACTCACGGCCTCTCTGCAAGCTTACTTCTACAAGCCGAGCAGTAACAGTTAGTAACAGCTCACACCTTTCCTACCACTATGGTTGCGGATTTTATTGCGTCCAAAATATTCGTAAAACTCGCATTAGCCCCTAACCGCTGGCTCAAGCAGACCTGAAGAATAAATCAGGTCAGGGAAAGAACATTACAGAACTGACAGTGGGAAAATTCACGCATTTTCAGGAAATTTGACTCTTTATAACTGCTCATGGAGCCGTTGTCAGGCAACTTTCTGTTCATGGCTTGCAACAGCCTAGTTGTCGAGGGCTGCGATTTCAGCCCATATTTTTAAGCGATGTAGTGCGCACGCCTTAATAGAAAGGGGTCACTAAACCACTACGGAAGCAAAGAGCGGCTTGCTTCTACCTTGCCTCATTGGCACTTTGCGAACTCACTTGTGCAAACCACTTAATAATAATTCAAAGCAGCTTAATCCTTTCAGCCACCATGGTTGTGTTCTCACTAGGCTCAAATGCTCGAGATTTCAACTTACTCTCCCACCAGTCATGTAAACAGACCTCAAGATGATTTTAACTTATCAGGAGAATAAGACCAGAGTGCTGGCAATTACAGCATTTACACATTACTACGATTTTGAGGTGTCACTACCACCACAGCTTTGACTTCACCGCAAACAACTGGATGAAAGGCCTTATGGCAGGCAAAGAGGCATTGCAAGTAAGTTGCGCTGCAATTAGGAAAACGTCTTCCGGCAAAGGTATTCCGTTAAATGTACCAAACTAAGTCCAGCAAGACCTGCGTTGACACGGAAAAGCATAAACTTTTTGAAAGGGTAGGACATCAGTCCGATACGTCAGCTACATGACCGGGTTCCCAAGTTATACTACCTGAATGACGTTAAACTGCAAAGCTGTGCAGCAGGATACCCGACTCGATAGCTCCCCTTGAAATTTTATTCTGCACCCTGAAGTTGGAGGAGCTCAACAAGCTTCCGGTGGTAATACGGTTGACATTCGAGTAAATGCCTTTCAAAACAACGGAATAAAAATAGTTACGATAAGTTGCGGGAGTATTGCGCTGCTTGCTGCTTATTCAAGCATTCACTCCCGTAGGGAGTGCTCCCATCTTGAGCTCTGCAATAGCAGGTAAGAACGAGCACTTTCAGCACTTGACAGTCATTCTGTATTCACCATGTGTTGCAGCTTTTGAGCAACTACGTCAAGTAGGAGAGGATTGATTCGTTTGACGCATCCTTGTCGGCTTAGAAAAACAATGGTATTCCACTCTAATAGAGGCCCCAAGATAGCCTCTGTCTTCGTAGATGGATTGAAGTTGAGCCTCCACTTCTCTCTGAAGTGGTGCGCTTAACAAAGAATGGGATCCACCTAGCTAACTGTGGACATGAATGACATCGTTCATTCTTTGCTGGCGTTATAACTCATTTCAGGCACTCGCTTACCAAAATTTCTTTGGTACGGTGCGATAAAATACAATGCTTGCTAAACCATATCGAAGCCATCAATGAAATTTCATGGCTTTCGCTAATAAGACAAATTCCTACCCCTTCCGTTGAGATCTAAATGAATAACATTAGAGTTACGCATTATAAACATCGCAGATTCCTACCTTCTGTGATAATATTAATGAAAGCGTGAGGCCAAACAAAGAAGGGCGTTTACACGCCTAATCACCATGACGAAGAATAAGAAGAATCCACTCTCAACGCCTTCGACGATCGTTAGTTCAAAGAGTTCAAAGACTCTGACTTAATCCCTAAGAAATGCAACTTTTTAACCTGTTGTAAAGCCCTTTGACCCTTTGGAGGCAAAAAGGCTGTTCTCCGAGACAAAACGCATTTACGTTTGTAAGGAATGGAGAAAACGAATCATGTTGATATGGCACAGAGACCGGCCTACACGGCTAGGGCGATGCTACCAATAAATGGCTAGGTCCGCAACTGAGCGTCAGAAAACTCAAGGAACGACACGAATGCAAATCAAAATCAAATAAAAATAGCGTCCATTAATGCTCATCAAATGCACTCGCATGGCAAAAAGCGCTTCGGGCAACTCAAAATGGGGTTACAACAGCTGTGAGTTAACAGAAAAGAGGCGAATGGGCAAGCAACTGCCGCACCTCTACTGCCATGACGGCCTCCGCAGTGCCACGATTGACGTATCCGCAATGTTTGTAGGAGGCAATCAAATTCGGTCAAACTGGTCGCTTTAGCCTTTTGCTGAGAAGCCAAAATAATAATTACTAAAGTACTTTAAATGAGAAGAAGCCCGTAAGAGCAGGAAAAACGCCAGCGACCAGTTGACTCGTCGTCTAAAAAGAAATGATGCACAGCATTAAGGAGGAGTAGGGCATCCATTCCTATAATTACTCATGGAGTCATCGATAGGCTACCTAATAATCATTAGTTACAACTACTTGGCTCCTAAGGGTTCCATTTCGGTACCTCAATTCAGTGCTTTAGATCGAAAAGGAACATCGAACTACTATGAATAAGAAAATAGCTCTCCATTACCTTAACCCACCGGCGCTTTGCACACCTACTTGCACAAGAAGCTTAAAACTCTTCAACCACAATGGTTGTGCTTTTATTATTGTGTCCTAAATGCTCTTAAAACTCGCATTAAGCTTTAGCTGGTAGCTTAAGCAGACCTGAAGAAGAATAAATCGCGTCAGAAGAAGAACATTACAGTGCTGACAGTGAGAAAATCACGCAGTAATACGATTTTGAGGTGAAAATAATCTGATCCTTTAGAGCTGCCCATGGAGATATTGTCGAAATACTTGCTGTTCATAGTCGGCAATTGCCTCATTGTGGGGGGCTTCGACTTTAACACAAATTTTAAAGCGATGTAGTACGCACACCTGCATGGAAAGGGAGCACTGAACTACTACGGAAGGAAAAAAGGGCTTACTACTACCTCGAATTATTGGCACTTTGTGAACCCACTTCCACAAGCTACTCAATTACAATCAGTAACAGCTTACATCCTATCAGCCTCTACGGTTGTTTTTCCATTGGGTTCAAATGTTCGATAAACCAACTCTACCCCCCTACCAGTCATTTAATCAGACCTCAAGATGATTTTTACTTGTCAGGAGAATAATACAAAAGTGTTGGCAAACGAGGGCATTGAATCATTGACATAGTTTTGACCCACCATCTTTTGTCTAGAGCACGGGCAACGCAAGCAGGTAGAGCTTCGAGGAAGTTAATGCCATTATGCAAAGTCTTTTCCGCTTTATTCAGCAAAGCAAGTAAATTGAGATTGACGTAGATAGCGAAACGTAACTGTTTCTTACAAAAGACTAATTAGTGACTTCCATTTCAACACCAATCTGACACCCATCAAAAAGAACAGGTTTCCAAGTTAGACAATCGAAACGATTTCCACAAGTGGCCAAAAATTAGTTGGCAGCATCCTACATTCATTTAATCACTACAACTGTATCCACTTGTGCTTACATTCCTGAGAAACCAGAGCCAACCTTACACCAATGACTTGAGCATACCTGATGTTAACTCAACCGCATCAGGGTAATAGCACCCAAGTGCTGACAATGAGGACATTCACATATTGCCACCATTTTGAGGTGCCACTGCCACCGTAGATGTGACCGAATCTACACACCTCCTCTAACATTTACTAATCCGTCCAAAGGAACTTGCATTACCATCTAAGCACTTTTATTGCGTCAGCCCTAATCACAACGTTTTGAAAATGAATCGGCTCCTCCAACATTTGCCAATAGGCCCAAAGATATATGCATTAACATCTAAAATTTGTTTTACGTCAGCACTAATCCCAAATTTTGGGAAATGCATAAACTCTTCACGAATCGCCTGACCCCATCTAAAATGAGCAATAGCAGTGCCCGACTAAGGCCATATGGCTGACCACGAGACGGCAGCCAAAGCCAGAAGTAAACTAAACAAAGTATTACGCAGTCCTCCCCTTCTCGCCGAGCCTCATGCACCATCCATCATGGAGCTTTCCGAGCCAACTCAATTTTCGCTCTGCATTTTCCAAAGCGGTTATTTAAGGTCAGCTGTGCAGTTAGTCAACCGATTGGCAGGAATGAGGTACTGCATTCCAAAATTATGCCCAATTCTTTAATATGCGTTTCAACTCCACCAATTTCATGAAATTAGATGTTTTTTAAACAGAACGTGCACTCCGCATGCGCAAAACATGAACGCCGGTGTCAATCGTCTCATAAGCAGTAAAACCCATGAGGGCCAGCCCAAACCCATTCTGGAGTAAAACTCGCAGAAGCACGATACAAAAAAAGGCACATGATTCCAAATTGGCTAATTCTTACCTGGCTTACAAGCGAAGTAGCATCCTATGCCCACGGAGTTGCGCTTCGGTGAAGCGAGATGCTTTCCGGGCATATGAAGACCTACAGGCCTGTGGTCACGAAGTTGCCCTTGGCAGCTTCAACAGATTGTCCTTTTTTGATAAATGGAGCTCTTCGTTGGAGAAGCTTTGTCTTCCCTGATAAAGCGACGAAACCCATGTTCTAATGAAAAGGAAGCCAACGCTGCCGTCAATCACCTTGAAAATGTTAAGAGAATCTGCATTTTTTAAGAATTGCCTCACCTCAGACAAGTGCAAAATGCAGGTCCTCCTATGCATTTAACGCATGCATTTTAATTTATAGGAGGCATGCGCCACAGTACAGTGCGTGTCAGTGCATTCATCAACTGAGCCACCTCTTTGGTGACTTGATGCTCCCCTTACTATTAGTCGCTAAACAACAACGAAGAAAGTGAACAGCTAGCAAGGCCAACATTTGGCACAGGTCATTCACCGCTTAAATGAAAGCTGCATAGCGATGCCTACCGCTGCACACTTATATAATTACCTCATCAAATCGACTATAATACGTTAGCTTACCACCAACACCGGCACTGCTGATAGCTACCAACTCAAAATTACAAAACAGACGGTCAGAATCACACAACATTATAAACAGAAACCTTGAGCAATCTTAAAGGAGTTAATCAAATATTTAAATTTTTTCCAGTCTCTAAAACTGAAATTTGCATCGCATGACGTCCCCAATGCTGTGCAGGTTGCTTTTATGTCTGTGCATTTTTTTATAATTTTTATTGAAAGCCTCTGATTAAGCTCAGCTTACAAGCTGCAAGGACGCTAACTGAATCAACTGAGGATCATTAGGAATAAAAAGCAATCAGCCTCCTTAAGCATTAGGCGCGTGCAAACTATGACATTTTATAGTCAAAGCTACTGCAGGAGCTTAAAAATGATAAAATTCACGGATACTTCAAATCTGAGCAAATCTAGATTCAAAGAAAAAGGTGAAACGCCACCGCGGTCTCGAGACCTCCAAGTTTTCCATGCAACACTGTAACTAAACTGTAAGGTCCGATTGCAAGTAATGCCACAAGCGAGTACAAAAGCAAATAAAATGCCATCCAAGATTGAGCAGTTCTCCGTCAACAAGGTAATGGTGGTCTCGTGGCTTCAATTACGATTACAGGCCGAGGAAACCCAAAAGATGTCATTGCAAATGCAAGTACAAGTGCACACAAAACGAATCGAATAAGTGTATCAAAAAATTCAACTACGAAAAAGACCAGTTCCAAAGGATTAATTTTCACTAAGCATAAAGAAAATATGACATCAGGTGGGGTGATATTGTCTTAAAAATACCATCGTCAAAGTGGCTTCGAATCAGTATTCTGACCAAGGTGGAGTCAAAGTGGTGTTAACGAGAGCGTTAACCGAAATGGAAGCACCATTGCCCGAGTCACGAAAAAGATTATGGATAACAAACGGCTTATTGGAGAGTGACGAAATAGACCAACGCGATGTAAAATGTCTGATTTTCATTAGTTCCTCAAAATACTACCAAATTTGCGAATGGCTGAGGGCAATAACAGTTGGCAAGAAATCGCAGTGTTTTTGTGGTCAATTTTTAGTCAAATAAAATAAAAACTAACAAAGCTTGACGCGCATTGATCAAGGACCATTGTTTACAGCCGATAAGACATGGGGCTTCGGAGTCCATACTTTGATCAAAGTTATGTCACGATTGATGAACTGGCGAGCAGTACGCTTACCAAAACGCTTCAATTCCATTCATTCCATTTTTCGACAATGCCTAAATTGAAAGCTTTGGATTACTTCTACGATAGACATGAAGCCACGGAATACCTTTTTGGTCGCTGCCTAACTTCAAAGCACCAGGCCACGGAGTCTCCTGTCTCCTCAAGACTGATTTGAACACAGCAAGTGGAAGTGCAGTAGGGCCTTAAAGCTATTGTCGGCTCTGCTCTTAATGCGGTATAATTTAAATTGAAAGCATAACAAGAACTCTGTGCAAGACAAGAGGCTGTTAAGAGCGCTTTCAAGTTAAGACTGGAACGAAATTAATGATGCTGAGCACAGCAACTTAACCCGTTCCACTTTATCCTTAATCTAGCATCTGCCCTTGGAGCAGGTGAATCTCTTTTGCTTGAGAATACTTACTCACTTCACACACTTTAGGCAATCCAAGACCAAGCCAAAGCATGGCAACTTTGCTGGCTCGAGACAGCCCATCTCACCTTTCAGTCGGTCGCCTTTCTCCCACCCAAACGGCTCATTGCCTCTTCCACGGTGCCAAAATGACTTCTGAATTCGCCAATTAAAAGCGGTGTGACTGAGGTTCCAGTAAGATCCCGTTTTGCCACTTTCTTTTGTTTATTATGTTTAGCCATCATGTGGCACCCAAAACCGCTATGCTTGACACATTAGTACTGACTTAACATGAGGTATTTTGATTAACCTGGCAACAATCAGCCCAGCCTTCCGTTCTTGTTACGCATGGCTCTTTAGCACAAGTCTCTGCAAAGGACGGAATCCTAATTCAACGGGCAATATTTCCCAGATCCCTGACCCTAATGTCGTCTCTGCCAGCCTACCACAAAATTCACACGGGAGTGGTGTCAAATCTTACAGAGGATAAGAGGCTTGTTTAAGGAAAGCAGAGAAGTAAAGAAATCAAACGATCGTGTAAGCAATGGCACGAACCCGATAATGCTCTGCTGTCACTTGGCAAATGCATCCTCCGAGCCTCCGCCACAGTCCGTTTCCGCACTGTCGAATATGTCCTCTGCCCACCAGAACAATTTCAAGAAGCTAGAATGCAACACTAAGCAGCGCGCCATGTACTGCAGACTCCGAACGAATTCGACACAGATCATCAACTAGAGTCAACTCTCACAAATGCACTTCAACAACATTGCTTTGTTGGCAGCATGGTACATATTCCCAGCGGACAGAGAGAGAAAGGGTTGACAGACTGTCAGGTGATTTTCGGTACCGTCATTCAGTGTAAACTCATTTCCGTACATCCACCTATCCGGTTAATCACTGCTCACTACGCAAGCGAACGAATCTAGCAAAAAATGCGTGGTATTCGCCTCTCGACTCGACTTCCGTTATACATTTAAAGTTCAGTTCTCTGCATATGCATGCATCATGCTCACCCCTTTTTAAATCTTCCGAATCATTTGTGATCCTTGCAATCGTTTCAATGGTTGGCAATTAAACAGTGAGTCTGGTTGCATCAGAGTCTACTAAGACCGCGGACATAGATAGTGAAGGCAGTTTCTTACTGTGAATGAGTTATGCAGCCTGGATGGAGCTCTCTTCGTTTTTTTACCTTAACGTAGCCGTTGCAGCACTCGACTGCAGAATAGTCGGCCCAAGAGTAGCAATTAAATTAGGCATTTGCACACTTTGCTCAATGAGAAGCAATAGGCTGGATCGACTACTACGATTTCCGCTGGTGATGGCTTTCACTGATCCTCTTTCTATTCATGGCATAGATTTACAGGCTTGGTTCTGTCAATGATCCGTTGCTATCCCTGCGATCGACGCTGCTCCAAGTAGGCTGAATGTCCAATAATGCAGGAATAGCAAAACGGATTTCAAGGAGAAGCTCGGAACACGCTACATTTATTTCCCCTACTACCAATTATTGTGATCTTACTTTTCCATGCCTTGGGTTGCGCGATTGGTCAAAAAGTAGATTGAAGTGACATAGACTCCATTCGTACTATTGATCATGCTAAATCGTGTTGCCAGTCGATAGTGGAGAGGGTAAGGAGACCTTAAGAGGAGGTTGCCTCCTAGCATCGCTATATTACATGTATCGGCTTCGTAGTCCTGCAAGGTCATTGTAACAAAAACGCACTACAAATCATCGGAATCAGATAAAAAGATCAAAAGACGTGATTACTGTTAACGTTTCTGCTGCTCGCCACCATTTAGTATCCTCAACGTACACCTCCAATGATAGGTGTAATCAAATGAACGAGGCGTTGATGTGGTGGCATGAAAGGAAAAAAGCGAGAGGAGGCGAAAGATTAGAGCCTGAATTCGCATACGCATAGAGTGGAAAGTGTAGCTCAATGAGTGCATCCGTTGGTTTTGTCACCTCCATATCCCCTTTCAAGAAGGAGGAGGATAGACTAACTAAATGGGTTGCATTTATGCGTCTGAACTCCGAGAGATGGCAGAATGGGTCAGGTTACTCTAGCACATCAATGTCCGCATCATCAATAGGACGCTTTCTTCTTCCCAGGTGGCGGTGTAGGACCCAGAAGCAAAGAATTAGTAATGTAGCACTTTTGACTTTTCGGTCAATCATTAGTGATGTTGAGTAGTGAATGCTTAAACTCAGCCGCATTCCGCACCCACCTGTCATCAACCCAGCTGATGAAGCAACTGTGCGCCACCGTTGGCTTAGATGGACAGGTGTCTGCGTGCCATTCGTGACAGTAACAGCAGAAAGTAGCTAACACGTCTTATTGCTGGTTATGCAATGAGTGGGATAAAGTGATGAGATCAAAACAAGCTTAGAGAGTCCGCCTATTACTCATCAGTGGATGATGATGATTCTACGGTGGAAAAAGAGTTTGTCGCATGATCCTTGTCAAATTTTGAGAACTACTTAAGCAAACCTGTGTATGGCATATGAGCTGGCATAACGAGGCACCCAGTGTTTAGTCTCCATTTAAGAGTAATGCGGTGGTTGATTTTCACCACAATATTGCATTCTCTGCGTCACCTACGGAGGCGATGAACACCAACCGGCATTCGATTGTCTAGCTAAAAAAATGACAGTTAAGTTGGGAAGGTCAAGTTAACAAACTGTCACGTATTTCAAGAGGTATGCCAGGGCACCGCTGATGACAATGCAGCTGAAAATTACACAGGCAAAACAGACACTGCCTGCACCGCATTCCTAACCATGCAAGTAGGTATGACTTGCCTGTTGGAGATGCGTTGTGAAATAGCATTTGTCCATTCCTTCCCCATTCGCAATCTCTCAAAATGTGTTTAGGGAGTGCAGACAAATGTTTGCCACCCGCTGATGGAGTCGATCATATTCGATTCTTACTTGATCCTGAATTCGACGTTGTTTTCAAAGGGCTTAATAAATTTGCATTTGATGCTTCCCTCATAACCATCGCTGATTTGGTGACATATACAATCTGTGCTGAGGAAGGCAAGTCCATTAGCGTTTGAGAAGAAGCCGTTACGGTTAGGTAACTGGGCTGAACTACAGACAGAACTACAACAAAACAAATACCTCTTTGGAGGTGTTTCAATCGTTCTTTGGTAGTTTACTCCCTTGAATGCCAGTTTACAGGAGGTTGCTTAGGTCGTCATTGTAGTTCCCTGCTTTCGCCTCCACAGTTCAATAGATTTTCAGCCCAGCAAAAAAGAAACCAGACCTTGTCAGCCCATCAGATGAAAAATTATGGCGATTCGCTTAATAAATACTCTTGGGACCTCAGTCTAAGTACAATGGAGCGAATCTCTAATCAACCTCTTGCTCTACTGTGAGGGGAGAGCAAAATGGGTGTACACTGGTGCATACTGGTCTTTCTACGCATTATGTGAATGAGGTTGGGGCCTTGTGTGGATGGGAAGACGAAAAGACAGCGAACATGTGGTGGATGAAGATGTAGATGGTGAGCAAAGATTCAGGTTTGGCATGCGTTTCCTCAATTGAGGCGCCTTATTGGCTTTAAAAAGTTTGGGTTTTGTCAATGCTTTGGCAAAGAGTAAGAGCTATCTTTCTTTCACTGCAAAGCGATGTGCACGTTAGGCCAGCCTATAATTAAATGAGAGCGCAGAAGACATGTGTTTTAGCAAATAAGGCAGTTGTTGCAACATAAATCGTGCTGAAATGAAACCCTTTTCGTGTAGCTAAACTTAAGACCACAAAGTAAACTCCTCTTTCTCACTGCCATTACCCCTCATTCCTTCTGGCAGCTAGCTGGCATAAAGATAAAAGCAATGAGCACTGCAGCTGTTGAGCAACGGAGAATATTAATCCCACAAAGTTCATGCTAAAGGGAAAATGAAGCAGATATCTGCGAATTAGCAAACGTACACTTTGGTGCCTGTGAACATGACTGCAGGAAACTTTATCCAGGAGCTGGTTACAATGGATTGATTCGTAAAACCGCAGGTGATAACGCTTAAGGAAGACTATAAAAGCCTGTCTCATTTCCAGATTGCTCACTGACTGAAGCCCATCTGACTAAATCCGCCCTCGGGCGCCTCGATTAGAGTGTGAATAGGTGCTGTAAGGGATGATAACCTCAGCCCTTAACTGAAATTAAGTCAGCTCTACAGTCTTGCCTTTGTTCCGATCAATCATTGCATTTAGATAGGTGAGCAGGAGGCCAGACATCCACTCTTCCGCTTGCACAATCGTGTTTTCTCCTCTCCTTTCCCATCATAAGCTCAGGCATAACTTTAGAGGTAGCCATCTCAATACCTTAGAGTAGGCGCTCACTGTTAGTTGGATGTTTTATGCTAACTTTGACGCCGCCACAATCAAAACATGACAAGGTATGGAGAGCTTTGTCAAACTTTACCCACATTCCACACCTTTCACCTCCTTATTCTCTGCGGACTTCAGTCACCAATGCTTCATGGCAAAAAGTGGCATGACAAAATTATTACGGAATATGGCTAGATAGCGAGGGTTAAGTGTCTCGGTATCAGATAAGTGATGGCTAAGGGGATTGCAGTGAAAATGAAGACGAAAATCTTATCAGACGGTGCTCTCTGGGCTTGTGTTGTTCCACAGGAGATGCAAACACCAACAAACAATCCAATCAACATTTTCCATTATCGCTGGCCAAAATTCACACAACAATGCATTCTAAGCAAGGTACGAGAAAAGTGTTTCTTGAGGACGCAAATGAAATTACAGTAAGATGTCTATTAGCAAAATACGGGTCACGCAGTGACACCGGCCTCGTGGTTGTGAGTTCTGCATCACTAAAATCAGAAAGCAACCCTTATATGGTTTACAATCGGAAAAAGATACAAAGACGAGTGAAGAAAGTTATCAGTGGTAGCACATTTTGATCGTAAATGCAGCGTTAATGAGAGACATAAGAAACCCTGAAAGTGGTGCGTTCTAAGACATTAGTTCACTGGGATGGCTTAAGATTGAGCAAACGACAGGTCCGTTGCGGATTTATCCGTTAAAAAGGTGCAAGAGCCATGTTTGCCCATATAATGAACACATTTTACTCTATCCAACACGCAACCATCTTCATCTGCCTTTGAGTGAGGCAGCCACCGCTAAAGGTGGGCAGGAGTTCCCGTAGCCCAGTCAGATTTTTTGAGCTACTGGGAGGTTTTAGTGTGCCCATTAACATGCATCCATAATAGAACTTGCTACTGCTGTTGCTCCTTAATAAGCCTTTAAATCTTGGACACATGGGATGGTGAATGGGAAGTGTAGCGCTCGTGATACGCATCTGCGTGAATTGCTGATGTATGTAAAATAGGGCAGAGGGGTTCACACACTGTGACTTCCAGTTGCGGTAGATTTTACGAGATAAGCTACGAGCCAATCACATGTTTGAGAAGTATGTTGGAAGGAAGGGCTGTCTGTTGCGGCAAAAGAGTAAAATCAATTCGCCTAAACGCGCCCACCAAACCCAAAGTGCAGCGTATTTCCGCATTGAAGTCCAAGAAACTGAACAGGTAGTCTTTTATAAAGAATCAAACGGATATCTGGCACATGTTGCACGATCCACAGAGCACAATAAACCAGAATTTTTTGTCAGCGCTCAGCCACAGTCATCCCACCGTCATATGCGCCAGTAAGAATAATCTTCAGTAATGTTTCACAAGACGCACGAACACTACCGAACAGTACGACCCATGTTCATTTGTGACTACTGGCCAGAAATCGCAGAAGTCACCATTCAAGGGGAGTAGCACGCGAATTTGCAGCTGAATCTTCTCTAGCTCGGACTGATTTTGAAGTCCACCAAAACATTACGACGTTTGTTATCTGTACGCAAGTGCCTCGTTGAACAGGCACCACTGAATGCCTTTAGCCCTTTAAAATCATTCTCCATGTTTGCGTATTTCTTGGCTAGCTGTCTTAACTGACGCGCTCTGCAGCGACATTTGAGTTCACTCGTATCAGATCAACGATTCGGCCCTCACTGAAAAATTCGCATGGATTAGCGCCGTCTCTACTTAATGTAAAGCAAGCCAAATCTTATTTTTGCTTTTGGCGCTTGAGGTGGTGACATTATGGAACTGAGAACCGCCTTCTGGAACCTTTTCTTGCATGATTCTCTCTGAGCTTCATTAGCTCAACTTTATCCACGGTGTCTGTGCTCACTGGCAAACATGAAGACTACGTATTTAATTAACAAATCTAGCTAGTTGGTTAGGCACAAAACAGTATTTAAAAGATGCCAGCATTTGAGTTGAGCTATGAGGGCAAGAGATCGACGGAACGTCCACCCAGCTTGTTTCTCCTCCTCATTACTCCCCACATCAAAGCACTAAGGACTCAACTAATTTACTAACAGCTCTTAATGGAGTGACTAAATTCCATCACCAACTTCAGGTTTCCAAATGTGAAAAGTGATCCACCGCCACAGCAGCCCTTTGTGGTCTTCGCTTGAGCAATGATTCGCCATCTGCCGCCGTCAGTGTTCATTGCCTATGTTTTACGAGGTTATGTTTCACTAGACTAGCGCATTTTAACAGCTTCGATTGACTGACACTGACAGTTAAATGGCTTCCACAAGAAAGCTAGACAATTGATGGCAAGGAGGGTCCACAAGATGCATCAAACTGATCTTGCAGCCTCTATTGCTTGGCTAAACGTCCATCAAATGGAAAGAAAGATGTGCTTTGGAGTGTCTGACTGTCCGAAAAGCAATGGCAAGATATTCATTCATCACGAGGCGATAATCTATCTACTTGCTTACAACCCGGAACACGAACATTGGTTTTCGACCAGGTGACGTTAAGTTGCATTCTTCATTTGCTTTATTTAAGCTGTTTTTGTAGGGTAGCCTGCTACTTTTTCACAATCGCGTTCGACTGTCCAACTGAGGTCTGGGCAATGTTTACCAATGTTCACATTCAGCTTAAGGTATCCGACATCCAGTTTAAGGCATCCGTCCCCACAAAAACGGGTTTGGTGCCTGCGTCACTTTGTCAACGCTCTATTTCTTTCTACCGTTTGGACACCTTTTATGTGCCTTCGCCCCAATTTTCCTGGCACTCTGCACAACGAAGACTGGCAATGCTATCTTGTCTCTATGAACGGTTACAAAATTATAATGAATTTGCCTTTCAGAGGGTTAATTGTGACGCCGCCTTCTCCAAGTTGCAGAAGTTGTAAACATGCGAGCCATACGACTGTGCAGCAAAGTGCAGCACGAGCATATGGGTCGCAGACTCTTGACTATATCATCTCCTAATCGCCTTTGAGCATAAGAAAATTTACCCAACTTTACTTAACATCCTAAATGCGTGCCCTACGCCGCTTTGATAAACACGTTAGACGGCATTACCGAATGTAACCGGCAGTTAAGTCGAATTTTCCGTATCAACGCCAACACTGTAAACTACATTTGTAACTGAGAGAGGAGAGGGCAGTGTAATGACATCGGAAGTCAAAATACGCTTTCATTGGGAGCGTGTAAAGCACTTATTTACCGGTAACAACACATGTGCGAGGCACGTATATGTTTCGTAATTTGTCCTCAGCACTGCAAGGACAAAATCAAGGCAATAGAGATTAGCCGGAAGAGGTGCAATTTTGTAAGAATTGGCATTTTTACCGATGGCGGAAATCCTCCTGGCGGGTTTACTGAGCATCTGGTTATGCAGTTTTAAGTACTGTAGAAAATTTCTGTTTTGAGATCTCTGCCCATGTGTGCCTCATTCCCAGGCATGATTTGTCGGGAACATTATAATTATCGTTTACTCCATGGCAACGTAATCTCGCTAGTCTCCGTCACGAGCAGTGACGGCATTGCAGCATGACTAGCCATTAACTTTGTTGGGAAGGACGTCGATGGCTAATTTATCGAAATGTCAAGCAATTGAGGCAATGGGTGAACTTCTCGCATCAAGTGGCAACTTTGGGCGAAATTCACCGCTTACTCATTGCCATTCAATAGCCTAACAGACCAATTGCATTCTCTTTGGGTGGTCAGATATCTTTAGCAAAAATAGATGTGAGAGAATTGATATGGCCATTGCTAACCTGCAAACCAGTGGTGTCGAAAGTTGTCACTTCTATGGCAGATGTAGTGGGCACAAAATGATGAATAGATGATGGATTAATTTAAATGCTTGATTAGCAAAGTAAATGCTGCATGAGTGACAAGTGCCTAACACTCGGTAACTCGTGTGCGCACTGGTAAAATGGGCTGGCGATGCTGACGTCAATGACAGCATTCCCAAAAACCAGTATCAGTGAACTAAAAATGGTTGCCTATGCTTTTTTTCGAGCTAACGACAGGCTCTACATGCATCATTGCACCTCTGCAAGCAATAAATACCGAATAACCGACTCCAACCAAGCCATCATTTTCCAATGATGCAGCCAACTGTGACAGCGTGGCGTACTGCAACGAAGGACATTAGCATTGTCACGACTGATTGTGGCAGAGGCATGCACGAAGCGGGTATAAGATTGGGAGATGCACTGGTAAGTTAGAAGTTCAGGTTGCTAACACTCATGCCCACTGGCAAAACATGCTGCAATGAGTTACGCATGGCATTGGCATGCATCCGTCACACCAAAAACTGTCGAAACCACAAGAATTGAAGTATTGTTGCAGATAAGTGCACACACAAACAGTCAATGAAACTTCAACGTCAATGATATCTCAAAATTACACTATAACGTCAGCCAGGTCGCTCTACTACCAGGGAGAAGGCAGCAGCCTAAGTGCTCCTCGGAAAATCAAGGCATCTGATGCATACGTTACTGATGACTGTTTGAATGTAATTTGATTTTAGAGCAACTTGCTAGTCGCACTGAGGCTGGTGCGTTGAGGTGAACACTCGATGTCCATCGGCACCCCTTGCAAAAATATGATTACGTTTACTTGCTATTCAGAGGCGTTTCGATTCAACACTATTTTTTTGACATCTGTGTGTAATACCATGGTCAGTAAGCAGTAACTAGAACCAGTGTATTGTCAAAGCGCATGTCGAATGGATCAGCAACTGAGCTCAGCAAACATGCACAGCAAACACGTGCAGAGATGTTAAAAACTATTCTTTACAGCATTACAACTACATGACCGGATTATAAGTAGACCGGTAAGTTCGATTTCTGCCATCAATAAATCACCAACCTGTTCAACGAATGGGTCATAACGGTGCCATGAGGACGAATCCACACAACTTCCCCAAATCTCAATTGCATATCCTAATACGGCATCCCTTCTAACCGGTCAGCATTGCCTTGGCTTTTCCTTGCAGTGGTGGGGCAAATGACGTTACATTGAGGCAGCTCAATTGCCTGTCTGAAACACACACGTACCTCGCATATGCGTTACTACCGCTATAGAAGTGCTGTTAAAGTTCTTACGAAAATCTAAACTGAGCTTTTTTCCCCCTTGCGATGCCCGGTCATCGCATATTTACAAATGGAAACTAAAGAGTTAGCATTGATGCGAAAAAGCGTCATGCGTGGATTTGAATTCCATCCCATCGCTTCAGTTGAACGCATAAAATGGCAGTGTGTACCAGGTCACACAATGTGGTGTGCTTGATGAAAATCGCCCCACAATTTCTGTGGACGTTGGTTACAAAACGACCATGAATTTGTCCGTCATGGATTTCATCCATTGAGATATATGCTTCAAATCACAAAATCTGTTGATATCCGTTCTCTTCTGCTGTGCAGTACATTGCACCATGCACGAATGGGTCAGAAGCACCTTTTCACTGTCTTGTCCCCAATCACCTTTAAATGTAAGGAAAGTTTTCCCAACGTTAACCGACAACATAAAAGCGTGTCTCACGCCGCTTTGATAAGCACGTGGGACGGCATTACCGAATGCAACCGGTAGTTAAGCGAATGCCCCAAAGTGCGCACAAGTTCAGACGTACCTTCGAGAGAAAAGTTAGGCCCGCATTTTGGATTAAACCAAAACACAGCACCTTCAGATTGGGAAAAGCGACCGCAGAAGTAAAAGTGCGCGCTAGGAGGAGTATATAAGGAGGCACAATAACACACGAGTCATTCTAAAACAAGCAAAGAGACAGCCAAAACAATGGATTGTGGAAGTTGGCCATGCCCGTACCCGTGGAAGGGTACTCCGTGGACAGACATTGTGAAGAGCCCACAATGGGAGGAGAAGTTGACGTGGTGGACAGTGCAGAAGCCGCACCGGGGCGCACCACATGCGTGGCCGCCTGTTGTGGGACCACAATGCGCACAACCGTGGGAATAGTCGCAGCAGTGGTGGTAGATGACTGAGGAGGCCTTTACGCCGAGGCTGGTGTGGATGTCCTGAATGCTGTGTTGGAAGAATTAGTCAACGTTTCATACCTTTTTCTTTACCGCTAGGGTTGATGTTCCACAAAAAGTACATTTTCATCCATAACGACCTTTTCATTGTTGCTATTGCAGTTAATCAGTGGTTACATAAATCTTTCAGACAAACTTGACGAACGGAAATTGAATTAAGAAGCGGAGTGGTCAATGCAAAATGTGGCATTCTTGCCGATGCATGAGACAATACGCCTACATAAATTTGATGTTAGAGTGAATGGATTATCTTAATGGGGAAAATTCAGCCTATCACAACGGAACCTGACTTCATTTTAATGCATTTAATCACACCAGGTGATATTTTGAGCAGGTAAGGCTAAGTATCTTGCTGGGTTGCCATGGTCGCACACCAAACTCTAGTACATGTCGGCGATGGTCTTCTGAAGCTAAATTTAAAATAAAAGAAGCCAAATGTCTTAGATTTTGTAATTTTTGCCCAATGAATCTGCGACAAAATAGATAAAATAATAACGTTTTTCCCTTATTACGTGCCTCTCTTACACGAGAATCTAGGCGAATGACGAATTTCTCGGCAAAACCAGTTCATGGATAAATTGCAGAGACTCACGGACAGAGTTATAAGAAAGGTGAAATTAAACACGAGACTACACAAAAAGGCCATCCATGAAAGCACCTAAATCCCTTGTTAAATTCGTGGAGGATACCATAACAACTTCTCACAAATTTATTACCGAAGGGAATGCTGGATGTCCTGGTGTCTAGCACACGCATTGCTATTTCTTTTTTTGATGTTAATGTATGCGACGTGCTGCCCAACCGGTTGGAATTTCGTTCGTTTGCCATTTAACTGCATAAAAAAGTGCAGTTTTGGCTCTGGTACTAGTACAAACTCAACCACCTAAGCGCCCTGGCTTGCATTCCAGTGGCGATTGGGTCCTCCACGGCCACCTGATTGTAGTGCGGTCGAATTTTTTTCCATGCAAAGAGTGTTACGAACAGAACGCCATTCCGGGCACAAAAGGCGTATACTTGCAGAAACTGCGATGTCAGTTTCGCTGCTTCTCGCCTTGTTTCTACATCCTCAGGTGAACGATCTGGCTAGAAGTTAATAAATAATGTGGAAGCAAAGCCTTTTACCACTTAAACAAGAACGCCAAATTTACCAACGTCATCGTGTTGAATTAGAAAGCCCGGAATACCTAGAGGCACAGCAGATTAACACTTTCTGCGTTACATCGTCGCTGACACCGGCTGACTGTACGATTCATTTAGTCCCACATGCCTGGCGACAACAGACAGAACTTTAGCGATTCGCCTTAAGGTTGTCTCATGTTGTGCACTTTGTTTGGGATCTGAGAGGTTAGGGTAGAAAGTGCAAGCAGAAGGAGTTTTTAATGAGCATGTAAGAGTCCAATAATTGCCATTTCTCCATTAGGCGAATCAAATGCGGTGATACTTATGGATGCCCACTCGTTTCAATGCAAGTGTTTTGGGCCAGGCGGTACGTAGAGAGGAACTCCGAAATGCCAGAAAGATCGGTGGTCCACCCACCTAACATTACTCGTGCTACTTGCATGCTATTTAGGTCCAAAACCTCATGCCGCTGCTTTCTAACAGCTTTTGTTGCATTCAAACAGAAGCACTGAAGTAAAAAGCTAGAAGAAGACGTGAGTACTCGTTTGTTGGCTAGTTTCTGGTAATGGTAATGTAAAATTAGGCGCTAGTTGAAGGGTGGTAAGTTTTGTCGCTCACATCCATTAGTTGGCCATGGAAGGCGAAAAGTGGAAGTAAAGAAGGTTGATGTTCAATACCCAGCAACTATGCATCGTTGCATTACCCAGACGCGTCATTGCGGCTTGTTCTCCTCAATTCTATGGCAGTATGCTGGCAGGCGATAGTTGGGAAGCGGACAGGTAGGATAGGTCGAACCATTTAGACTGATGCTCAATATCTGATACAATCCCCACTTGCTGCTACATTCTCGCCGTATTGAACACGTAAGAATCTGGTTGATAGCACCCTACGAATTAATCCACACATTATTTTAGGGAATGACAGATTAGCGCCAACGGACAATTCTCTTAGTATCACATCTTGTTAAAAGACTGACATAAGAGACGATGGTTGGGATTTGGACAAGGGAGGTTAAGTAACTCACTCGACATAGTTTTTGAGCTTAATGCAATCGCTTGCACTAAATGCTTACGCTAGCGATGCGACCATTGACAAGTTGCCTGCCATAAGGCGGAAATAAGGGTTAAAATTGCAGCACGAACTAAAGCGTTTGGCTTCTCAAAATGGCGAGGTATGCCGGACGTTATCAGATACCGAGGAAATGTATGGCACATGAAGATCTTAATGCAAGAGTAGCACTTGGCGGCATACTGGCACAAAAGCTGCAGTGAATCGAATCCTCAGTGCAGCACATTTCAGAATTGATGTCTAGTGAAAGACAGGCTCGATTGATTGATTGATTGATTCAGTGCGCAGTGTTAATCGCAATTGGCTGAGGTGCACGAGTGCTTCATAACACTTCTTTTCCAAGCCCCAAGTCGATTCGATGCTCCTATGAGAGAGACTTTGTGCCACACACTTCTTGTTTTTGGCCTACCGATTTGTCTTCTCATCACTCTGGAAAAAATGAATGGGCTGCAACATAAAAGTAGTGAGCGTAAATAATTATAAATAATAACATTCGATTTCAAATAAGAAAGGCAATTAATTTTGTGATAGGTCACTACTAAGCTGCGAAGCTACCAAAGAAACACAATCGCCCTCCACGCAATATAGCGAAATATGGGGAAAGTCTTGTGGCGAACGTTACCTTTAGTGAACGCGATCAGCACCTGGGCGCAATTCCTACGCAGCTAAAACGAATGTGAGCCCAAATCATTTTGGTTTCCTGCTCCAAATCTGCTCCTCAATTCTCGCATCGCTCTTCCTACTCAATAAAATACCAGACATTTCACTTATAATAATTTCTGACATGTGCATTTCAGAAGACGCACAAAGCAAAATTCTTCCCGTTGGCAGTGTTGCACATCCGTTATGCAAAAGAAGAGCCTAAAAATATTTGATACGGATGTTGAACTTCGGTCAGCGAATAAGCGATCCAAGACTGATGGAAAAGTGCAAATGCGCCTTGCAGCACGGTCGGTCTATTTAACGCGCGTGCGCCCCGCCTACAGGCTGTGCTGCTTAACTAGAGTCAGTGGATTAAACTCTCGCTGTTTGTCTGCCTGAATTTAATTTGTGTGCAAACGCGCAAAAGTTATAGCCAAAGCAACTCGTTCTTTCGCATCAATTTTTGCAGATAATGCGTAGGCATAATTCCAGTGCACAAAGTTAGCCCTTTAGAGGTCCGCTATAAATACCCCTGAGTAAAAATTACGGCGACGGCCATCTCGTTAACCACTTGAGGTCCCACCTTGTCAGTCAACCCCGTCGGTAGCTAGAGGGCTTCTAGAGGCAAAGTGGTGTGAGCTTAGTAACTGGATCAGATGACAACGATGTGTCAGTCTTCTGTGAAGGCCCGCGCACCAGTCAAATGTGCGGCCTCTTGGATGCGCTTAGAAATGAGTGTTAACACATGCAAGAACAGTCAGCTGGATGCAGCAAGAATAGCCCTACAGTGGCCATGGACTCTTATAGCTGTGCGTGTAAATGTTAACTTTTCATCAGTATTCAAACCATACTGGCGAAGTTACTTACACCACACTATTTGTGCAAATAATTAATATCTTAACAAGGGAACAATAAAAGTCATTTGCAGAAAATCCAAAATGTTTACTTGTCAGTCGACGAAGGTATGCCGTGGCTTAGTAAGTATCTGCATCTTCATTTGCAGAACGCGCAGTCTGTACTTATAGTTGCATCTTGGTCATTTGCGACAGCATTGTCGAACGCTCAGCAGTGCAGCAGAGGACGACATATTAATTGCCGTTAATCATCGGACATGTAAAGCTTCGTGTTCATTGAGGAGATTACCTTTTAACAAAGACAACATTGTATTTTGGTGTGACCCAAATGCACGTCTTGTGCTGCAGATCTTATAACTAGCAAAAAGAATCGAATGATTCGCAAGCACATCCAAGAGGCCATGAAAATTAAATTAAACAAACCATTGTGAGTAAAGGGCACTCATGACGTTGGTCATTACGTCGTTGCTTAGCGGCATTACGAAGTCAAATCTGAGCGCAGTTGGTAATGCAACAAAATAACCACGGATAAAAAGTGATTGATGTTAGTGGGCTAGTTCTTCCAAGCGCAATCTTTTTGAAAAATTAAGTAAACAGCTGTATTGCTCGGGCGGGATCTGATGACAAACTAAACTTTACGATCTGTGCATTGGCGAAGGCGGTTACTATCCACAAAACTTCTGCTTCGCTTTGCACCACCCCCGACGCCTAAATGGGAAGTGCAAGACCAAGTTAGCCACATGCAATGCAACAGCGCGACGTTGTCCAAAATATCGCATTAGAGAGATGGGTTCGCGAGTGCGTAGCTAAAGGCCGGCTAGTAGTGCATTGAACACGGTTATCACGTGGAAGAGGTGGTGGGAAAGCCACCAGTTCATAAAGGCACATCTGAGCACAGAAGGCAGTTTTAAAGAAAGCAGAAAGAGGCAGGCAAATAGAGTGGGGAAGTTAGCCATGCTCGTTTCCGTGGAAGTGGGCACCGTGGAGTGAGGTTGCGAAGGGTTTGCACAGTAGACACTGTGGTCCGTGCAAACGCCACAGTGTTGGTCGCCGTGTGAGTGGTGGCCTGCGCAGAAGCCGCAATGCTGGTCACCGTGTGCGCAGCCGTGGGGATGGTCGCAGCAGTGGTGGTAAGCAGCAAACACTACCATGTTTGTGCTTGCGCCAGTGCTTTAAGCGCACAGCGAAGGTTACTCTACTTCTGGAGACCACTTGCAACTGCCTACCAAATGACTAAACAGCCATCACTCAAACAACGCCAATCTATTCTTCCTAGCTTCCTTTTTAAACCAAGAGACCTGCCTTAGTGAATTCGAACTCTTGCAGTATATATGTCACTCCGCGCAATTGCTATTCGTTGTAAAGTGTCTTTTGTGGTCAGTACTAACACATTCTGCTGTAACCCTCATAATGCACATTCAGGAAATGGGTTGGCGTCGTTCCCTACCAAAAGGATGGCGCGTTTCGCTTCACTCTTAGCTATGCACAAATACTTATCAAAGCCTTTGTAGCAAAGCCGTTTTGCGTAATCAGCGCAAAAATCACCCCTTTGAATGGTCGTTAAGCTCCATGCTCGATAGACATTGCCGAGTGTATTGCGTGGCCTCAGGTTCGCAAACATGTGACACATAATGGACTGACAAGGCCTTTTTGTGCACATTGAATTCACTTCCACCAATTCTTGCTCCAACCGCCGATAATTTCAGTGTCGCATGCAAATGAAACTTGTGCTTAGTGAAGGAAATTTCAATGGCACAAGATCCCTTAAATCTTTTCAGAAACAATTAGCATTGCGACTTAGAAACGGGATCCCATTAGTGGTTGCTCTCAAAAGTTCTCATTTTACAAATTTATGAGTCAGGTGGGGCAGAAGCGTAATGAGCACGTTTAGGCAGCGGAATCAAGAACACCAAGGGTACAGGGATGATGTCGCTTTTGTTCATATTGTTTCAGAACTGCTCAGAATGGAGATGTGCCAGTTTTCGTCTTTAAATTATGAACGAACGGTGTGAGGGATGCACATGGTATCCATTTTGGCAGTGGAAGCTGAGAGCCTGCCTTTCTAGAGATGCACATTATTAATTCTGTTTTGATTTGGATGGCTTTTGTTGGAGACTTGGCAGCTTACTTCCTCAAGTACATTCTGGCAGCGTCTTATCGCAACACAAGCTAACAGTTATGATGTGGTTAAGCAGTACGTTGCCTATGATGGCCAAGAAATGGCGGCTCAGCCACCAACCAGCTAACTTCTGCACATTTTATCGCTTTGAAGGAGCAAAAGTGTGCTGTTTGTTAACAAAGCCTTTCATATGTACCCGCAGTTCACACGGCCGATGTAAAATGTGATAGTGTGCCCAAGGTGTCGGTTTAGTGACAGAATGAGAAGAGGCAGGGGCAAGAGAAAGAGGGGAGTGATGTGAGACTGCAACCATCTACACCTAATTTAACAAGCCAGCGCATTTGCCATGCCCTCAGAGATGCAGATGTCAGCCAGCCAACCGCACAGCTACGTTTGAAAGAGTTCCAGCAAAAAGTGACCCGGTTTAAATTTGATACCTTTGGAATCATCGACTAGTTGAGAGAATGCGGCACTTTAAATAACTTCAGTGCAGTAGTCGCACAGAGAAGCTCCTCGGAGAGGACATGACTTCTCATATCGGATCGTGCATTCGTATTACCACCATCAACATGGCGCCCTGTGAGAGCCTAATTGTCAACTCGTGGCACGCCAATTTGCCAGAGAATTAAGACAGGCCAAATTGACAATGCGATTTAGTCACAAAGTAAACGAGACTCATTTTTTGGGGCGAACTCCAAGCTGGGGACACAAAGTGTTTCATTCTCACTTAAGTTACTCAAGTACGGCTGATATCCCTCTCGCCACCTTTGGATTGTGGATTGGGGTTTTGAATTTAGAAGAACTAAAGTAAAGATAAGATCAGATTCCTTGACTAGGAGATCATGCATTGGTGGAGGAGAAGGAAAGGACGGGGAGGGTATTTCGCGCATTGGTGGCGTCTAGGGCAAGGGATCCCACTGGCCAGATTAGCATAACTCGTGATAGTCTTCAACTCATGCCAACCGCCGCAAGGTAAGGGAAGGTAGAATGCCATTTCAATTGTGTTGCAGTTAATCTGAGTCTGGAAACTATAGCATTGCCAAATATTCCGTCAACATCGTGATGCTGAGAAGACATTTTCGCCTTCTCACTTAAAAGTCGTTTAAAAGCGGTCTGATGTAGCAATCATGGCAAAGATTAGGACAAAGAAAGGGACAGTGCCATCTCCAAGTTAGCATTTAATATTGTGGTCCACGCAGATGCGCTGCTTTGCAGTGAGTAGCATGTCTGCCTCCTCGCAGCAGCACTAATCACAGCCGTATCAACAGCGACACCACTAATTGGCAACGGTCAGAACGGGGACGTGAATTTGCACATGCATCATTCGCGCAGTAATGTCCAGCCATCACCGATACCGCTGCCTTTGAGAGGGTAATGCTCGGTTTTCAAATGATGCCCGAATGGGCCTGAGCTGCTGTCCTTCTCTAGTAGTGGACTGACCTTGGATTCCTTAAAATTTTGATGCAATGATAAATAAAGTGTCAATGCCCATTGGAGCAGGTGCGGCTGACAACTCTCATCCTTCAAGAATCCCTCTCCATGTCTGCGTATTTCCTCCTCACTGTCTAAACTGAAACGCTCTGTAGTGACTCTTGAGATCACGCGTATCGGCTCTCTGACTCAGCTCTCATTGAAGCGTCGCATGGATAGCGTCATCTCTACCGAATGTGAAGCATGCCGAATCTAAAATTTGCTTTTGTCGCTTGAGGTGGTGACATTGTGGAACATAAAATTGCCTTCTGAATCCTTTTTCATACATGATGCTCTCTGGGCTTCATAAGCTCAACTTTATTTGCAGTGTCAGCACTCACTGACAAACATCTAGACTACGTAGTTAATTAAGAACGTCAGCGTTATCGGTCGATGTTGTGGCCAACATTGTAGTACAACTCCTCGGTGATCAGCGTGTCCGTCTCCTCAAGGCATGGCAAATGCCAATGAAATTGACAACAGCACTAGACTTCAGCAAAAATATGGATGGGAATGTGATCTGCCATTAACTCCTCCCGCTCAGTCATATTCGATCACCTTCAACGCTCCTAATTTTGCAACGCCGGTGTTTGGTTGTGAGGCAGTGAGGTTAGTAATACATATATACCGTTAGTAATATGTATACTGTCAAAATTCTTAAGCCTAATTTTTGGCACAGAAGTTTGCAGCATTTTAGAAAAGTGACCTTTAAGTTTACCGTTGTCAACGCTTGCTCTCCACCCACATTTTGCCATCATCAGCCCTCTACGTAAGCTTCGAATCCAATTTCCCCATTCACCGAAGGCCCTGCTTGTATGGGTTGGCTGTTTAACGGTTTCGAGGGGAACGATGAGCACGGGGGTGAGGACATCGTTACTGAGCTTATAGCGAACCATATCGCATTGACTAGTGCTGTTGTTGATTTGATAGCATGATCTGTTCCGTGGCGGATTTGTAATTCTGGTCAGCAGAGCAGGTGGTAAGTCGCTGATGTAACTGCCTTCGTTAGCTTAGCACAATGGATTCGTCACTGCTTAAAGGATGCAGAATTTATGCAAGACAGGATTTCATTTCGCCAAAATTGACAACATATAAAAGCCACTAAGGCCTACTCCGTGATAGTAGGTTAGTAGGTCTGGGTTCACCCCACCGTCTCCTTTATTTTGTGGGAAATTGAAGATCATCATGGTTGTCTCGAAATGTTTTACGGCTCTCCCCTTCCTGATGGTTGATGCAAGAAACTCATTGAAGATGATGGGCACTACAACTAGGCACCAGTTGATTTCCGGTAACGATCCCCTGGACAGCCACATCGCTTTAGTCGGGCAGGGGCACTGTTTTTTGTCGATGGCAGCAATTTATGGCTGATGCTCACGTAAATGGGTGATTCATGCTATATCACATGCTCCTTTGGGTCTGTTGGTAAATGTGTGAATAGATACGCAGCTTCGACCCAACCGCAGTGGGTAAACACTGCTTAGGTTTGAAGGTGGGCTGTGATTTGCCTTTACTCATTTGCATTAACTCATTCGGACGGTTAAAGGCGTAGATAAATGGTTAAAGCCTTTTGCAATAACTTTGAGCTACTAAAATTTCTACTTTAAATTACTTACCTACGATGGCATCCAGTGAAGTCGGTCGCAGCGTCCCAGTTTACAACCCTGTCACACATGTGTGACGCTGTTCACCCATGCGTTTTTTGCAGTATAACGCCACTATTTCCTTATGTAAGAGGCTACACCGACTTTACTGTCTTCATGCACACCTGTGTGGTCATTAACGTTTCCTTCTCACGTCTACTCAGTGGAAGCAAACAAACAGGAAAGTGAAGGATTTGAATGCAATATGTTTGTGCCATTACCTTTCTCCTCATTGCGCTAACGCAAGTCGTAAAAAGAAGGCAGCATTTCAATGAAGACTCTAATGCGTTCATGCAATTATGCTACAGGATGAGCAAAATGGGGTCTGGCTAAGCGAAGGGACAGGAAGGCAAGAATCGGGATTAACTCCTAACCACGGAGACAGCAGAAGAGGCGCCTTTACCTTCCCTGACTCCTTCCGATTCCGGGTTTTTGAGTTAGCACTTCGTATCTAAAACGTTGCAAGAGGCGATGCAAGAGAATTGAGAAGGTGCTAATGATAGGCAAGGAGAGGGATGGGTGTTTCAGCTGGAACAACTTACGGCTGCAGCAGGGCCACAAACCGTGCCTACATGGATGATGACGAAAGCGACAGACACGCCCATGTCAATGCTACTAGCTCGAACATATAAACAAGTTGCCCCCATGATCGACGCAACTGCTCCACTGCCAGGTGGATGGCTGGGGACGACTAAGAGCTACAGCACAGAAGCATGAATCAAGTCTTGGACTAGAGCTGTGGAGTGCAATAAAGACAGTAACACTCACTTGAGTCAGTGGTAGCCACGTGCTGCCTACTTTCCATGCAACAGAGGCACCGCGAGGCCCTTTGCACCCTGCACCCGAGTCCACCGATGAGGACTCACAGTTACATGGTGGCGACCAGTCGTGCCCCTTTGTGCCCAGCTTACCAATCAAATGCCGCAAGTGCTGCGTGTACTGCAAGTGCTCATTTTCACCTGCTTTTGCGCGAGATGGATTAGTAAAATTCACACCGATTCAAAATTACATAATAAAAATCCGCCTTCTTCTGTCCTCGTTCGGTGAGTTAATGGGGGAGGAGTAGCTGGAAGTAAGGTTAGGTGGAGTGGTGTGGGAAAAACCGCTGCGACAGACGGAAGGAAATGGAGAAGAAACTTTGAGTTTGCGCAGATCTGATATAGATGTTATTAGTCGTTGTGTTAATTGAGAATGCCCTAATGCAGAGAAGGGCTGGTGAGGGGATAAAGAGGAACTCACAAGGAGGAAACCGACATTTAACGAGTTGAGTGGATGAAGTGGTAGAGAAATGTGCATTGGAACCAAGGGAAGATGAGGGCAAAAAGAAGAAAGAAAAGGAAAAAGATCAAACGAATTAGGAAAAAATCGTTTTCTTCGAAGATGGTGGTATGGAGTAAAAATATGTGGTAAATAATGGGTGTGCAATGATCAAGAGCCTGATGAGCGTGGTGAAATGCATAAGGACAGTAACTGAAGATGCGTTGAAGTAAAGGTTGATTAAACAGTCGTAGATTAAAAGGAGCCTCTGCGCCCATTTGAAAGACATTGTCCGGTCTGGTTTGTGTGTGCAGTTTTGTCCTCAAATCACTTTGTGGTTAGCTGTGTCGACTTATTGGGGCGGGTAAACTTAGTGCTTCCGTCGAGTTTAATAGTGTCGCAGGAATCGCCTCTGTGAAATGAGGCTTGCACGAGGGATCCAACAACCTCACTTGTCCCTATTTTTTGCACTAGCACGCCTTTATTAACCTGACCAAGACGACTAGTCTGGTTTGTGCTGACTTAGTCCAATCTCAGCAGATCCTGTAAAGCCTGGTGCTGTGTACTATGCAACAGTGCTTCCAAAATGGGATGCGGATGTTTAGCGAGGCATTTAGCTTCAACAGGCATTCTAGTGTTGCCGCTAGATTGATGACTGCATACTCGTGCAAATGATGCCTTCGCCTTTAGCGCTTCCTGTTTCCTCGCCTATTTCAGAATGTATCTGGCAACAACTCCCACGTCAGGTGGGGGCAATTTTCCTCCTACGTCATGGCGAAAACCACACTACCTGTGTGGGTGGAGGAAGATGTGTCTGTCAATCAAAGTGATGGATTGCAAACAGAAAGTAACGAAACTGATGGTAGACCTAATTAATGAAGAAGGGCGAAGTCACGACCGAAAACTGTCTTGTTTCTTCCTCTTTGATTCTTTGAGGCGGGAATCGATATTGGATAAGAGGCGGCATGATGTTTGCAATGGAGTTAACCATACACTGTCAATCATATGGATCGGTGGTCCACTCCTCTAAGAATTGCTACGAGTATGAGAAAGGTGAGCTTCTGATATGGATCCCTGTTCCGTGCATGGACACCTCATGAAATTGCGTCGGAAAAGGCAATCACAGTGCAAGCAATTCTCCCATGGTAACAAAGAAAAGAAAGAAATAGCCGTGCGATACAAAACTGACTGAGACAGAAAGAAAATATGATATGGTGAGAATGGGCTAAGAGGACAGAGACCGGATAAAGAGCATTAAGGATCGACGCTCTAGGATGATCGTTCTTGATGCTGAGGAGCAGTGCTCTTAGTTGCATGCGTTGCTTTTGTCCCCAAACCATTCGCTGAGTAAATACTGTCAAGTTTACAATCTTTTACGGCACACTAAAATAGGCAAATCACAGCTGTCAATTTCCTATGTAGTCCACGTCGCATGTTAAATGTAGCAACATCAAGATGACGCACAAGGGTGAAGTAGGGAGTGAATTAGGCACACAAATGGATCGTAGGCAAGACAAAAAGGAAGCAAAAGTGAGTGCGAAACAAGCGGATTTTCACATTGAGTTCGAGATGAGGACAGGACACAACTATTCCCTTATAACCGTACTGCGGTTTTGCTCTGTTCAACTTTACTCTCTTCGTATCACATTCTCCCACACAGACGGCGGTCCCGCCGCTAACCCTACCCTACTTTATCATACCCTCCCAGATATCTTGACAAGTGTGGACAATTCACACTTTTACTACACCGAAAATGCTTGATTTACTTACGATAAATGCTACCAGAATGTACTTGAGGAAGTGAGTTGCTAAATCTCCAATCAGAGCAATCTTAACCAAAACTGACTAAAAGGGCGCATCTCTGGACTGGTAGGCACCCAGCATACCTTACCGAAATGGGCACCTTACGCGTCCCTTACCTTTCAATTTCTAATTCAGAGACGAAAACTGTTATAATCCCCTGCTTCATGGGGAGAGCTGCTGTTTCTCATTCTGAGCAATTGTGTAATAAAATGAATAAAGGCCACATCATCCCTAAACCCTTTGTATTCTTGGCTCCTCTGCTGAAACATTTCCACCTGGCTTGTGAGTTCTCCATTCCCAAACGCGAACTATTGAGCGTAATCACGAAAGAGTCCATAATGGCAGGTCTTAACACACAACGGCCTTCTCGTTTTCACCAGGTTCTGTGGGTTATGAGTACGAGGGAATTAATTAGTTTAAGGCAACATTATTGCCTTGGACAAAGTAGTGGGAAATAGCACCATGGAGGTTGTAAGATGGCCTTTGCCATCGTATGTGCTTTGAATTTGCGCCTCCACTTCAATTTTTCAAAGGCCAGCCTAAGGAAAAATAGGAATTTAGCCTTTATTTAGGGCTTTGTTTTACTGCTGCGACACTTAGGTGAATGATTACCATTACCAGACGGGCTAGCCACCGGGCCATACCAAAGAACTCCATAAATGCGTTTACTAAACGCATAATTTGCTGCAAATTTTTCCACTTTATTTGTGTTCTGCATCGATGATGCGGATTGTGCAGTAATCATGCGGATTTGGTCCTAATTTTTCCGAACTCACTGAGCAAGTGCCCTCGCAGTTGCGATCGAAGATCTTAACTGAGCAGCAAAGCAAAATTAAGCGTGTCCCGGCATGGAAGCACGCATTAAGCTCTTGCTAATCTCTTGCTGGACCTAGGATGAGGCAGACTTACGACTCAAACACCTCGCCCATTATCTCGCCGCACCCTGGACGCCTACATTCGTCAGCTCTCGACAGTGTGCATTGAAATTTCTTCTCATTCGGGTCAGTGAAGTGGCCAGCTTCCCTCGGGGATAACAAGTGCGAAAAAAGGCAGCAGAGCTGAAAACTGAGTCTGTAGTGTTAGGGTGCGATCAAGCTCAATTAGCTGCAGAGCTCATCATCTATTGCAGATCTCATTGGTGTTCTAGGCCAGGCAAATGAAGGCAACTTTGGCCAATTGGACGTTACTTAGTGCGGATTGCCATGGGAAGGGCGACTTCCAACTTCTCCATTTAAGGTCTTCAAGGAACTATACTGCTTGCAGCCTCATGTAGTAATTAGCGTAGGCAGGCGCTGCAACGAAATGCGTGCATTAATGTGGCAATCAACACAACATTCTCCATCTGCGTCCGACTTCTCGTTTCAGCGTAAAGCGATTCTCCGTCACCTACCGGATCATAACTAAAGCTGGACCATTGATAATTGGAAACTACTTTGTCGATGTCCTCCTTCGCATTGGAACGCGTTCAGCCCTTTGGTAGTTAATAATGTGCCCCAGTTCTCGGGCTTATTTGGATGTCTTGCTTTGCACCACGAAGGGCGCTAGTGCGTTTGGTTAATACCTGTTTTACCGCCTGGACTTGTAGCGTTGCGCGATGTCTGTTGCATCCGCCACGATGTTGGCGGAAAATTGGTGTCTTTTCAGGCATTCCCAAAATAATTGCATGCCCCTTGACTTTGCACAAAAATGTTCTTGATATTATTATTGCTTGAGCCCATCCTACATTCCCGCTTTCATATGCTTGGCATATTTAAGCAAATCGTTTGGACAAACCACCTCTCGTAGTAGAATGATTTTCCTTTAAAAATCACAATCTTAAGAATAATTTGAAGACATTGCGCGCTATGCTGCCGTGGCTAATACCATCTGGCATCATGTCTCACCATTGCGAACGTCACCCTTGAAAAGAGTTGGGACAATTAATCTGAGTGTAAATACAATTGGGAAGGAGACTACTTCGGTTTTGCTGGTGGTGTCAAAACGCTGGCCGGGCTAGACTTGTAGGCCAACACTCATGGACCAAATTGGTTCAGGTTTGGTGGTAGAATAATGACGTTTTGAGCTCTTAAGGATAGTGACAGAAACAATAGCTTCTTATAATCAGATTAGTGGAAAACAAGCGACTTTGCTTGCCATGCCAGTGCAGTCACTCCTAACGCTCATGGTCAATGGATTGGCGTGCACCTAATTATTTTATTCAGCTCTTAAGATCTTCGTCAACAGTCATGCATAATTTTACATCAGCACCAAATAACATTTCCTTGCAGGCTCTAACAAGCAGCGCAGCTTCATGTGTGCGCAGTCTTCTCCATAATCTGCCAAACGCCATAGGAGGACCTCGTTATACTTCACCACAGCCTTGGCCTTCTTGCTTTAAGATTTTGGTAAGCATGAAGCACTGGTTTGGATGTGGGCAAAAATTAAACTAGGGGAAGCATCGGTGACTTAACTGTGATTCTTTTAGAAGAGTGTTCGGCTACCACTTCATTGAATAGCACAACCTAATTTGGATGGTCTCGCTCATACGACCTGCTAAACAGTCGGTTAGTGGAGAAGCGATTTGTACTTGCTATTACATTTCATGTGCCTGTCAAAAGGTGGGCTAGCATGGACATGGAAGGTGGAGCAAATGGTTTCAACAAAAAGCTAGAATTTTGTGATGGTGGGGATTGGTGTCAGGCATTGGTGTCACCGCATTTGCAACGCCAATTTTCCTTTTTCCATTCTCAAATGCCTTCGCTCAATGAGGATTTTTACAATTTTGGTGTGTTCTGCGTAAATATTTGCAAATAAACGTCCAAAGGCACGTCGAGGTGTCCTCTCTTGTGGCCAAATACCTTCAATAGCATTCCATGCGCACCTTTGCACGCTACATGTAGCAGTTCGCGCTCATATCGATTCACTCAATTTGAAATCGCATGCCTTCTACCAACAATATGGTCACGTGGTACTCTGGATTGGCTACTGCAAAATGCCTATTCTAACCTCTGCCAACTTCCATAATCTTCGGTAGCAGGCCTCGAAAGCGTGTGTGACAATTCCTGCAATGTGGGATTTCAGTCTTCGCTTTTGACATGTGCTTAAATGGACTGGTGGCACGAGGCACGTGGCGCGTCACGTCACGTTGCGTCTAACAGAAGCGTCTGCCGCTGCTGGCCATGGAAGGCGTCCTATTGAAGTAGAGATGAATACGACTTATCAGCTTGATAAATTTGGATCGCTACAAAGCAGAAGAGCGGGTGTGTATCCCATAAGGAATGTAGACTATCTTTGCTTCGAAAGGACTTGTGGTGTTAACGCGACCCATTAAATGCCATTTGCATTTTGCCTTCGTTTCCGCTTTTGACATCAATGTAGCGGGGACATGCATTGCTCACCTGGTGGTCTTAAGAGGTGCTGTGTTCTAGAACATTCTAGACGTAATTTAACGAAGTGATATAGTAAAACTTTCATTACTGTTGGCGTTGTCAGTGCTCCTTACCAGCCACTGTGTTAAATAAAATGTTCCACCCACACATTGATGGACTTACGACCGAATGCCTGGAATAGGAGGACGATGAAAGTGGAGCAGAGAAAATTTAAAGAATTTTGAGACGCACGTTCGGATGTGCCTCGCACATCGTTGGATTCCAATCGTACTGACGCTTGAGTGCGATGCGTGAATGGAGGGGTTAAGTGCAACCAGAAATTGGTGTGGAAAGTTGTGGAGGGCAGTTGAAATTTGTGGATCCGGATCAGAGAACCGGGTCCACCTAACTGCAAAATGTAACCTCGGAATTTCTTCACAGGACCTCTCCCGACTTGAGGGGACTAAAAGAATGCAGAAAGGCCGGTAAAGGATTGAATGCAGGGTAGGGCAAAGTC
>CM043730.1:11768494-11812709 GCA_023968675.1 Taenia pisiformis | reverse complement strand
AAAGACGCCGCCTCCTACCCCATTGTCACTTCGGCACCATAGTATCTGTTTACATGATAACCACGATTTACTTGGTGCTTTGTCTCACATTCTGTGTTTGGAATTCGACCAATAACATGAGTTGTTCCCTCTGCTACCGTTCTTCAATGTCTCCCATTCTCTGTTCATTGCACTGTCTTTGTTTAAACGGAATGCAGGACCCAACATTTAAGACGCCTAAGGCTGCCATCAATAGACATCGGCAGTCGAGACAGGGAATGCCTCCTCGATGTGACCTGTTCCGTTATTCTTAAATGGCTCATTACGCACTAGCCGCTTGGATTTTGTTGGAGACGCTTTCGATGTAAAAGCAGAGTGATGCAATTGAAGCCCTTGTGTCCCTGCATGCGCAGACGTTTACCGCACGAGGTGCCGCATAAAGCTCGAGAATCTTCGTGTGGATAAAGGTCACCCATGACTGAGGATGATAAATCGCGCGATTCAATCGATTGCTAAAGTAAACAATGAGTGTCAGCCGACGTGCATAAAGGAAGCCAAAATGAGAGGGGAGTAGACACCTAATCCACCCTTTCATGGTTCGAATAGCCTCCATTGTTGGAGAGGAAGGCTCATCATTCTACGCATTGGTGACATTTAAAATAAGTAGAGGAAAGCCGAAATGTGAATAAAAAATGAGGGAAGTAAGATTGAGGAGGCAAAGATGCCAAATCTGGGGGTGGGCTCAGCCCATCACAGCGGCCACACCCCTTAGCCGTCGCTCAGTTGATTCGCCTACGTGGATCTACAAGTCCACTTTACTTTTACTGCCGTCAGCAGCGTAGCAGTGCGTACACAAAAATTGTTAGCAACTTATTCAAAGGAGCAAATTTTGGCGTCAGAGAGAAGGGGTGCGCACAAAACGCGGAAACATTGGTCTAGCTTCTGGGCTGCTTCGTTGCATCGTGCACATTCTTCCCTAAAACTACATTCCTACACCTACAGCGCATTGTCAGTTTGTGTACAAACTCTGCCACCTTAACGAAAGGCGGAAAACATTAGCAGAGGCTGTGCATCAGATAAAAGTAAACTGGTTTACTCAATGGCAAGAGTCCTTTTTTGTTTTGGCGATGCCTACTGATTTGTGCTTTACTAGAAGGGAATCGCATGAATTCCGTCCCTGCGAAATCAAAATCTGAGCATGATCTGCATTTGTTGCCTTTGCCATATCCGAATGGAAGTGCATAAAAATGTTCACGCCATTACCACACTGCATTACGTTTCGCACGATTTGCTTCCAACTTAAAAACTCTGCCATCGAGCATTTACTTTGATCCTCACAATAACGCGGATGATAGTTGATGAAGCGTCTGCTCACTTAAAAGGATTTGCCAACAGCTTACCACTCATGCCAGTAAATGGTGCAAAATGCCATTTGTAGGTCCTACATCTCTTCCATCCTCGCTCAATCCATCTACGACGGCAAAGGCTACCTTACAAGCCCAACTAGTGTGGGACAATAAATATGCTTCAAAATCATCAACCAATCACCACTAATGCCTTACAAAACTTATTAAAAGCGAGAAACCTGTCAAATGTGCTCATTATTGTCTGATATTAAAGAGCGTAAAATGGCAACACACAAAGAGGGCACTGCAATCCATTGGTGCAAGTAAATGAGGCAGGAGAGGACTATTTGCAGGCATGATTGGAGGAAAGGTGAGAAAAGGCTAAGGTAGGTAAAGGAACGAGAAGTTCACGTCTCATTAAAGAAAACAAATTAGGACAAAGAAACACGCCACTCCCTAGTTGCACTCGAGGCAACCAAAAGAGGTAAATTCGAATTTGATTATTTAAGTTTAACACCACCTAAAGATTTACGACCGGAAAAAAAGTTGATAATCCAAGTAAAGAGCATCATTAAAATGCCCGCGAATTCATAAAAAGCCCAAAAAGCATAATCGCAACCTCAAAAAAGTACGAATCAGACCCACCTGATTATAGTCCACACTAAATGTCTGGCTCATGGGTCACTCGGCCACCACTTCCACACAATCATAAAAGAACCCTTTGCCACAATAACACCAAATCGCAGGAGATAATTATACGCTCACTTTTATTTTGCACGTCATCGTCACTAGCTTGAGGCCAAGTGCCAATCAATCAGTCGTTGATGGAAAGGTCCGAGTAAGAGGGAGAAGAACAAGAGGTAGCAGTGATGGCAGTAAAGAATGTTACGAATACGACAGATCCCCTCTCCAACTCTGCCTTCCTGAGCCTCTCCTCTTCCTCTTCTTCATCCTCAGGTCTGTCTTCTTTCTGCCACTGAGACAGACAGAGATAGGGAGGAGAAGTGGAGCCACAGGCCATGAGCATTCGCCTTTCCTGGATGCATTGCTTCACTGAAAGATTATCCACCAACTAAATCATGCATCCATTCCACCGATGGCTGCCACTCAACGTATCGCTGAGTCGTTCACCTCACCTCAACAAGTCACGCCCTTACGTATGCACATATCAATAATCCAGCCATTTGCACAGAGGCTTTACATAAATGCCCTTACAAATAAAAGACAGGAAACTTGGTGGTGGTGGTCAGTCAATCAGTATTTTAGTGACGCAAAAAGCAACAAACGCTCATAGTTGTATGGCAGCACCAAAAACTTATCCGGATAGCCATGCCACAACATGCTTGGTTGGGCTACCACAAGTGGAAAACGGATTCCTTTGTATGCGGTTCAGTAGTCCTGCCTGTTGCACCCACCCTCCTCCACCCAGGACGTCCTAGGCCCCAAGGCAGGCAGGCAGGCAGCAGCGAGCGAGAGACTGAGCTAGTTTAAGACCATATAAACAGTCAGCCTCCCACCTCTAGCCACCTACAATTACATTTCAAAGAACATCGGTATTGTGAGTCAGGCATTGCCGTTGGAAAAAAAAAGTCCCTACAGTCGCATTATGCGAGGCATTTGCATCCACTCCAGCATGTAGGTGTATGACTCAAGCCAACCGATAGTTGGAGGACGTAATAACAACCAGCAAACTAGAACTGGCGCATCTCTTACCACACATCAAGTGCGACAGTACCCACAAACAAACAGACAGACAAATGACAACATGCACGCTTCCACGCAACATTGGGACGCACACTGAATCCACCATTGCAGACAAAAAGTCAGCAATCAAATCCCACCTGAGCAAGCAAGGGGTGGGTGCAATCAAGAGCGAAGGCGAAATTCGCAACGCAAACATTTCACGCCAACTTTAAATATACCCAACCCTACTGCAAGCAAATACATGGAGGAAAAGGACGGGCAATGAATGCGGCTCCCAATGATCACTTATTAGCAAAAGTGATGAGCAGGAGAACACCACAAGGTAATGTAGAAATACTACCCACCAAGACCGTCACTCATCCATTGATCATGCTTCCGCGCCCATTGAGGAGTACAATGACTGGCGACTTGCCCAAGCATTACTAACTCACAGCCCAGAATATACGATGAGACCGAACACATGCCCAAACCAAACCCATGCTCAGGTGGCCACTCATTTCAATCCTCGTGTGACGCGCCAACAAAAGGCCCAACTCAACACTGAGCACTAAGGCTCCAAATGCTAAGACGCAAAGTCAAGGCACAGCAACCACTCAACGCACCGTCAAAACATTCCAAACTAGACGCCCAAAATATTGTTCAGCAGTAACACGAGTGTGCGCAAAAAGAAAACCGATTAACACTATGTGAGCACAAAGTGCCTTGCAAAGTTGAGCCTCCTTTCCTCCGACTGCACCACATTACTCCAAACCTCTCCCAACCAAAGCAGCAACAAACCATTTGGAAGCATTCACAACGGTCTACACTGCTCTCTAGCAGCAGTGCTATGCAGCAAAGAATCATCACAATTAGGAAAGTCTATAAGCAAAAATATTCCGTTAAACGCAACAAACCGAGTCCAGCAGGACCTGCGTCGACACTGAAGAGCATCAACTTTTTAAAAGGACAGGATGCCGACTTCTTTTCCACCACCAGTCTGACAGGTCAGCAACAAAACTGCATCTGCGAGTTATGCTACCTAAGCGCTGTTAAACTCCAAGGCCGTACAACCGAATGCCCGATAATCGCACCTTGAACTTAATACCTTCCCTCGAAACCTTATTCGACACCATTACGACTAAAAAACAAACGGGACTCCTTAAGTTAGGCGTTTGTAAACTGACACGTTATAATCGAAGCAACCACAGGGGCTTACAAAATGATAAATCCACTGATACTTCAAATTTTGACAAATCTGAATTGAAAAACATGAGGTGAAGGGCAGCTACAGTCTTGGGACCTCCAAGCCTTACAAACATCACTGCAACTAATCTGATGGAGGTGGCAAAGGTGGTTCCGATAGGGATTGAGAAAGCCATGTTTTTGATGTCCGAGAGAATATCTGAAAAAAGGTCGGCATTAAGACGGCAACATTCTCACCTCGTTGTATAAGCAACCCGGATCGAGGATTGGCACTGCAGCAGAACGACTCTTTCCAGCGCCTTAAGCAATGGTTGCTTTCATGCCATTTGCCTCAAGATTGTCCAACCCGCAATCACGACGTAAGTGTTAGGTTCTACACCCTCACAGCTCAGCTTGTTTACAATCGCAGAGTTGCATAACTAAAATGACAAGCAAAGGACCTACAGGAAAACTAAAATATGCGCAAAAATGCGATAGCAGGCAAAGGATTCCAACCCACCTTTAATCCTAAATTATCTTTACTCACCGCGTGATCTTATCACACACTTACTTAAGCACCGTAAGGTACACGCATTACCGCCTGCGGTTTTGAAGAAATGCGAATCGGGTAATGAAACAGGCAGTTGTGACTTTTACTTTTTGGCTAATGAAGAGACATTGCGAGTAAGCAGCACTACAGTCAGGCATAAACCATTCATAAAATAACTGAAGGCCTACCACCACACCCTTAAACATGCACATTGCCAACTAGAAGATGACAGGCCTGTCCAACACCAACACCAGCACAATCGATAGTTGCGACCACAGCAATCACAAAACCGAGGATCAGGTACGCACACGACATTCTAAATGAAAGTCAGTAAGCAATCATAAATGGCTTCCTCTGGAGCCAGAAGTTCTTCTAGTGACCAAGCCTGCAATTTACAGCTCATGCCCTTCCTAAACATCAGCCACGTATAGGCTTTGGGGGGCTCACAAAAGGAAGTAATCCACCGACACTTGATCAAAATCATTAGATGAAGCCTAGCTACGGTCGTAAGCTCTCATACATCACTACAACTAAGCTGTGATGCACAATTACGGGTAGTGTCACAAGATATCACATGAGCAAATGAAATGACATCCAAGACTGAGCCAATCCACGCCAACAAGGTAACGATTAAGACAACTCCACAAACCCTAGTCATCTAACTTCTGATTATGATTAAAGGCCCAGGAATGCAAAAGATGTAATCGCGCACGCAGCTGCAAACAAAACGAATCAAGGCAATGTCCCACAGATTGAACGCATTTGGAATAGAGCAGCATGAATAAAATAATTATACCAAGCATGAAAGCAGTTCCAAAGGTTCCATTTTTACCAGGCATTAAAAATCTAGCATAGATCGGGTAACTTTTACGGACTATTTTATAAAATTTTTAAAATACTGGCTGGAAACCATCTAAAGCTGGCAAAATGATTCAGAATCACCATTCTCACCAGGATCGCAACAAAAGTAGTTAGCGAGAGTGCGGTGATATTGCCAACCAAAAGGGAAGCAATTCATTTAAAGCACCTGACCAAGTGGATAAGATTTGTGACTCTATTCGGGCGAAATCCATCAGCACTCATATGCATTAGTTGACATTAAGCATAACTTTGTACTTATTTGCTATTCGTCCCCCGCCCTAGCATAGGCCAGGACCTACCAGTCCCATTCTTTGCAAATATGGCCTCATCTACAAATCGAAAAACGAATGCCCATTGCCAGCTGCAGGTGTGAATCGCACTTATCGTCTTTTGCTTGTACTATAATGCATTCCAGGCAATCCTTTGCACCGAACATTCCAATGACATGGCATGATACTCATGGTTAAACCCAATCTAAATCATCGGTTGTATTGCCACAACTTTAGCTGATCGGACGAATCCTTGCACTTTTCGTAGACATCCAGACAGATGACATCAAATTTATGACTTATAGGTCTCCTAGATTCCTAACTTTAACGACAAAATTAATGGCAGTGTAAAGCTAATAGGCAATATGAATCAAACCATCAGACTATTTCGACAGAAAAAAACATTCACGCTCTCAATACCTTTAGCAACGCACGGTCTAAAGGTAATACTAAGTAAAGCTCAAACAACTCAGCACCGTTCGTCTATTGCCTGCGAAACGGGATTTCTCAATAGAAGATCTTATTAAAATTCCAAATATAGCACCCTGATATTCTCTAAAGGCAAAAGAAGGCCAAACATTGAAAATGATCGCCGAAACACTCAAAGTACTACAGGAATGCATAACGGAATGGAGTGGAAACAGTAGCCCTACAGTGCTGGTAAAATGCACTTTCACGTGTCTAAGAGCAGTAACAGGCAAGGAAGAGGGTCAGGCTATATGCCTAGCTCTAATGTGGTCATACCGACCAGCAATTGGCAGAAAATGGGTGGGAGGAAGCCCACAACTGCCGCACTGCTGCTATGACGGCTTTCACGGAGTCCAGATCGACGGATCCACATGGTTTGAAGGAGGCATTCAAATTCAGCGAAACTAACTTCTGTACGCTTTTCCTGAGGAGCCAAAGGAAGCTCGCAGGCAAAGGCGAGATCATTAATAATTAATTAACACGTCATGTAAAAAGGAAGTGATGCAAAGTACCAATGTGGGGTAGGAAATCTGAACCCCTAAATTGGCCATAGAGCTAGTGTCTAGCTACTTGGGGTTCAGTGTTTGCAACCGCTTAGCTGTCAAGGGCTCCGATTTTGGCACCTACTAATAAGTAGCGCAGAGTGGATGCCTAGATGGAAAGGGAGCATCGAGCTATTGGGCAAGGGGAGAAGGCTTCTCACAGTCTTAAGTCATGGACGCCTTGCCTACTTACCTCTACAAGCTACTCAATATCAATTAGTAGCAGCTTGCATCCACTCCACCACCACGGTTGAGCCCATTTTTGAGTTCAGATACTGGGGAATATAAGACCAACCTTCTGCCCCTAGTAATTTAAACAGACCTAAAGATAACGTAAACTATTCAGGAGAAAAACAATAGAGTGAGACATTCACACATTGAACGATTTTGGGTTTTTACTGCCACCGTAGATGTGTGTTCAGGTTCTAGCTCCTGGATCACACACTTCCTACTGTTGTCGAGGCACCATAGGCAAGCAGGCAGTTTTACGATTAAGAAATCATCCCAAAGCAAAACTTTTCTATTAAATGTAACAAATCGAGTCTAGCGATGTCTGCGTACACAAGAGCAAAAAACAACTGCCTTTCACAAATGGTGGGATACTGACTGCTGATTCGGAACCATGTCGAACACCCGGCAAGGACAACAGACCACATTTCTAGGTTTGACAATTAAGACAAGATCAAGTCGCAAAGCTATCCTACTAAATACCCAACAATCGAATGTGTGGACTTGATACCTTCCCTTGAAACCGAAATACTAGCCACTAACTTGCATGAGCTCAACAAGCCTCCGGTGGCAATGCGATCACATGCAAAAGCAATCCAGCAAACCAAATCAACATTCAGGTGAATGGCTACCAAAAGAAGGCAACGGCATCACTTAACATAAGCATTTAGACCAAGGGCTGCAACTGCTGTCTGCCTGTTTACACAACAAGGTTTCTGAAGTTGTCTCGCACTGCTAATTGCACAATCTCAAGTTGAATGATTAAGTGAGTCGAACCAGCCGCATAACCTAGAAAACCCGTTTACTCCTTACCTACTTTATTATCATTTTGCAAGTCATAATTTTGAGCTGCAGAACATGTCACAAATGCCTCACAAATGCCTCAAAAGACCTCACAATGCGCTGTAGGTGTAGGAAGAATGTGCGCGATGCAACGAAGCAGCCCAGCAGCTAGACCAATGTTCTCGCACTTTTGTGCGCACACCTTCTCTGACGCCAAAATGTGCTCCTTTGAATAAATTGCTAATAATTTTTGTGTACGTACTGCTACGCTGCTGACGGCAGTAAAAGTAAAGTGGACTTGTAGATCCACGTAGGCGAATCAACTGAGCGACGGCTAATGGGTGTGGCTGCTGGGATGGACTGAGCCCACTCTGAGATTTTACATCTTTGCTTCCTCAATCTTACTTCCCTCATTTTTTATTCACATTTCGGCTTTCCTCTACTTATTTTAAATGTCACCAATGCGTAGAATGATGAGCCTTCCTCTCCAACAATGGAGGCTATTCGAACCATGAAAGGGTGGATTAGGTGTCTACTCCCCTCTCATTTTGGCTTCCTCTTTGCACGTCGGCTGACACTCATGCTTTACCCTAGAAATAGATCGGATTGCGTGAATTATCATCCGTAGTCATAGGTGAGCTTTCTCCACACGAAGATTCTCGAGCTTTATGCGGCACCTCGTGCGGTAAACGTCTGCGCATGCAGGGACACAAGGGCTTCAATTGCATCACTCTGCTTTTACATCGAAAGCGTCTCCACAAAATCCAAGCGGCTAGCGCGTAATGAGCCATTTAAGAATAACGGAACAGGTCACATCGAGGAGGCATTACCCTGTCTCGACTGCCGATGTCTATTGATGGCAGCCTTAGGCGTCTTAAATGTTGGGTCCTGCATTCCGTTTAAACAAAGACAGTGCAATGAACAGAGAATGGGAGACATTGAAGAACGGTAGCAGAGGGAACAACTCATGTTATTGGTCGAATTCCAAACACAGAATGTGAGACAAAGCACCAAGTAAATCGTGGTTATCATGTAAACAGATACTATGGTGCCGAAGTGACAATGGGTTAGGAGGTGGCGTCTTTTGTTACAACATGACGATTTCGAAGTCATAAGGGTCTCACCCACGTACTACATTAGAACTCATTGCGATGCGGATGTGGAACCACACAATTACGCCGTAATTAAAAACATCTGACTTGGGTTGTAGTAATGTTGCACATTAATGCACCACTTACCATTTGCAAGATCTTACGAAGATGCAAAAGTCGACGATAGCAAAGGAACGGCAATTGAAATGCGTGTAAGAGCGTAAGGCTATTTTTTTGAGAACGCGGTGCCTTACTGGCCTTGAGATAGAAAGCGTGGCATTGGAATGCTGTTAATGTAGCTAATGGGACTTATGACAGCTTGCCTATCCTATTGCTGCACTTTTACCTATCATCTGAGGACCTAGCTTGCAGAAATTGTGGTACCCTTCATGCGGCGAAGAATCCAATGAGCTAAGAGGGCGAAGATGGTTGCATCAGCGACTTACCGCCTGCTCTGCTGACCAGAATTACACATCCGCCACCCACCGCCAAGGAGCAGATCACGATCTCAAATCATCAACAGCGCTAGTCAATGCAACATAGTTTGCTACAACGCCAGTAACGATGTCCTCACCCCCATTCGCATCGTTGTTCACGCTTCTGTTAAGCAGCCAACACTAACGAGCAAGTCCTTCGACGAATGGGGAAATTGGACTCGAAGCTGACGTAAAGGGCTAAGGATGACCAAATGTAGGTGGAGAGTATGAGAATGACAACAGTAAGTTTAATGGTCGCTTTTCTGAAATGCTGTGAATTTCAGTACAAAAATTTGACTCGAGAATTTTGACAGTACATGTATTATTAACCCCACGCGAAAGCATCAGCATCTATCAGTGAATGACGGTAACTATTGCCAATTTGTGTGCCATTCGCATCACTGGCTTTGGAGGTTGCACAACCAAACACCGGCGTTACAAAAGTGGGAGCGCTGGAGACGATCGACTATCACTGAACGGATGGTGCTAATGAGAAAGCGCATTCTCATGCACATTTTTGCCAAAGTCTAGTGCCACTGTCAATGTCACTGTCATTTGCCATGCCGTAAGGAGACAGACACGCTGATCACCGTAGAGTTGTACAACAATGTTGGCCACAACATCGACTGGTAAAGCTGACATTACTCTTCCCGGTTTTTGCCACAGAGTCAAGTCAGACTCAGCATCCACCTAATTGGAAATATTCTGTTGGGTCGCATTTTTGGGCTCCTTAACCACGAAATCAAAAAGCTCTTCTCACCGTTTCAGACTGAGAACCACGATGGCGACTGACTTAGTACACTGTGCCACAGCCACCAGGCCGCATCAAGCTTTACCACATTCTACATTTCTACACTTTAACTAAGTCTTGGATACGACCTCTTACTTGAATGGTGGTGTTACCTCTAACGCTGACTCTACCATACCTAGTTTGTTGCCGCAGTACGAAGTTGGTTTGATCAGGTCGCAGGAGCGGTCGTTGATCCGCCCATTAGTCCCACGTGTCTAGCGTTAATGCACAAACACAACCCACCCTTCCCCGATCTAACGCAGTTTAATGGTTTCTCACACTATTCTAAACTTGAAATGAAGAATTGTTGCCAAATTTTACTTTAGATATTAAATAAACTTGACGTAGTTGCGTCGTGACGCACACAAAGTCAGGCATACACCACGCAAGTATAAATTAAGAACAGTCTAGTTATCTTCCTCACACTTCTATCTTCGATGTCTCGTTGCTCTTAGCAATGTTCCAGCATACAAGACGGGGGCTGGACATAATCAGCCTTTAACGACTTCTTTGAAGTGGCAACCAGTTACATCTTTTGGTGCTGAGGTGTTGATTGTTTCTGTCAAACCTCTTAACTGAGATTGCTCAAAACACGTGGTCATGCAGCAGAGGTTCGATTAATTCCAAATTACTTCACTCGCAACCACAATATCACTGTAGCAGCTGCAATTTTTTTGCAATGCTATTTTGTTGGTAGCAGGTTGGTATTAAAGTTTTCTTTTCCATCGTAACCACCCCTAATTTACTTGCCCACTTCTATGAAACGCACTAATCTTTGGCCAACGGTTTCCCCACCCCCTCTTGACAAAACGCATACATTCGTGCAAATACAAGCGAAGTCGTTACCACAAATCGTCCTCTACATTTTTTTTACTTTGCTAGTCCCCTTATTTCACAAGGTGCGCCGTTAATGGAGCCGATGTTTCATGGAAAGTGGGTGCTCTGACGAAAGCAGCATCAGAACTACCCAGCTGATGACAGCTTAATAGTGGCGCATCTCCACTTATGCAGTAATCGCAAATGTCAGTCATAATGGACAGAGGGTAAGGAAGTGGCTTTTATTAGGCCACCTCTTATAAGCAGGATTAATGAACACAAAGGATTAGCTGACCCCTGAGTAAGACCAAATCCCTGTTGCTGACACAATGTGCCATTCCATTTGCTCACTTTTTAGCTCCTCTCTGTGTGATCGCCGTGAAGCGCCACGTAAAACAACGAATGGGGCTGGAGCAAGGATTAGCACAGATAACATATGCCCGCACACAAGTGGTGACCCCTTGCCCATGAGGTCAAACTAAGGTCTCACAGCCAGACACTATGATGCCCTCATTCCTTTTTGCGTTGACAACTGACGGACGTGTTACTTATTTGCTTCTTATCCTCTCAACGCACGTGCCCATTCGGTGTCACCCAATGTCTTCTGCATGCGAAATGTATTTGGTCAAACCTCATTGAACGAACACCTTTACCAGGTATGCTTAATCGGTGCTAGCTAATGAGTAGACCAAAATCTAGAACAAAAGGCATATGGCGCATTACATACAGCCAAACCTTTAGAGACATGGCCTAGTTCCATAAAGATAAGTTGTTTACAACATGCATTACACCTACTCAAGCTTGTGTGCTGAAAGGGTTTTATTTAACCTCACGCGTCAACTTGGGTGAAAGAAGGATGAGGCCAAGGTCAGTCATGCAACGCATGCATATCTGGGTCGATGGTAAAGGCGAGGATGCTGCAGCAGATTGTGTGGAACTGACCGCCAGAAGATGAGAGTGTGCGAGGACAACTGCGGTTGATGAGTGCATCATCCGTGATGGTGCAGCAGATGGTGGAGTCGTTGAGGGCTGCGAAACACATTAGTGATAAGTTCTCCTCCAGCCTTTCGTGAATCGCGTCGTTGCCGGGCACACAGGTCAGTCAACGTGTCTCGTCTTGTGGAAACACCAAATCCCATTGCACCTGTAGACGGAAACAAGTGGATTCGCTGGTACCACCAAACCACGATGCCCAAATACACCAATGAAAGGAATTTAGGAAAACTTGAGTAAGATGAATGGCCAGCGGTGAGTAGACAAAGTTGAGAGGTTATGGCTTGCAGATTCTCTGTGACAACCAATTGAGCCTCGTTGCGACGCAAGTAGCACAAAATTAAAAAATTGCTTCATCTACCGACTTGTCTAGAGTTGAGTCAAAGTTAAGCAACCCGCACTCCAAGAATAGATGGAATCGTATGGAATTGGCCTGTGGTAATTTAACAATAACAACAATAATATCAAGAAAGTTTTCGTATAAAGTCAAGGGACATGCAATTATTTTGGAACTGACGCTAAATTTTTGCTTACATGGGTGGCAGATGTGATAGGCGTCGCGCATAGCTACAAGTCCAGGCGGTAAAATTCTACAGCCCCGCTGATGCCATAAAACTGGTATTAACCCGACACAATCGAACCTATCATGATGCACCACAAAGCATCCAAATAAGCCCGAGAACAAGGCACATTTTTAACTAACGAAGGGCTGAACGCGTTCCGAAGCGAGGGGTGACAATGACAAAGTCGTTTCCAAATATCAACTGTCCAGCTATAGTTATGAGCCGGTAGGTGACTGCGAATCGCTTAACGCCGAAAGAAGAAGGCGAACGCAGATGGAGAATGTTGTGCTGATTGCAATTCGTCGCGGTGTCTGCCGACGCTAATTACCACATTTGGCTGCAAAAGGTACAGTTCGATGAGGACTTCTGATGAAAAGTTGTAAGCTGCCCTTCTCACGGTAATCCGCGCTGATTAACGTCCTTCTGGCCAAAGTTACCTTCATTTGCCTGAAAGGAACACCAATGAGATCTGAGAAGGATGATGAACCCTTCAAATAATTGAGCTTGAGCACCCACGAAACACTGCGAGTCCAGTTGTTGGATCTGCTGTCTTTTTCCCCACTTCGTTCCCCTGAGGGCAGCTAGCGACCTTATTGACCCAAGTGGGGATTAATGTCAGTGCACACTGACTAAAGCTGACGAATGTAGGTGTCCAGGATACGACGAGACAACGAATGAGGTGTTTGGGTTGTGAGGCTGCCTCATCTTCGGTCCAGCAAGAGATTAGCAAGAGCTTAATGCATGCTCCTATCCGAGACACGCCTTATTTTGCTTCGCTGCTCAGCAAAGTTCGTCTGTCGCAACTGCTAGGGTCAGTTACTCCATCAATTGGGGAACAATAAGACCGAATCTGTATGATTGCTGCACATATCCGCATCATCGATGCAGTACACAAGTAAAATGGGAAATTCGCAGCAAAATAGATGTTTAGTAAACGCAGTTATGGGGTCCGTTGATACGGCCTGGTGGCTAGCCCATCTGGCAAAGGCAATCATTCCCTTAAGTGTCGCAGCAGTCAAACAAAGTATTAAATAAAAGTTGAATCCCTATTATTCCTTAAGCTTGCCTTTAAAATTTGAAGCGGATGCGCAAATTTAAAGCATCTGCGATGGTGAAGGTAATCCTACGACTTCTACTGGTGCCATTTTCCACTACTTTGTATAAGACCATAAAGTTGCCTTAAACTGATCAATCCTCTCGTGCTTTACATAGCCACTCATAATCTACAGAATTTCGTAAAAACGCGAAGGCCGTCGAGCATTAAGATTTGCCATCATGGACTCTTTTATGATTGCTTCCAATAGTTCGCGTTTGGAAATGGAAAACTCACAAGCCAGATGTGGCCGAAGCGTAACGAGCATGTTTCAGTAGCAAAACCAGAATACCAAGGATGCAGAGAGGATGTAGATTTTATTCATTTTATTACAAAATTGCTCAGAATGGGAACCAGCAGCTCGTTCCATGAAGCAGGGGATTGTGACGTTTTTCGTCTCTGAATTGGAAAATGAAAGGTGATGTTTGCGTAAGGTGGCCATTTCGGCAAGGAAGTTTTACAGCCTACCAGTTTAGAGATACTTTTTGTGTAGTCTGTTTTGGCAAAGATTGCTCCGATTTGATGTGTAGAAGCTCACTCACACAATCTAGAATTTTCGGTGTGGTTAAGACGCGAATTGCATACAAGTGTCAAGATAACTGAGAGGGTATGATAAGGTGGGGTAGAGTTAGTGCCGGGGACGCCGTGGTTGTGAGAAAACGTGATACGAGGAGATTAAAGTTGATCAGGGTAAAACCGCAGTACGATATTAGGAAAATGGATCGCTCGACAGCGTTTAAGCATGTTTTTTTTGGTTTGCAGGCAGTTGCGCCCCCTCCTTAGCTCAAACTTGGTGTTTGGTGGTGTGTGCCAACTTCACTTTTTTGCGTCGCTTTTGTGTTACCACATTCAGCATGCGACGCGGATTACATGGGAAAATGATAGCTGGGACTTACATATTTGAGTGGACCGTAAAAGAACGTAAACTCAGCCAGTGGTTAAGAGACAAAATCAACGAATGCAAAGGGGAGTTCTGCACCACAGCACCGAGAACAGTCATATTAGAGTGGCTATTCCTAATGCTCTTTACTCGATTTCTGCCCTCTTACCTCATTCCCATCGTTTCACGTCTTCCTTTGCGTCTCATTCATTTTTGTATCACTCGGCCATTTCTTGATTTTACTCAAACTTATCCATTCTTCATTAAGTAGGTCTACCATCAGTTTCGTTGCTTGCTGTTTGCAATGCATCGCTTTGATTGACAGGCACCGTTTCCTCCACCCAAACAGGCAGCGTACTTTGGAAACAAATTGCCACCATCTGATGAACTTGTTGCCGGTTTCATTCTGAACTGTGCTAGGAAACAGGGAAGCTCTAAAGGCGAAAGCGTTTACATATCACTTGCAGCACTAGGATGCCTGTAATAGCTTAATGTCTCGCTAAACATCCACTTTCCATTTCGGAACCATTGTTGTATGGAACGCAGCACTGGGCCTCACAAAAACGGCTGGAATTTGACCAAATCAGCAAAAATCAGAGCGGCTATCAAGATCATGTTAATTAAGGTGTGCTAATTCAAAAAGATAAAAACATTCGAGGCTATTTGATCCCTCGGGCAAGCCTCGTTCCACAGAGGCGTCTTCTACGACACAATTAAACTCAACCAAATCACTAAGTATACCCACCTAATTAAGTTGACGCAACTCCACATAATATGATTTGAGGATCAGGCTGCACACAAGAATCTGACCCGACGATGTCTTCCAAATGTCTGTTGAGGAGTCCCCTAATCTACGGCTGTCCTATTAATCTCCGCTTCATAGCAGCTTCGGTGATCGTCTTCCTTGCCCTTTAACAACTCTCACTAGGCTCTTGGCATTGCATGTCTCATTATTTACAGCCGGTGTTAATCCATACGCCTACCTTCACAAAAAAACATTCTTTGTCTTGATTCACTTTCTTTAGCAATGCGTGAGCTTCTCGCCCTCACCTTCCCTCCATACCAATGGACAATTCCCTGCCACCTCATCCACCTAACTCGTTGGATGGCGGCTTCCTCTTTGTGGGTTCCTCTTCATCCCTTCACTACCCCTTCTCTGCACCAGGCCATTCTCAATTAACGCAACGCTAATTACCTCTAGATCAGACCTGCAGTAATCTCATATCACAGTGGTTTTTCTTACACAACTTCGCCTTATTTTCATCTGCTCCTCCTCCTTCGCCTTATCGAATGAGGCTAGAAGGGGGCATAATTTTCACCATGTAATTTGGAACCGGTATGAATTGTGCCCATCTATCTCATGCAATAGCAGATGAGAATGAGCACTTAAGGCACTAGACTTCTCGGTTTAACCGGATGCCTTAGGTTATCGGCAGCTATGTCAAATAAAAGTGGTAAATTTATTACCTTAGACAAAATTGCGAAAAATAGCATTTTTTGGGGTTGTAATACATCCTTCGTAGTCGTAGATGGATTAACGTTGCTTCTAAACCTCTCGTTCAGAAGGTATGCTTAAGGAGAGATAGGATCTAGCCCTCATTTAATCCTTTCTTTAGTCGCAGTTGCACTTGGGTAAGCGCATTGCCCTCGCCAGACAGGCTAGCCACCAGTCCATGTCAATAGACTCGGTAACCTTCTTTACTGAGCAAAAGGAAAGATATAGCTCTTTATGCAGTTAATTTGGATTTGTGAGGTTCCATTTTAAAAAATTTGTTAAATTTGGTTATTTGGTGCATGGTACCTTAAGGTCAAGATGCATTGCCATACATAGTAGCCACCATATCTTTCTTTGATAACACCAACGCTGATTCTGCAGATAGAAATTTGATGAAGTAGAGAGTTATGGTGACCGAGCCTTAAGTTTTGGCAGGTGTTATCGAAATTTTATTTGTCACTGCGTTATTTGAGCATGCCCTAGTACAGTTGTTCATCGGCATGAAGGGAAAGTGAGAGAATGCTAGGATCGGTAAGGCAGCAGGAAGGGCAAAGCAGTAACCTTATCCGCAGGTGAACTTCGATGCATGGAGAAAAACACGGTGGGATGTTGTAAGGCATGAAATGTTTGAGGCAACACTCACTGACGATTCGTTAAAGTAGAGATTATTAAAATTGGCATAGACTAGGGGCTCTTCTCCGCCTCTTTCTAAGGCTTTATGCGGTCTACTTCGTGTCGGCAGTTGCGTCGCCTTGATTAGGCGAGCAAAATTAGTGTTTCCGTTGAATTTACCGGTGACCTGCGAGTCGCTTCTGCAGAATGAGGCATATACGAGTAAACGAATAGCCCTGTTTGCCTTCTCTTTTCATGCATTATGCATGCATTTATTAACCGAGAAACCGGTTCCTGTAGGTGCGTTGCGCAGCCATGAAGGCGTTTGCCAGAAGGAGCACCTGATACCATGACACTCTTTTACTGCATGCACTTTTACTTCTCCGCGAGTCAGCAGACTAATTCTTGGAATATTTGAACATGCACGCATGTCTAGTCCAACCGGCCTGGCAAAGATGTTTAACGCGTTGTTGTTGAATCCAACGTTATGAAATGAATGCTCAATCAGATTAGCATGAAGAGATGGATTTGTACAAAAAGAAATAGACTAATATTTACACTAGATCTTGAATAAGATTAAGAAGTGGTTCCCGTATGTAGAGTTAAGTGCAATGTAATGGCATCTTGAGAGAGGGAATGCGTTGAATTTAACCACTGAACTGCGTCTCGCACTAGCTGGAGGTGAAGTGGTCTATTCACTTGCAGTTTATCTTACCACTTTCAGGGTCAATGGCGGCAGCGTTGTCTTCATCCCCGTCAGCGCTTTCAATTAGTCATCTCAATGGAGGTGACAGGATTTCAGCAACGCAGGACCTTATTTCTCCGAAACAGACAACGAATCAAAGGCATTGAGTTCTCTTTCGCGATATTGGGTTGGTAATTCTTCATTTACCCGAACGTGTTTGTACTTTATTGAAGCAAATTCTTATAGGCACTGGTAATTACTTCGTTTGTAAATCAGAAAACAAGTGGTCTTTTGTGACTTTAGCCATGTTATTAATGCATTGATAGGCATTGTTAATCAGGCAATAAGTGGTCTTGCATAACTAGGTATTTCATTCCTGCATACAGTAATTGCTAATGACTACTTGCAAGCCAACCTAACTTCAGCACCAATTCAAATGAGAATTATGAGGATAAGCAGAAGATGCCTCTGTGTTTCCATCCTCACATCTGCATAATGCGCAAAGAATGTTTGCCTAGTCAAAGCATTTAACGGCTGACGTTTGGCAGTTCGGAGGCTTCGAGACAAAACGTCTAAAGTTTTCCACTGTATATTAGCCAGCTTTGCCACATCGCCTCCACAAATAGGAACTAATTTTAAATCTGTCGTGTCTTGTGGTTAAGGTTAACGTGGGGAATAAGGCATTTTGCTCCAACTGCGTACAAGCCAATTTTTTTGGGGATGGAAAAGTTATTGCAAAAATTGCACTTTGGTACCTGGCAGCTACATGGTTGTGGTCTGAAAAGGATTACCATATGGTAGTACTGCTTACTGCGTTTAACGGCAGAGAGAGAAGTCGGTTACTATAAGGTTTTGACTCATGAATTAGGCCGGTGCTTGTTGAAGCACGGCATATGCTAAGCAATGGCAAACTAACCTAGGCGCTCCATCCCTCACTTTGATTTAAAACTGACCCAAATGATATTTCTTACTAGTGGCTTGCTACGGTATTAGAAAAGGAAATCTTCCGCAAATTCACATCTCCTTCCATGCAACTACACATGGAGTGTGTTGTAGTACGAATATCAGCCGCACCATGCTTGTCACAGTAAGGGGAATCAATTAAGAAGTGGTGCCAAATGTTGTTACTTCTGTTCCAATGCGGTCCAATTAAAGCGGGGGATTTCGGTATTCAGGAATAACTGCAGTGCGATGTGGGTGATGAGATAACTTGAGCGCATAGCTGCTAGCTATTTACTCGGATTTATCTGCTGCTAGTTACAGGCTTAATCAGTTCCCTCCTATGTCTTGTAGCGGTGATGTCCCTCGTATTGTCAGCGAAAGGCATACATTGCCACTCGTTAGGGAGTCCTTTTCCGGAGAAAAATAATGTTGCACAAGAATGAGAACTCAGTAATTACTAGCTGCACTTTTCATACTTAATCGTTAAAAACAAGCTTTGCCTTAAATCAAGGATGTCCTGGTTAGCACCAATGCTAGCAAGCAAGCAATCGAGTTTACCCCGTGACTAGAGTTGATTCGGCTGGAAAGCCAGGTTCATGTTTTATCTAAACAATTCTGTTTGAAAAACGCATATTTCCGTTTCGCTGCTTTCATCCTAAGTGATTTAAAAATGGAATCTAGCTCGCAATATTTCCCATTGCACAAATGCGCAAGACAGGTGCGCCCGAAGTGTTGTGCTCATGTTTTGGCAGTGGAAACGGCACGAGCTCAAAGGACGGGGATAAATCCAGCTATTTGTAAATTTTGTTTGACTGTATCAGCACTTCAATGAACGCATTTCCCTTGCCAAACGGACTGGATATCAGGCCATGCCAATAGACCCCATGGCCCTGTTTAATAAGCATGTATTCGCTACAAATCAGAAGGATTTCTGTCGCTTTAAAAACGGTTGAATTTGACGCTGAGAGTCAATTTGAAAAGCCTGTTGGGATTCAATTATTTTGATGCATAAAACCTTAAGGATTAAGATAAAATGCAGCATCCTCATCTCTCAACTTTACCCATTTCATACGCACTAACGCCCTTATGCCATGCCAACACTTTCCTCTCAATCCTCTGAGTGGTAGGTGCGGTGAAGGGGATGGAGCAAGGTGTGGCACATCTACGTGCTTCTTGTCCTCAAGCAAAATCGGAGTTGGCATTACAAAAGGAAGATATGGTGGTTACCCCGTGTGCTAATTAGTCTTTATCTTCAGGGCGCTATGCGTCAAATAACCAGACCCAACACAGTTCTCAAAATTGAACCTTACAAGTCAAACCAATTGTATTAAGGGCGACAGCTTTGCTTCTGCTTTGTGCCACTAATAGATGCTCAGTAAAGAGGGTTACCGCGTAAATTGGCATGGCCTGGTGGCTAGCCTGTCTAGCAAGGGCAGCAAGTTTATCCAAGTGTCACCAAAGTAAAGGAAGGGTTAAGTGAGAACTAAATCCTGCATTTTCTTAGGCGCGCCTTCTTAACGAGAGGTGGAGGCCATCTTACAACCCCATTAATGCTATATCCCACTATTTTGTTAAAGACAATAAGTTTGCCACTTGCACTTGACAGCAGCTATCAACCCAAAACATCTGACTAAACCGAGAAGGCTATCACATGCTGCAAGTGTCCATTCGCATCCGCTATTGCAGGGCTCATCTCAAAAGCAATTTCTACTAAAATAAGTGATAAAATAGTATTGGCAATGATTGATGGAAGTTGTGCCAATATTAGAATGCACGGTAGGAGAAATGCATCCACTTTTGCTCTTCTTTGGTCAGGTGGAGGAGGAGCAGATGAAAATTCGATGAAGTGGAGAGAAATGGTGACCAAGACTTAAAGTTGGGCAGGTCTGATCTATAGGTTGTTTGTCGTTGAGTTATATAATCATGTTTTACTGCGGAGTTGGACTAGTGAAGGGGTAAAGGGAACTCACAAAGAGGAAGCTGCCATCGAACGCGTTGGGTGGATGAAATGGTAGGGGTGGTTTATGGGTAAGAAGGAAGGTGGAGAGAAAACTAAGGTAGGCACAATAGAGGACACTCACCGAAGGCACGTTGAAGTAGCGATTGCTAAAGCAGCCGTAAAACAAGGAGCTTCCCTACGATTATTTGGAAGACATTATCGGGTCTGCTTTATTTGTGATGATGTGATTGGGAGGGTAAACTTAGTGCTTTGGTTCAATCCAATGATGCCGTGAAAGACGCCTCTGTGGAATAGTCTTGCACGAGGGATCAAATAATCTGACTTGTCCTCATCAACCTGACCTAGATGACTGACTGTTTGTTAGGGAAGCGATTGCAGTGGGCCCCTTTGTGGATGGGTAGATTGAGTGGGTTTGCAGCAGCAGGGTTAGAAACATGAATGCCTCTACTGGTGGAAGTAGTTGTGAACCTCTTAGTGCCGATGATGACGAGAAAGCTCCAGTCCATGAGGAGCTCAAAAGCATTGCATTTGCTAAAATCAGAAAAGGAACTTCAATTATGTATATTATGTCTATGAAACCTGCTCTTTTCTTTTGGAGGTTCAGGAGCGGATGTTATGAGCGTAGGCGACATCATGCACAAAAGGTCACACAGACGTGCTGACCTCTGCTCCGACAGAGATTCGATGTTTCACGTGTCGCCTTACCACGATGACACGATAAGTGAGGCTGGGTATGAGGTAGCAGAAGTAGTTTAAAGTAAAGTGATTCCTTAGTATTTGCAGGCAAATTTGGATGCAGTTTTGTAGCCCTCAGTTGCGGTATTATTTTGACAAGCAGAATTGATAACGTTGTTGCTGCTCGAAATGGAGTTGGGCAGCTGGTGTAGATCACCACATTAATGACGATGGTAGCGATGCTGGTAGGGCTATGTTACTGTGCTCTGCGTCATCAATTTTGCTCCAGCCTTAACTAGGTAGGGCTCTTCGCAGCCTCTTGCTTTGCACAGACGTTTTTGGATGATATCAGTTTTGGTTTGAACGCATTAGATGTAGTTAAGGAAGGAACCGAAAATGGTATAGAGGCGCTGCTATGCACTCATTTGTTATGCTCGAGCCAGCCTTGATCAGACAGTGACAGTGGCGGATAAGTCCTACTCGAAATGCATCGCTGAAGCTTTGGAAAGAAATGAAGGTTTTTCAAGAAGAACACTGCTCTTTAGTTTATCAATCGTGATGTAATTTTGATCAACGCATGAATTTTAAGGCCTTATGTCCTGTGGAATGTAGGCTATGATCCCAGGTTAATGGGGATCGAGTTTAGTCGGATTAAATTTTTTTAGACTCGACCTTGACCACAAAAGGCACCCTGCCATCTCTTGTCAACTGTTATTGTCTTCCGGCATCCGCTAATTGCGTATTGTGGCTTTTGTCGAGGGCGATGCGCACTGAACTTATTTAGAGGAACTAACTAAAACCAGACGCTTCATATTGCGTTAGTCGAATTCGGTACCCTTCACCTAGCCTTACTTAGGGTAGCGGATACGTGGCCTTTTGCATTTTATAAATTTTTTCGTGAGTAGGATAATGCTGCTTGTGGTTAGGTTGATACACTCTTTAACTCCTTTTGACTCCACTTTGGTTGGAATAGTGATTTACACTGTTTTCCGATTGCAGACAGTGCTGTTTTTGGTGCCTTTTAGCTGATGTTTTAAAATGAATAAGATATGGTCAATCAGTGACACTCCGCCTGATATCGTATTTTCTCAATGTTTAAAAGAAATTGACCCTTTGGAAATGCTTGTTTTCTTGTTACACAATTTTTTTTCTGTTTTACTTTCATTTGCATATTCTTTGTTGCACTGACTCGGTTTGTTTTTGTTTACACTTGTACTTGCGTTTGGAGTGACATCTTTGTGGTTCCCTGAGCCTTCACTCGCAATTAAAGCCTAGAAAATCAGTTTCCGTTGAGTCGTTTTCATCATTATCTTGTTAGCAAGGAATTGCTTACCCTTAAATGTCACTTTTTTGCTTTTCTACCCAGTCGTGGCATTACTCGTAGCTGAGCCTTACAGTTTAGTTGTGATGTCTGAAGGGCTTGGAGAGACTGGCACTGTAGCTGCGCTTCACATCATGCCTTCCATTAGGAATCACTAAAATTTTAAGCGTTAGTGGATTTTTTTTTATTTTGTAAGCCCTCGAAGTGGCTTTGGCTACAAGGTGTCGTAGTTTACATACGCCTAATGTTTAAGGAGACTCGATTGTTTTTAAGTCGAAATGATCCCCAGCTGATTCGGTTATCGCCCTTGCAGCTTGTAAGCCATGAGTCTTATTAGAGGCTTAAAGTAAATCTTTTGAAAAATGCACAAGCTTAGACGCAACTTGCATATTATAAGGGAGGCATGCGATGCAGATTTTAGTTTTAGTGACTAGAAGAGCTTTGGATCTTTGAATAACTTGTTTGGGATTGCTCATGGCTGCTGATAACAATTATGGGTGGATCTGGCCTTGGTTTCGTAATTTTTGAGTTAGTGGTTTTCAGCAGTGCCGGTATTGGTGGTAAGCAGTGGTAGGCATTGCTGTGCAACTTGCGTTTGGACGGTGCGTGATTTACGCCTAATTCGGTCTTGCTATCTATAACCCTTTCCTCGTTGTTGTTCAGCGACTAATAGTAACGGAAGCATCAAGTCAACAAAGAGATGGCTCATTTGAAGACTGCACTGATTTGCAAATCTAGGTCAAAATGTTCGCTTTGAATGCATTTTGCTTTTGCTTTTCAAGACCATTGGTGGTTACGTCGTCTTCCCTTTCATTAGGTCATGGGTTCCGTCGTTCTACTAGAGAAAGTAAAATATCTGCTGTAAAGGACGCCATTTATCCAACAAGGACGATTTGTAGAAGCTACCGAGGGCGACTTTGTGACGCTGGGCCTGTAGGTTCCTTTTGGCCTGGAAAGCGTGTGGCCTCACCGAAGTGCAATTTAGTGGGCATGGGATGTTACTTAGCTCGTAAATCAGCCATTTTCGAATCATCTGTATTTTTCAGCATCGTGCTTCTGCCAGTTTTACTGTCGAATCGGTTTGTGCTGGTACTCATGAATTTAACTGCTTTTGAGACAATGGGCACCGATGCTCCTGTTTGGAACCCCTAATTCTCACGTTCTGTTATAAAGAACTAGTTGTAGGCAATTGGAGGATATTAATACGCATTAAAAATTCAGCATGATTATGAAAAGCATGACCTCGTTTCATCTAATTATTCTACCGACGGCATAGCTGATCTTAAATAAACGTTATATGAATCGCAGAGCATTAAACAAGTCGACTCGAAAGGTTCCATGATGGCTGATGTACAAGGCTCGCCGAGAAGGAGAGGAGATGCGTAACACTTTGTTTGGTTGACTTCTGTCTTTGGCTACCGTCTCCTGGGCAGCCATACGGCCTTAGTCGGGCAGTGTTATTGTTTCCTCTGGATGAGAACAGGCAATTCATGAGGAGCTCGTCATTTTTCAAAAGTTGTAATTAGTACTGACGCAAAACAGATTGCTTAGATGGTAACGCATGTTTCTTCCGACTGATTAATATCTGTTAGAGAAGGCTAGTAGATTCGGTCACATCAATGTGACCTCAAATGGTGTGTGAATGTCCTCAATGTAAGCACTTGGGTGTTATCCTCCTGATGATGTCGAGTCATCTTCAGGTGTGCTTAGGCCACTTTTGGAGGTTGGCGTTGTTTTCACGAGAAGGCAAGCGCAAGTTGACTACAGCTGCAGTGGCTGAATAGATGTAGGATGCTGCCCATTGTTATTGAGGCGCTATTATTATCCGACTTGTGAACGTGAATGTGCAAAGTGCCCATGAGTTGAGGCAGCAGGAAGCGTTTCCCTTTTCCACAGTTGTTCAATGCTTCTTTTCCATCTATATCACTTTAGTAAGGCACCAAAATTGAACCCTTTACAGCCAAGCAGTTGCAAACAATAAAGAGTAGGTAGCCTGACAATGAATCCATGAGTAATTATAGGGATGGATTTTCTACTCAGCATTATGCTGTGCATTATTTCTTCTTAGATGACGTGTCAACTAGCCATTGGCGCTTTATCTGCTCCTACGAGTTTCTTCCCATCCAAAACACTCAAGAGAATTTGATTGGCTTACCAGGAAAAGGCTTAAGCGACTGGTTTGGCTGAATTTGAGTTCCAACCATAAACAAAATGGGTACGTCGATTTTGACACTGTGGAGGCCACCATAGCAGTAGAGGTGCGGCGGTTGCTTGCCCCATTCACCTCTTTGCTAGTTGACAGTTGTTGTGACTCCGTTTTGCGTTGCCTGACCGTTCTCTTTGCCTATTACTGTACTTCGACGCGTGCGAGTGTAATCTGTAAGCATTATGGGGTTACTGTTTCCACCCAATTTTGCTTTGTATTCGTGTCTTATCTTGAGTGTTCTGACGATAAATTGCGGACTTAGTCACATATTGGTTGCATTGCTCCAGCCGTGTGGGCTATTCTTTGTGCCGCATTGGAGGCTTCATTCCCTCGATTCCTTCAAAGTGCAGGTGCGTCTCGTCTTTGAGTTTAGATAATTTGCATCCGGATGGTCGACCGGGTCCATAATGGGGACAATTAAACGAACCGTCAGTCAACAGGCTGCATTTCTAAGGCATTGGGGGAAAGTTCAAAGCTCCAGTCAGCATTAACGTTGAACTCAGGATCGTCGAAGGCGTTAAAAGTGGGTTCTTCTTGTTCTGCGTTGGACGAATTTAGTCGCATGAACTCCACTCGTTGCTTAGCTCTCGAATCGCATTAATTCAAGAATAGCGGTTAAAAGTCTGCAAGTTTTAGAGAGCATAGCTTTGATGCCATCTATTTAGCTCTCAATATAAAGCGCACGAGTTCATCTTGCCAACAAAATTCATGACATTTCATTCGGAAGCTTTGATAAAGTTCACCCAGGACTGTATTATATCGCACCATACCGAGGGAGTGTTATGTGTAAGGGAGTAACCGGAATGCGGTATACCACCAGCGAAGGCTCAATAATGCTATCCATGCCAACCGTTTGCTAGGTAGTTCCGTTTTTGCTATAATAGATGCGAACATTTTTAAGATGTTTGGAATTGGCTGGCACTAGTCTATGTTAAGTCGAGCGACAACTAGCCAAGTGCTTCAAGTCTATGCTTAATATCAACTAATGCATATGAGCAGTGATGCATTTTGCACAGGGACCATTAATCTGGTGCATTTAAACAGGTGCTTGAATAAGAAAAAAGGCGTGCAAAATTAAGTATAAATTGTATCTGTAGGTTTCGCGCCATAAGCCAGCCGTATTTTGCACATTATGCAAGTTAAAACAGGTTTATATTTGAAGTAATTTACTCGCCACATTCAAGGTCACAAGCGGTAACTGGTTTCATCTCGTTGGCACCTTTAATGCATTGTCAGAATATAATTTTTAGAGCAAAGGTAAAGGTGGGTTGTGCAACATTAGACTTAATTTAATAGCTAAGGATAGCTTTGTGTGGCAACATAACAGGATGAGAATCGCACAGCAATGAAATGCGTGTGACCTAAGTGTGGGCGCCTTAGCGACAGATGTGGAATAGGAGTTCTGCAGTCTGCATTGCCTCGCATCTAACTCGGGTGAGAATAATTTACCTCTCGTGCTTTCCAATCAAGCCTCATTTACAGAGATTTGCAATGAATTTTGCTTGGGAGCTAGTCTTCACGCTTTATGTTAAGCTTTCCATTTTATATGCTTATTAACTTTGAATGCTGAAGTGGCTTAAATCTCTACTCCTCTGGGCTCTGTTTGAAAGTGTTAATCAATTCCAGTTATTTAACAGTTGCATAGTTATGCTTTGGAAATGATTGCTCTCTTAGAGAGCTGCTAACCGTGTTCATCAGTGGAGAGAGAACTTAGGTACTATGAGACTTTGACTCATAACCTAGGACGGTGCGAGCACCCATGCTAGGTAATGGCAAACTAATCTGGGCGCTCTTACTTGCATTCGAATTCGATCCAAGTGAGATTCCTTACTTGTGGCCTGTTACGGGATCGGTGGAAGAAATCTTCCGCAAAAATCACGTCCCCTTCCCATGAAACTCCACATAGAGTGTGGTGTGGTACGAATGTCAGCCGCATAGTGTTTGCTACAGTAAGGGAATTATTAAGAATTGATGCCGAATGTTATGGTGCCTCCGTCCCAATGCTGTCTAGCTAAAGTGGAGGATATTGGTATTCTGGAATAATCGCAGTGCGATGTGGATGATGGGTAACTTAGGCTCATGGCTGGTAGTTATTTACTCGGATTTGTCTGCTATTGCTTCCAAACTTAGTCAGCTCTGTCCCATCCCTGGCGGCAGTGACGTCCCTCCTGTTGGCAACACAGGGCAGACATTATACGTACAACGTCCTTCCAGAGAGAAATAAGCTTGCACATGCTGGGAAAAACAATAATTACCATCTGCGGTTTTCGTACTTGATCGTTACAAACAAGTTGTGCCTAAATTTAAGGGTGTCTTAGTTGGCACCAATGCGGGCGTTCAAGCGGTCGGATTTATCCTGTGGCTGGGGTTGATTCAGCTGGAAAATCAGATACATGACGTATTCATAGACAAAGCTTTTTGATAGGGCGAAAATTCTCGTGCCATTCTTTTAATCCTAAGTTATTTAAAAATAAAATTTAGCTAACAGTAGTTCTTATTTTGCAAAGGCACAAGCCAGGTGTGGCCGAAATGTTATGCTCATGTTTCGGCATTGGGAACGAGACTACTACTAGACGATGTCGTTTGTCATTCATATTGTTTCGAAGTTGTTCAGAGCAGAAAATCAGCAACTTGCTTCCTGATATACGCGGTTGTGGTAGCTTATTGTTTTTAAAAAGCTTGAAAGGTGTTAGGTATGCGTAAGATATCCTAGGAATGCCCTAAGGCCACTGGTGCAGAGATGTACCTTATTTAATCTGTTTCTACCGAGATTGCCTCGGACTGGACATTTGGCAACAAAATCTAGCAGTGCTGGTGTGGATAAACTGTGGAGCTTGATATCTTCCAGAAAAACTGGAAGAGTATGTTAAAAACGGCGAGCAAACAATATAGTCGAGTATGTTACTCTGACAATGTAGATGCACAAGTACGTGATTCAAAGAGAGCAAGGTGGATTGGGCAAAGTGCGGGGTGCGTTTCAAACAGACTGGTTTGCTTAACTGCACATAGACATTGTCTAATGGTTGTCGAGCAGTTCTCTTTCTCCTTATTAGTGACTATATGTGGAGAATTCGCTTGTTTCTTACAAAAGCAGTAACACTTTCAAGGCAGTGTTGCAGGATACGTAGCACTTGGGATTGACTGGAGCTGTTGAGATTTGACCAAATATGAACGAGGGAATGTAATCTTTTAAGCTATGTTAATAAATGCTTACATAATGCAGAAAAAAAAGAGAGCAAATAAGTCCATTTGTTTCCTCGTCCATCCCTTGTTTTGCAGAGGCGGCTTGCAGGTCATTAATAAATTCAACCGAAACACCAATTTTACCCGCCTGATCAAGTCGGCACAACTGCACGTACAAAGCGGATCCGATAATGCCTTTGCAAGAGGCGTCGGTGAGCTCTGGTCTGTGTTATTTACGCTGATCACCACTGTAACGCATCTTCAGTGGGTGTCTTCTTGGACTTTACTGTGCTCACTATACTCAAGCATTGCATGCTCCATAATTTCCTCCCCTGTTTTTTCTCCATGCATCGAAGTGCACCTACGGATAAGCCTACTGCTCTTTCCTTCCTGCTCCTTTACCTATCTCATCCTTTTCTCAATTTTTTCTTCATGCTGTGAACAATTCTGTGCCACCTCAACCACCTACCTCATTGGATGCTAGCGATCGCTTTGTGATTTCGTCTTTATCCCTTCTTTCTGAAGGCCTCCTCAAGAATGAATAGGAATTGTTTGTCTGCATTAGCACTTAAGTGAGCGGGGTGCCCTTGTCAGACGGGCTAGCCACAAGGCCATAAAAGTAGACTCGATAACCCTCGTTGCAGAGCGCATGCTTTGCCACAAATTAAGAGGAATGCTGACGCCTTTAATCCAGTTATATTTGATGTGCAGGTTCCAATTTTGAGGCCTTAGATGGATTGCTGGATGAAGTAAATCATCAAGATTACCGTGTTTGATTAGTAAGCTGGGGCACAAGAAGGCACGACTGGTCGTCCTTATCGTCGAGATACTGTGGTTACTTCATGTGCCAATCTATCTTGATCCAAGGGTACGATGCACCAAATAACGAATTTAACAAAATTATTAGAACTAAACCTTACAAGTCAAATCAATTGTATTAAGGGCGACAGCTTTGCTTCAGCTTTGCGGCACAATGCAAGTTCAGTAAAGAGGATCATTGGGTCCATTGGCATGGCTTTTGGCTAGCCCGTCTGGCATGGGTAATCTGTTCATCCAAGTGCCGCTGCAGCTAGACAAAGCATCAAATGATCGCTAAATCCTTTTTTCCTAGGCGCAGGTTCTGAAACAGGGGTAAAGACTCAGTTTTAATCCATCTACGACTACACAGGCCGTATTACAACCATTAATAATGCCAATTCCCTACTATTTTGTGCAAGAAAATAAAGACATAGTCGCTCGCAGCCTAAAACCGAGAAGGCTATCAATTGCTGCAAGTGCTCATTTTCACTTGCTTTTGTTGAGCTGTTAAAATAAATAAAAAAATAAGCACTGGGATTGATTGATGGAATTTTCGAGTTTTGGAAATTCCATGGTGGGAGAAATGCTTTTACCTCTGAACTCCTATGGCCAGGCAGTGGAGGAGGGGTGGATGGAAATTGGGTAAAGTGGCGTGGGAGAAACTATCACGATAGAAGGAGATTAATAGAGAAGAAGCTTTAAGTTTTGACAGGTCTGATCTTGAGGTTATTAGTCGTTGCGTTAATTTAGTTTGTACGTATGTAGAGAAGGGCTAGTGAAAGGATGAAGAGGAACTCACGAAGTGGAATCTGCTATTTAACAAGGCAGGTGGATGAGGTCGTAGAGAATTGTTCATAGGTACGAGGGAAAGTAGAGAAAAGAATAAGGTAGACAAAGGGCAGAGAAGTTCACGTGTCATTAAGGAAATTGAAAAGGGCAAGGAATGTGATTCGCTTATGTGAAGATTGACGTATGGAGTAAACGCGGTGGGAAATGGTGGGGCATGCAATGCTCGACAGCCTGGTGAGCGTCATAAAAGGCAAAGAAGACACTGAAGACGCGTTGAAGTGGAGGTTGATAAGACAGCCGCAGACTAGGGAGCTCCTCTACGCCCATTTTGAGGACATCATCGGATATGATTCATACTCGCAGTTTGAATTTACAAATCACTTTGTGATGCGCTGTATCAACTGGGTTGGGTGGGGTATACTTGGTGCTTCGGTTGAGTTCAATGATGCCGTGGAAGACGCCTCCGTGGAATGAGGCTTGCTCGTCATTTTCCTTCCCATGTGGTGGCAACGTGTGCTGATCGGCCCGTGGTGACTCAATCCCGTTGTGCATTCCACAGAGTAATAATAGACACTTGAAATGGCACAAATGGCAAATGGGCTAATGAAGAGTAATGAGGAGAAGAGGAGGAAAATGCGTCGGTTGTTGTGAATCATGATTAGCACGAAGCAACCATGATCCTGGAAAGAAAAGCACTTTATCTATCCGTCAGCACAAATGCAATAAATAGAGATGAGAAGGGGGGAGATGAAATGCGAGAAACTTGAAGGCCAATGTAGGATCTGCACAAGTGTGCCAAAAGTCCTTGTGATGACGATGAAACCTAAGCCACCGCGTCCTGAGATGTTGCACATAAGGTAGACTGGAGAGAATATTCTCATCGGTTCTGTGGTCGAGCGACGCGTGGTTCGGTTAGCAACCGTCATGTTTGCAAGGCCAATGTGCTGGTTGTGGTAACGTCCAGTCTACGAAACTTTGCTTGCTCGTGAAGTAGGCAAAAAATACGAAATCACAATTTCCATATAAATTGACATGCTCCATGCACTGGCAACGAGTAAATTGGGTAAAATGCATTGCTTAGAGATACATATCTCAGGGTTGTGCTACTTAGTGCTTACTCTGGGCAAGAGCCAGAACAGCGCGAATGTCTGCGCTGCTGTAAACCATCAGAGGACTAGGGTAATGGCTTCATTCTTTCCATGCGACGTGGTAAATCCCAGCAAATTTATGGTGCTTTGGGGAGGGAATTGACATGAGTCTCAGGACTAAGAAGCTGATTTGTTGCAACCTTGATGGTAAACATTAGTAACACGTCTCCTGTGCCGTTGAGTCACCTATGGACGCCTAGATGCTAGACGCAGGATCCCTTGACATCAAGCATGTCATGCTATTTGCCGCAAGACAGGCTGGCCGTGACAAACACTAACTCCTTCTCTCTTTGTAATGGCACCCGCACTGTGGAAAGATGGTATGCAACCAGAAAGTGAATACGAGCCTCGAAATTACCAGTGCAGCTTTGAACTAGAATGACATTTTGGGATAGTAGATAAGGTCAAGTTTGGCGGTGGGGCAGTGGGAAGATTTCGAAGACTAGACACCACCCACGCCGAAAATAGTCAATGTGGTCAAGAAGGCAAACAGAGGCATCTAATTTTGTAGAAGAACTCCGTGAGAGAAATGGAAGATTCGTTGGGCAGATGCAATCTGTAAGTAGGTAGTCAGGTGTAACGCTCCATTTCACCGCATGAAAGTATTTACGTTTTACGAAAATTGGGGGTCACAAACCGCGGCTCAGCAAAGGAGGCTGGAATGTTTCGCCACCAAAATGTAAATGTAAATGTGTTCGTCTGATGGCTGAATGCTCTAACAGGAGCAGTCTAGCCAGATTTTGTGCGGATGGCCATTTCACCCCTCCTTCATTAATTTGGCTTTCCTCTTTTAACTACCATGAAGTTGTCTCGGGACTTTCGACGCACTTCAGCCACGACCAGCAGCAATGGCGAAGGGAACATTTGCGATGATGCGCAATTCGGCGATTACTCATTCTAAATACCCTACCTGAGCAGTGGCTCATTTACTTGATGCTTAGCCAGCATGGCGAGTTTGAGCAGGTTGAGGCACGACTGAGCGCTTGTACCCACCTCGCATTGACCGCCCAGTTTCGTTCACCTCATCCATGCAACCGGTGGCCTAAACCAGCATCGCTACCATCGTCATTAATGTGGTGATCTACACCAGCTGCCCAACTCCATTTCGAGCAGCAACAACGTTATCAATTCTGCTTGTCAAAATAATACCGCAACTGAGGGCTACAAAACTGCATCCAAATTTGCCTGCAAATACTAAGGAATCACTTTACTTTAAACTACTTCTGCTACCTCATACCCAGCCTCACTTATCGTGTCATCGTGGTAAGGCGACACGTGAAACATCGAATCTCTGTCGGAGCAGAGGTCAGCACGTCTGTGTGACCTTTTGTGCATGATGTCGCCTACGCTCATAACATCCGCTCCTGAACCTCCAAAAGAAAAGAGCAGGTTTCATAGACATAATATACATAATTGAAGTTCCTTTTCTGATTTTAGCAAATGCAATGCTTTTGAGCTCCTCATGGACTGGAGCTTTCTCGTCATCATCGGCACTAAGAGGTTCACAACTACTTCCACCAGTAGAGGCATTCATGTTTCTAACCCTGCTGCTGCAAACCCACTCAATCTACCCATCCACAAAGGGGCCCACTGCAATCGCTTCCCTAACAAACAGTCAGTCATCTAGGTCAGGTTGATGAGGACAAGTCAGATTATTTGATCCCTCGTGCAAGACTATTCCACAGAGGCGTCTTTCACGGCATCATTGGATTGAACCAAAGCACTAAGTTTACCCTCCCAATCACATCATCACAAATAAAGCAGACCCGATAATGTCTTCCAAATAATCGTAGGGAAGCTCCTTGTTTTACGGCTGCTTTAGCAATCGCTACTTCAACGTGCCTTCGGTGAGTGTCCTCTATTGTGCCTACCTTAGTTTTCTCTCCACCTTCCTTCTTACCCATAAACCACCCCTACCATTTCATCCACCCAACGCGTTCGATGGCAGCTTCCTCTTTGTGAGTTCCCTTTACCCCTTCACTAGTCCAACTCCGCAGTAAAACATGATTATATAACTCAACGACAAACAACCTATAGATCAGACCTGCCCAACTTTAAGTCTTGGTCACCATTTCTCTCCACTTCATCGAATTTTCATCTGCTCCTCCTCCACCTGACCAAAGAAGAGCAAAAGTGGATGCATTTCTCCTACCGTGCATTCTAATATTGGCACAACTTCCATCAATCATTGCCAATACTATTTTATCACTTATTTTAGTAGAAATTGCTTTTGAGATGAGCCCTGCAATAGCGGATGCGAATGGACACTTGCAGCATGTGATAGCCTTCTCGGTTTAGTCAGATGTTTTGGGTTGATAGCTGCTGTCAAGTGCAAGTGGCAAACTTATTGTCTTTAACAAAATAGTGGGATATAGCATTAATGGGGTTGTAAGATGGCCTCCACCTCTCGTTAAGAAGGCGCGCCTAAGAAAATGCAGGATTTAGTTCTCACTTAACCCTTCCTTTACTTTGGTGACACTTGGATAAACTTGCTGCCCTTGCTAGACAGGCTAGCCACCAGGCCATGCCAATTTACGCGGTAACCCTCTTTACTGAGCATCTATTAGTGGCACAAAGCAGAAGCAAAGCTGTCGCCCTTAATACAATTGGTTTGACTTGTAAGGTTCAATTTTGAGAACTGTGTTGGGTCTGGTTATTTGACGCATAGCGCCCTGAAGATAAAGACTAATTAGCACACGGGGTAACCACCATATCTTCCTTTTGTAATGCCAACTCCGATTTTGCTTGAGGACAAGAAGCACGTAGATGTGCCACACCTTGCTCCATCCCCTTCACCGCACCTACCACTCAGAGGATTGAGAGGAAAGTGTTGGCATGGCATAAGGGCGTTAGTGCGTATGAAATGGGTAAAGTTGAGAGATGAGGATGCTGCATTTTATCTTAATCCTTAAGGTTTTATGCATCAAAATAATTGAATCCCAACAGGCTTTTCAAATTGACTCTCAGCGTCAAATTCAACCGTTTTTAAAGCGACAGAAATCCTTCTGATTTGTAGCGAATACATGCTTATTAAACAGGGCCATGGGGTCTATTGGCATGGCCTGATATCCAGTCCGTTTGGCAAGGGAAATGCGTTCATTTAAGTGCTGATACAGTCAAACAAAATTTATAAATAGCTGGATTTATCCCCGTCCTTTGAGCTCGTGCCGTTTCCACTGCCAAAACATGAGCACAACACTTCGGGCGCACCTGTCTTGCGCATTTGTGCAATGGGAAATATTGCGAGCTAGATTCCATTTTTAAATCACTTAGGATGAAAGCAGCGAAACGGAAATATGCGTTTTTCAAACAGAATTGTTTAGATAAAACATGAACCTGGCTTTCCAGCAGAATCAACTCTAGTCACGGGGTAAACCCGATTGCTTGCTTGCTAGCATTGGTGCTAACCACGGACACCCTTGAATTAAGACAAAGCTTGTTTTTAACGATTAAGTATGAAAAGTGCAGCTAGTAATTACTGAGTTCTCATTCTTGTGCAACATTATTTTTCTCCGGAAAAGGACTCCTAACGAGTGGCAATGTATGCCTTTCGCTGACAATACGAGGGACATCACCGCTACAAGACATGGGAGGGAACTGATTAAGTCTGTAACTAGCAGCAGATAAATCCGAGTAAATAGCTAGCAGCTATGCGCTCAAGTTATCTCATCACCCACATCGCACTGCAGTTATTCCTGAATACCGAAATCCCCCGCTTCAATTGGACCGCATTGGAACAGAAGTAACAACATTTGGCACCACTTCTTAATTGATTCCCCTTACTGTGACAAGCATGGTGCGGCTGATATTCGTACTACAACACACTCCATGTGTAGTTGCATGGAAGGAGATGTGAATTTGAATAAGATTTCTTTTCTAATACCGTAGCAAGCTACTAGTAAGAAATATCATTTGGGTCAGTTTTAAATCAAAGTGAGGGATGGAGCGCCTAGGTTAGTTTGCCATTGCTTAGTATATGCCGTGCTTCAACAAGCACCGGCCTAATTCATGAGTCAAAACCTTATAGTAACCGACTTCTCTCTCTGCCGTTAAACGCAGTAAGCAGTACTACCATATGGTAATCCTTTTCAGACCACAACCATGTAGCTGCCAGGTACCAAAGTGCAATTTTTGCAATAACTTTTCCATCCCCAAAAAAATTGGCTTGTACGCAGTTGGAGCAAAATGCCTTATTCCCCACGTTAACCTTAACCACAAGACACGACAGATTTAAAATTAGTTCCTATTTGTGGAGGCGATGTGGCAAAGCTGGCTAATATACAGTGGAAAACTTTAGACGTTTTGTCTCGAAGCCTCCGAACTGCCAAACGTCAGCCGTTAAATGCTTTGACTAGGCAAACATTCTTTGCGCATTATGCAGATGTGAGGATGGAAACACAGAGGCATCTTCTGCTTATCCTCATAATTCTCATTTGAATTGGTGCTGAAGTTAGGTTGGCTCGCAAGTAGTCATTAGCAATTACTGTATGCAGGAATGAAATACCTAGTTATGCAAGACCACTTATTGCCTGATTAACAATGCCTATCAATGCATTAATAACATGGCTAAAGTCACAAAAGACCACTTGTTTTCTGATTTACAAACGAAGTAATTATCAGTGCCTATAAGAATTTGCTTCAATAAAGTACAAACACGTTCGGGTAAATGAAGAATTACCAACCCAATATCGCGAAAGAGAACTCAATGCCTTTGATTCGTTGTCTGTTTCGGAGAAATAAGGTCCTGCGTTGCTGAAATCCTGTCACCTCCATTGAGATGACTAATTGAAAGCGCTGACGGGGATGAAGACAACGCTGCCGCCATTGACCCTGAAAGTGGTAAGATAAACTGCAAGTGAATAGACCACTTCACCTCCAGCTAGTGCGAGACGCAGTTCAGTGGTTAAATTCAACGCATTCCCTCTCTCAAGATGCCATTACATTGCACTTAACTCTACATACGGGAACCACTTCTTAATCTTATTCAAGATCTAGTGTAAATATTAGTCTATTTCTTTTTGTACAAATCCATCTCTTCATGCTAATCTGATTGAGCATTCATTTCATAACGTTGGATTCAACAACAACGCGTTAAACATCTTTGCCAGGCCGGTTGGACTAGACATGCGTGCATGTTCAAATATTCCAAGAATTAGTCTGCTGACTCGCGGAGAAGTAAAAGTGCATGCAGTAAAAGAGTGTCATGGTATCAGGTGCTCCTTCTGGCAAACGCCTTCATGGCTGCGCAACGCACCTACAGGAACCGGTTTCTCGGTTAATAAATGCATGCATAATGCATGAAAAGAGAAGGCAAACAGGGCTATTCGTTTACTCGTATATGCCTCATTCTGCAGAAGCGACTCGCAGGTCACCGGTAAATTCAACGGAAACACTAATTTTGCTCGCCTAATCAAGGCGACGCAACTGCCGACACGAAGTAGACCGCATAAAGCCTTAGAAAGAGGCGGAGAAGAGCCCCTAGTCTATGCCAATTTTAATAATCTCTACTTTAACGAATCGTCAGTGAGTGTTGCCTCAAACATTTCATGCCTTACAACATCCCACCGTGTTTTTCTCCATGCATCGAAGTTCACCTGCGGATAAGGTTACTGCTTTGCCCTTCCTGCTGCCTTACCTATCCTAGCATTCTCTCACTTTCCCTTCATGCCGATGAACAACTGTACTAGGGCATGCTCAAATAACGCAGTGACAAATAAAATTTCGATAACACCTGCCAAAACTTAAGGCTCGGTCACCATAACTCTCTACTTCATCAAATTTCTATCTGCAGAATCAGCGTTGGTGTTATCAAAGAAAGATATGGTGGCTACTATGTATGGCAATGCATCTTGACCTTAAGGTACCATGCACCAAATAACCAAATTTAACAAATTTTTTAAAATGGAACCTCACAAATCCAAATTAACTGCATAAAGAGCTATATCTTTCCTTTTGCTCAGTAAAGAAGGTTACCGAGTCTATTGACATGGACTGGTGGCTAGCCTGTCTGGCGAGGGCAATGCGCTTACCCAAGTGCAACTGCGACTAAAAAAGGATTAAATGAGGGCTAGATCCTATCTCTCCTTAAGCATACCTTCTGAACGAGAGGTTTAGAAGCAACGTTAATCCATCTACGACTACGAAGGATGTATTACAACCCCAAAAAATGCTATTTTTCGCAATTTTGTCTAAGGTAATAAATTTACCACTTTTATTTGACATAGCTGCCGATAACCTAAGGCATCCGGTTAAACCGAGAAGGCTGTTAGTGCCTTAAGTGCTCATTCTCATCTGCTATTGCATGAGATAGATGGGCACAATTCATACCGGTTCCAAATTACATGGTGAAAATTATGCCCCCTTCTAGCCTCATTCGATAAGGCGAAGGAGGAGGAGCAGATGAAAATAAGGTGAAGTTGTGTAAGAAAAACCACTGTGATATGAGATTACTGCAGGTCTGATCTAGAGGTAATTAGCGTTGCGTTAATTGAGAATGGCCTGGTGCAGAGAAGGGGTAGTGAAGGGATGAAGAGGAACCCACAAAGAGGAAGCCGCCATCCAACGAGTTAGGTGGATGAGGTGGCAGGGAATTGTCCATTGGTATGGAGGGAAGGTGAGGGCGAGAAGCTCACGCATTGCTAAAGAAAGTGAATCAAGACAAAGAATGTTTTTTTGTGAAGAAAGGCGTATGGATTAACACCGGCTGTAAATAATGAGACATGCAATGCCAAGAGCCTAGTGAGAGTTGTTAAAGGGCAAAGAAGACGATCACCGAAGCTGCTATGAAGCGGAGATTAATAGGACAGCCGTAGATTAGGGGACTCCTCAACAGACATTTGGAAGACATCGTCGGGTCAGATTCTTGTGTGCAGCCTGATCCTCAAATCATATTATGTGGAGTTGCGTCAACTTAATTAGGTGGGTGTACTTAGTGATTTGGTTGAGTTTAATTGTGTCGTAGAAGACGCCTCTGTGGAACGAGGCTTGCCCGAGGGAGCAAATAGCCTCGATTGTCCTTATCTTTTTGAATTAGCACACCTTAATTAACATGATCTTGATAGCCGCTCTGATTTTTGCTGATTTGGTCAAATTCCAGCCGTTTTTGTGAGGCCCAGTGCTGCGTTCCATACAACAATGGTTCCGAAATGGAAAGTGGATGTTTAGCGAGACATTAAGCTATTACAGGCATCCTAGTGCTGCAAGTGATATGTAAACGCTTTCGCCTTTAGAGCTTCCCTGTTTCCTAGCACAGTTCAGAATGAAACCGGCAACAAGTTCATCAGATGGTGGCAATTTGTTTCCAAAGTACGCTGCCTGTTTGGGTGGAGGAAACGGTGCCTGTCAATCAAAGCGATGCATTGCAAACAGCAAGCAACGAAACTGATGGTAGACCTACTTAATGAAGAATGGATAAGTTTGAGTAAAATCAAGAAATGGCCGAGTGATACAAAAATGAGTGAGACGCAAAGGAAGACGTGAAACGATGGGAATGAGGTAAGAGGGCAGAAATCGAGTAAAGAGCATTAGGAATAGCCACTCTAATATGACTGTTCTCGGTGCTGTGGTGCAGAACTCCCCTTTGCATTCGTTGATTTTGTCTCTTAACCACTGGCTGAGTTTACGTTCTTTTACGGTCCACTCAAATATGTAAGTCCCAGCTATCATTTTCCCATGTAATCCGCGTCGCATGCTGAATGTGGTAACACAAAAGCGACGCAAAAAGTGAAGTTGGCACACACCACCAAACACCAAGTTTGAGCTAAGGAGGGGGCGCAACTGCCTGCAAACCAAAAAAAACATGCTTAAACGCTGTCGAGCGATCCATTTTCCTAATATCGTACTGCGGTTTTACCCTGATCAACTTTAATCTCCTCGTATCACGTTTTCTCACAACCACGGCGTCCCCGGCACTAACTCTACCCCACCTTATCATACCCTCTCAGTTATCTTGACACTTGTATGCAATTCGCGTCTTAACCACACCGAAAATTCTAGATTGTGTGAGTGAGCTTCTACACATCAAATCGGAGCAATCTTTGCCAAAACAGACTACACAAAAAGTATCTCTAAACTGGTAGGCTGTAAAACTTCCTTGCCGAAATGGCCACCTTACGCAAACATCACCTTTCATTTTCCAATTCAGAGACGACATATGTCACAACCTTCTGCTTCATGGAACGAGCTGCTGGTTCCCATTCTGAGCAATTTTGTAATAAAATGAATAAAATCTACATCCTCTCTGCATCCTTGGTATTCTGGTTTTGCTACTGAAACATGCTCGTTACGCTTCGGCCACATCTGGCTTGTGAGTTTTCCATTTCCAAACGCGAACTATTGGAAGCAATCATAAAAGAGTCCATGATGGCAAATCTTAATGCTCGACGGCCTTCGCGTTTTTACGAAATTCTGTAGATTATGAGTGGCTATGTAAAGCACGAGAGGATTGATCAGTTTAAGGCAACTTTATGGTCTTATACAAAGTAGTGGAAAATGGCACCAGTAGAAGTCGTAGGATTACCTTCACCATCGCAGATGCTTTAAATTTGCGCATCCGCTTCAAATTTTAAAGGCAAGCTTAAGGAATAATAGGGATTCAACTTTTATTTAATACTTTGTTTGACTGCTGCGACACTTAAGGGAATGATTGCCTTTGCCAGATGGGCTAGCCACCAGGCCGTATCAACGGACCCCATAACTGCGTTTACTAAACATCTATTTTGCTGCGAATTTCCCATTTTACTTGTGTACTGCATCGATGATGCGGATATGTGCAGCAATCATACAGATTCGGTCTTATTGTTCCCCAATTGATGGAGTAACTGACCCTAGCAGTTGCGACAGACGAACTTTGCTGAGCAGCGAAGCAAAATAAGGCGTGTCTCGGATAGGAGCATGCATTAAGCTCTTGCTAATCTCTTGCTGGACCGAAGATGAGGCAGCCTCACAACCCAAACACCTCATTCGTTGTCTCGTCGTATCCTGGACACCTACATTCGTCAGCTTTAGTCAGTGTGCACTGACATTAATCCCCACTTGGGTCAATAAGGTCGCTAGCTGCCCTCAGGGGAACGAAGTGGGGAAAAAGACAGCAGATCCAACAACTGGACTCGCAGTGTTTCGTGGGTGCTCAAGCTCAATTATTTGAAGGGTTCATCATCCTTCTCAGATCTCATTGGTGTTCCTTTCAGGCAAATGAAGGTAACTTTGGCCAGAAGGACGTTAATCAGCGCGGATTACCGTGAGAAGGGCAGCTTACAACTTTTCATCAGAAGTCCTCATCGAACTGTACCTTTTGCAGCCAAATGTGGTAATTAGCGTCGGCAGACACCGCGACGAATTGCAATCAGCACAACATTCTCCATCTGCGTTCGCCTTCTTCTTTCGGCGTTAAGCGATTCGCAGTCACCTACCGGCTCATAACTATAGCTGGACAGTTGATATTTGGAAACGACTTTGTCATTGTCACCCCTCGCTTCGGAACGCGTTCAGCCCTTCGTTAGTTAAAAATGTGCCTTGTTCTCGGGCTTATTTGGATGCTTTGTGGTGCATCATGATAGGTTCGATTGTGTCGGGTTAATACCAGTTTTATGGCATCAGCGGGGCTGTAGAATTTTACCGCCTGGACTTGTAGCTATGCGCGACGCCTATCACATCTGCCACCCATGTAAGCAAAAATTTAGCGTCAGTTCCAAAATAATTGCATGTCCCTTGACTTTATACGAAAACTTTCTTGATATTATTGTTGTTATTGTTAAATTACCACAGGCCAATTCCATACGATTCCATCTATTCTTGGAGTGCGGGTTGCTTAACTTTGACTCAACTCTAGACACGTCGGTAGATGAAGCAATTTTTTAATTTTGTGCTACTTGCGTCGCAACGAGGCTCAATTGGTTGTCACAGAGAATCTGCAAGCCATAACCTCTCAACTTTGTCTACTCACCGCTGGCCATTCATCTTACTCAAGTTTTCCTAAATTCCTTTCATTGGTGTATTTGGGCATCGTGGTTTGGTGGTACCAGCGAATCCACTTGTTTCCGTCTACAGGTGCAATGGGATTTGGTGTTTCCACAAGACGAGACACGTTGACTGACCTGTGTGCCCGGCAACGACGCGATTCACGAAAGGCTGGAGGAGAACTTATCACTAATGTGTTTCGCAGCCCTCAACGACTCCACCATCTGCTGCACCATCACGGATGATGCACTCATCAACCGCAGTTGTCCTCGCACACTCTCATCTTCTGGCGGTCAGTTCCACACAATCTGCTGCAGCATCCTCGCCTTTACCATCGACCCAGATATGCATGCGTTGCATGACTGACCTTGGCCTCATCCTTCTTTCACCCAAGTTGACGCGTGAGGTTAAATAAAACCCTTTCAGCACACAAGCTTGAGTAGGTGTAATGCATGTTGTAAACAACTTATCTTTATGGAACTAGGCCATGTCTCTAAAGGTTTGGCTGTATGTAATGCGCCATATGCCTTTTGTTCTAGATTTTGGTCTACTCATTAGCTAGCACCGATTAAGCATACCTGGTATAGGTGTTCGTTCAATGAGGTTTGACCAAATACATTTCGCATGCAGAAGACATTGGGTGACACCGAATGGGCACGTGCGTTGAGAGGATAAGAAGCAAATAAGTAACACGTCCGTCAGTTGTCAACGCAAAAAGGAATGAGGGCATCATAGTGTCTGGCTGTGAGACCTTAGTTTGACCTCATGGGCAAGGGGTCACCACTTGTGTGCGGGCATATGTTATCTGTGCTAATCCTTGCTCCAGCCCCATTCGTTGTTTTACGTGGCGCTTCACGGCGATCACACAGAGAGGAGCTAAAAAGTGAGCAAATGGAATGGCACATTGTGTCAGCAACAGGGATTTGGTCTTACTCAGGGGTCAGCTAATCCTTTGTGTTCATTAATCCTGCTTATAAGAGGTGGCCTAATAAAAGCCACTTCCTTACCCTCTGTCCATTATGACTGACATTTGCGATTACTGCATAAGTGGAGATGCGCCACTATTAAGCTGTCATCAGCTGGGTAGTTCTGATGCTGCTTTCGTCAGAGCACCCACTTTCCATGAAACATCGGCTCCATTAACGGCGCACCTTGTGAAATAAGGGGACTAGCAAAGTAAAAAAAATGTAGAGGACGATTTGTGGTAACGACTTCGCTTGTATTTGCACGAATGTATGCGTTTTGTCAAGAGGGGGTGGGGAAACCGTTGGCCAAAGATTAGTGCGTTTCAAAGAAGTGGGCAAGTAAATTAGGGGTGGTTACGATGGAAAAGAAAACTTTAATACCAACCTGCTACCAACAAAATAGCATTGCAAAAAATTGCAGCTGCTACAGTGATATTGTGGTTGCGAGTAAAGTAATTTGGAATTAATCGAACCTCCGCTGCATGACTACGTGTTTTGAGCGATCTCAGTTGAGAGGGTTGACAGAAACAATCAACACCTCAGCACCAAAAGATGTAACTGGTTGCCACTTCAAAGAAGTCGTTAAAGGCTGATTATGTCCAGCCCCCGTCTTGTATGCTGGAACATTGCCAAGAGCAACGAGACATCGAAGATAGAAGTGTGAGGAAGATAACTAGACTGTTCTTAATTTATACTTGCGTGGTGTATGCCTGACTTTGTGTGCGTCACGACGCAACTACGTCAAGTTTATTTAATATCTAAAGTAAAATTTGGCAACAATTCTTCATTTCAAGTTTAGAATAGTGTGAGAAACCATTAAACTGCGTTAGATCGGGGAAGGGTGGGTTGTGTTTGTGCATTAACGCTAGACACGTGGGACTAATGGGTGGATCAACGACCGCTCCTGTGACCTGATCAAACCAACTTCGTACTGCGGCAACAAACTAGGTATGGTAGAGTCAGCGTTAGAGGTAACACCACCATTCAAGTAAGAGGTCGTATCCAAGAATTAGTTAAAGTGTAGAAATGTAGAATGTGGTAAAGCTTGATGCGGCCTGGTGGCTGTGGCACAGTGTACTAAGTCAGTCGCCATCGTGGTTCTCAGTCTGAAACGGTGAGAAGAGCTTTTTGATTTCGTGGTTAAGGAGCCCAAAAATGCGACCCAACAGAATATTTCCAATTAGGTGGATGCTGAGTCTGACTTGACTCTGTGGCAAAAACCGGGAAGAGTAATGTCAGCTTTACCAGTCGATGTTGTGGCCAACATTGTTGTACAACTCTACGGTGATCAGCGTGTCTGTCTCCTTACGGCATGGCAAATGACAGTGACATTGACAGTGGCACTAGACTTTGGCAAAAATGTGCATGAGAATGCGCTTTCTCATTAGCACCATCCGTTCAGTGATAGTCGATCGTCTCCAGCGCTCCCACTTTTATAACGCCGGTGTTTGGTTGTGCAACCTCCAAAGCCAGTGATGCGAATGGCACACAAATTGGCAATAGTTACCGTCATTCACTGATAGATGCTGATGCTTTCGCGTGGGGTTAATAATACATGTACTGTCAAAATTCTCGAGTCAAATTTTTGTACTGAAATTCACAGCATTTCAGAAAAGCGACCATTAAACTTACTGTTGTCATTCTCATACTCTCCACCTACATTTGGTCATCCTTAGCCCTTTACGTCAGCTTCGAGTCCAATTTCCCCATTCGTCGAAGGACTTGCTCGTTAGTGTTGGCTGCTTAACAGAAGCGTGAACAACGATGCGAATGGGGGTGAGGACATCGTTACTGGCGTTGTAGCAAACTATGTTGCATTGACTAGCGCTGTTGATGATTTGAGATCGTGATCTGCTCCTTGGCGGTGGGTGGCGGATGGTGTAATTCTGGTCAGCAGAGCAGGCGGTAAGTCGCTGATGCAACCATCTTCGCCCTCTTAGCTCATGGATTCTTCGCCGCATGAAGGGTACCACAATTTCTGCAAGCTAGGTCCTCAGATGATAGGTAAAAGTGCAGCAATAGGATAGGCAAGCTGTCATAAGTCCCATTAGCTACATTAACAGCATTCCAATGCCACGCTTTCTATCTCAAGGCCAGTAAGGCACCGCGTTCTCAAAAAAATAGCCTTACGCTCTTACACGCATTTCAATTGCCGTTCCTTTGCTATCGTCGACTTTTGCATCTTCGTAAGATCTTGCAAATGGTAAGTGGTGCATTAATGTGCAACATTACTACAACCCAAGTCAGATGTTTTAATTACCGGCGTAATTGTGTGGTTCCACATCCGCATCGCAATGAGTTCTAATGTAGTACGTGGGTGAGACCCTTATGACTTCGAAATCGTCATGTTGTAACAAAAGACGCCACCTCCTAACCCATTATCACTTCGGCACCATAGTATCTGTTTACATGGTATCCACGATTTACTTGGTGCTTTGGTCTCACATTCTGTGTTTGGAATATAACTAATAACATGAGTTGCTCCCTCTGCTACCGTTCTTCGAATGTCCCTCCTTCTCGGTTCATTGCACTGGCTCCGTTTTCATGCAATGCAGGACCCAACATTTAAGACGTTTAGAGGCTGTCATCATAGACATCGGCAGTTGAGACAGGGTAATGCCTCCGTGATGTGGTCACGGTTTCTGTTATTCTTAAAGAAAGCACTACGCACTGAGCTGCTCGGATTTGTGGGGACGCATTAAATGGAAAGGCAGTGGTGATGCAAGTTAGCGCTTGTGTCCCTGCATGCGCAGACGTTAACCGGCACGAGGTGCATATAAGGCTTGAGAAGCGTCGGGGAGAAAGCACCTATGACTACGGATGATAATTCACGCAATCCGATCTATTTCTAGGGTAAACCATGAGTGTCAGCCGACGTGCAAAGAG
>CM043730.1:11725624-11767994 GCA_023968675.1 Taenia pisiformis | reverse complement strand
CGTCAGCCGATTAAACTCTCGCTGTTTGTCTGCTTGAATTTGATTTATATGCAAAACACGCATAAGTTATAGTGAAGCAACTCATTCTTTCGCACCAATTTTTGCAGATAATGCGTGGGCCTAATTCTAGTGCACACAGTTAGCCTTTTGAGGCCCGCTATAAATACCCTTAGTAAAATTACGGCGACGGCCATCTTGTTAACCACTTGGGTTCCCACCTTGTCAGTCAACCACGTTGGTAGCTAGAGGGCTTCTAGAGGCAAAGTGGTGTGAGCTTAGTGGCTGGATCAGATGACAACGATGGGTCAGTCTCTGTAAAGGCCTGCACACCAGTCAAATGTGCGGCCTCTTGGATGCGCTTAGAAATGAGTGTTAACATACAAAGACAGTCAGCTGGATGCAGCAAGAATAGCCCTACGGTGGCATGGACTCTTCTAGCTGTGTGTGTAAATGTCAACTTCCATCAGTATTTAACTATGCTGACGAACTTCTCAGCACACTATTGTGCAGATAATTAATATTTTCACAAGGGAACAATGAAAGTCATTTGCAGAAAATCCAAGATGTTTTACTTGTCAGTCTACGAAGGTTTGCCGTGGCTTAGTAAGTATCTGCAACTTCATTTGCGGAACGCGCAGTCTGTACTTATATTTGCAACTTGGTCACTTGCGACAGCATTGTCAAACGCTCAGTAGTGCAGCAGAGGATGGCATATAATTGCCTTTAATCATCGGACAAGTAAATCTTCGTGTTCATTGAGGAGATTATCTTTTAACAACGACTACATTGTATGTTAGCGTGACCCAAGAGTTCGTCTTGTGCTGCAGCTCTTATAACCTAGCAAAAGGAATCGAACGATTCGCAAGCACATCCAAGAGGCCATGAATACGTCCAGTAAGAGAATTAAAAAAAAACACACCGTTATGAGTAAGGCACTCATCACGTTGGTCATTACGTCGTTGCTTAGCGGCGTTACGAAGTCGAATCTGAGTGCAGTTGGTAATGCGACAAAATAACCACGAATGAGAAAGTGATTGATGTTAGTAGGCTAGCCCTTCAAAGCACACTCTTCAGAAAGTGAACAGCTTTATTGCTTAGGCAGGATCGGATGATAACCTAAACTTTACGATCTGTGCATTGGCGAAGGCGGTAACTATCCAAAAAAACTTCTGCTTCGCTTCGCACCACCCCCGACACCTAAATGGGGAGTGCAAGACCAAGTTAGCCACATGCAATGCAACGGCACGACGTCGCCAAAACGTCGCATTAGAGAGATGCGTTCGCGAGCGCATAGCTAAAGGCCGGCTAGTAGTACACTGAACACGAGTATCACGTAGAAGATGTGGAGACGAAGCGACCAGTACATAAAGGCACATCAGAGCAGAAGTAAATTTCAAAGAGAGCAGAAGGAGGTAGGCAAATGGAGTGGGGAAATTGGCCATGCTCGTATCCGTGGAAGTGCGCGCCGTGGAGTGAGATTGTGAAGGGTTCGCACAGTGGGCAGAAGTGGGCACTGTGGTCGGTGTAGAGGCCGCATGTTGGTCGCCTTGTGCGCAGCCGTGGGGATGGTAGCAGCAAACACGACCATGCTTGTGCTTATGCTTGTGCTTTGAACGCGCAGCGAAGATTACTCTCCTTCTGAAAACCACTTGCGACTGCCTACTAATGACTGAACACCCGTCCTTCAAACAACGCCAATCTATTCTTCCTAGCTTCCTTTTGAACCAAGAGACCTGCCTTGGTAATTCGAACTATTGCAGCGTTACACATTTATATAAAGTGCCTTTGTGCTCAGTACTAACACATTCTGCTGTGACCCTAATTATGCACAATCATGAAACGGGTTGGGGGTCATTTCCTACCAAATGATAGCGCGTTTCGCTTCACTCTTAGCTATGCACAAATGCTTATCAAAGCCTTTGTAGCAAAGCAGGTTTAGTTATCAGCGCAAAAATCACCCATTTAAATGGTCGCTAAGCTCCATGCTCAATGGACGTTGTCGTGAGTTTTGCGTGGCCTCAAGTTTGTAAACATGTGACCGTTAATGGACTGATAATACCTTGTTGCGCCCATTAAAATTACTTCCACCACTTTTGCTCCAACCGCCGGTAATTTACGTCTCATGCGAATGAAACTTGTCCTCAGTAAGGGAAATTTCAATGGCACAAGATCCCTCAACGCTCATTCAGAAACAATTAGCATTGCGACTTAGAAACGGGATCCCTTTCGTGGTTGCTCTCAAAAGTTCTCATTTTACAAATTTATGAGTCAGGTGGGGCAGAAGCGTAATGAGCACGTTTAGGCAGCAAAATCAAGAACATCAGGGTACAGAGATGATGTCGCTTTGTTCATATTGTTTCAGAACTGCTCAGAATGGAGATGTGCCAGTTTTGGTCTTTAAATTATGAACGAACGATGTGAGAGACGCACGAGGTATCCATTTTGGCAGGAGAATCTGAGAGCCTACCGTTCTAGAGATGCACTTTATTAATTCTATGTTGATTAAGGTGCTCTGTTGTCCTTTGTCTTCGCTACCTTTAGAATCATTGACTAGCTGAGAGAATGCAGTACTTCAAATAACTTCAGTGCAGTAGTCGCACAGATAAGCTCTTCTGGAGAGGACATGACAATTCTACCAGATCGTGCATTCGTATTACCACCATCAACATGGCGCCCTGTGAGAGTCCAATAGCCAAATCGTGGCACCAAATTGCCAGAGAGTTAGGGCAGGCCAAATTGAAAATGCGATTTAGTCACAAATTAAACGTGACCCATTTTTTGGGGCGAATTCCAAGCAGGTGACACAAAGTGTATCATTCGCACTTAAGTTACTCAAGTGCAGTTGAAATCCCTCTCGTCACCTTTGGATTGTGGATTGGGGTTTTGACTTTAGAAGAACTAAAGTAAAGAATAGATCAGACACCTTGACTAGGAGATCATGCATTGGTGGAGGAGGAGAAGGGTAAGACAGGGAGGGTATTTCGCGCATTGGTGGCGTCTAGGGCATGGTTTCCCACTGGCCAGAGTAGTATAACTCGTGATAGTCTTCAACTCATGCCAACCGCCGCAAGGGAAGGAAAGATAAAATGCCATTTCAATTGTATTGCAGTTAATCAGAGTCTGGAAACTATAGCATTGCCAAATATTTCGTCAACTTTGTGGTACTGAGAAGACATTTTCGCCTTCTCACTTAGATGTCGTTCAAAAGCGGTCTGATGTATCAAACCACGGCAAAGATTAGGACAAAGAAGGGGACAGGTCATCTCAAAGTTAGCATTCAGTATTGTGGTCCACGCAGCTGCGCTGCTTTGCAGTGAGTAGCATGTCTGCCCCTCGCAACGCACTAATCACAGCCGTATCAACAGCGACACCGCTAATTGGCAACGGTCAGAGCGGGGACGTGTATTTGCACATGGATCATTTGCGCAGTAATGTCCAGCCATCAGCGATGCTGCTGCCTTTGAGATGGTAATGTTCGGTTTCCAATGGTACCCGAATTGGCCTGTGAACTATAGAAGGGCGAAGTGTGTGGGCCAGTTCAAGTGGGGGATTTTGGTATTCAGAAATGACTGCAGTTTGATGCTGGCGACTGGCTATTTACTCGGATATACCTGCCCTTCTTCACAAACTTATTCAGCTCTATCCTATCTCTGGTGGCGCTAATGTTCCGCGTGTTGTCAACACAGGGCAGACATTGCCACCTGTTAATGGATCCCATTCCGAAGAAATAAGCTTGCATAAGAATGGGTACTCAGTGATTACTAGCTTTGCCTAAATCCAGTGGCGCCTTCTTTGGCACCACTGCGCGTACAAAAGCGATCGGGTTCGCTCCGTGGCTAGAATGGATTCAGCTGCAAATCCAGGCGCATTATGTATCTAAAAAATGCTTTTGAACTGGCGAAAACCCTTGTATCGTTCTTCCTGCTACTTTGTTCATTCTAGTCTTCTTTCGACTTCCCGTCATATCTATAAAAAAATTCCCAAACCACCTGCCTCTGTGGATAATAGCGTTCTCTTTGTGGGTTCCTCTTTATTCCTCGCCAGTCCCAATGTGCACTAGGACATGCTCAAATAATGCAATGACGTAAAGCCTTTGGATCAGACCTGGCCAAATTTAAGGCTTGGTTACCATTTCTCTCCACCTCATGGAATCACCACCTACTCCTGTTCCACCTGTCCAGACGAGAGCAGAAGTGGGCGTATTTCTCCTGCCGTGTAATCTAGAACTGCTACAACTTTTATCAAGCCATATTATTGCATATTTGCCATTTATTTTGGTAGAGAGTGCTTCCATCTTGCGCTCCATAAGAACAGCTAGAAAGGAGTGCTCTTAGCCTTGACAGCCTTCTCCATTTCACCAGGATGTGTAGAAGATTAGCAATGATGTCAAGTGCGGGCGGATTGATTGTTATGAGGCAACTTTATTGTCTTCGACAAAGTAGTGAGAAGGGGTACTCATAGGAGTTGTAAGATGACCTTGTCGTCGTAGACGATTGAAGTTGCGCTTCCACTTCTCTTTGAAAGGATGCGCTCAATTACGGATCAAAATCTAGCTATTATTTAATTTTTATTATTCTGCATTAGCACTTGGATGAGCAGATTGCCCTTGGCAAACGGGCCTGCCACCAGGCTGTGCCAATAGAGCCTATAGCCCTTTTTACTAAGCATGTTTAATTTTTTGCTACAAATTAGAGGAATTTGTGTCGCTATAAATGCAGTTGAATTGGCGCTTGGAGCCAATTTAAAAAGCTTGAGTGGATTAATTTTTTTTGATGCATAAAACCTTGAGGAATAAGATGAATTGGAGTGTCAAGTTTACGATGTTTAATTTGTAAGCTGGGGCAAGAGGATGCACGACTGGTCACCACCAAGTAGCTGCAAGTCCTCATCTCTCAACTTCATCAATTTCTTTCACACTAATGGCCTTTCGGCATGCCATCACTTTCCTCCCGAGTTTTCCGTGTGGTGGAGCGAGATGTGGCACATCTACGCGCTTCATGTCCCCTAGAGCAATCAGCGTTGGCGTTATCACGAGGAGAAGATAATATGGTTACTTCGTGTGCCAACCCAACCTGATCTCCAGAGTGCTAAGCATCGAATAACGAAATGCATCAAAGTTCTTAAAATTGAGCCTTTCAAGTCAAATTCAAACGAATTAGTGTAGACAGCTTTGCTTCTGCTATGTGGCACTATGGATTTTCAGTATAGAGGGTTACCTGGTCCATGGGCCACTGCAGTTAAACAAAGGACTTGATGATAGCAAAATCCTGTCTTTCTTTAAGAGCATCATTTGAGTAAGGGGCGAAGACGCGACTTCAATCCATCTACGACTACTAAGGTAGCAATACAACTCCTATTAATGCTATTTCCCCCATTTTATCTGAGATAATAAAGTTGTCACTTGTACTTGCCATAGTCGCTCACGACCCAAAGCATCTGGTTAAACCGAGAAGGCTATCAACTGCCGCAAGTGCTCATCCCCATCTCTTATTGTAGAGCTTAAGGAAGGAGCACTTTCTACCAAAATAAGTGACAAACTAAGCAATGCGATTGATTGACGGATGTTGTGAGCACTGAAAATGGCTTGGTGTGAGAAATACGTCCACCTCTGCTCTTGATTGGCCAGGTGGAGTAGATGGAAACTGGGTTAAGTGGTGTGGGAGCAACCACTACGAAAGGAGACAATTAATGGAGAAGAATCTTTGGGTTAGGGCATGTCTGATCTAAGGATTATTAGTGCATGCGTTATTTGAATGAATGAAGCCTAAGATAGGCAAACAAGGGGGGAGCTCTTGCGTCACATAAATAATAAATAAGGACCAAGAATACGCTTCGTTTATGTAATAATTAGGTATGGTAAAAACGGTTGAAAAAACAATAAGGCATGCAATGCTTGAAAGCCTAATGAGGGTATGAAAGTCAAAGAAAACACTCATTGAAGATTCGTTGAAGCAGAGGCTGATAAAATAGCCGCAGACTAAGGGGCCTTCCTGCGACTACTTAAAAGGACATCATTGGTTTTGGTTTATATGTGCAGTTTGATTCCTCAAATCAAATCATGTGGAGTTGGGTTGACTTGTTTGCCTCCGCCGCGGTTCCCTTGGCTAATATAAGGAATCGCAGCAACCGAGCTCTGTAAAAGCTCACTGTCGTCTTCATTCGCGTCGACTTTGTACCTTCGGATTAACACATCATCAATTCACAAGGCAGTTCTCTCATATCTCATATAGTGTAAAATTAAGAGGCACGTGCCTGGAACACTGCCAAAGGCAACGAAGGACCGAGAAAAAGAGGAAGACAAACATGCCAAAAAACAGGTCAAAATTAGCCGTGAGAAGCCGTTGAGGACCAAAAGGTTAGAAAATCATTTGCAGCCAAAAGGCTGCAAGCGTGGTTTGCGTTTGGGGGCCATGGAGACCTCGCCCAGCAATGCACACTCCTAAGGGAAATACGATTTACCATACTTCTTAAATGTGGCACTTTTTTTTACATTATGTGAAAAGAAAGAAGACTAATAGGTGGGAGCTCATAGACGTTCGTCCAATTTGTGGTGATTGCTGTTTCGTGGGTTGTTGCTCACCCCATCCATTTGCAAGCACTTGCCGATGTCATTGATGCCAAACTTTCTCGCCCTTATCATTACTGTTAACAAATGAGGCCATGAGATCGAGGTCATGAGCATGAGATAAATTTTTCGTGGATGGTGGGGGAGCGAGTAGATGATGGGTAGGTTGACCACCTAGATTGGTGGGTAGGAAGGAAGGTGGAGATTGAAAATCCTCTCATCGCCGGTTTTTCACATCGGCTCACAGACCTATCTATCGGCCAACCAACTGACCGACTAGCCGGTCTGTTGGACGACGGCTTAGGGTCGATGATTGAGTCAGTGAGGAGGCCCAAATGTGGGTCAGTGGCACGCTGACTCGCCACATCACCCTTGGTACCTCCTCCTCCGCGCCCCTGCCCTGCTTGGAAAAGTGGACACCGCCACTTAAAGGCTAATTTCTTTCAATTATTCTCTTCAACTATTGTTTCGACGATAAAGAAATCCAATTGCCTGATCTATTTGCTGGGCATTACGCCACAGGCGCGGGCACCCACACCTGCACGAAGGGTGTGTCAATTAATACTCAAGGCTAGGAGTTTGGCGAAAGGCATCAAAATCCAGGTAGAGAGTTGATGAAATGACAGCTGGGTCACAAACTGACTGGTTGATATAAGTTTAGTTGAGTTGCACTGCTACTGCAGCAGCACAACAAGCAGGTGGGTGCGTTGGCATGGCCTAACGGCCATGCCAGCAGTGCCCTTCTATTCCGTCTAGAATACAAGTATTTTAGACCTATGCCTAGCCTTCTCTCCGTCTTTTAGGGCTGCTCGGGGCGCTATAATGGTCTGAAGAAGAACTGGGTGACATGCAACACGATGCGTATGCGTGCTGGGCAAGAAAGACAGCAATTGCAGAAAACAGGCGCAAAGGCTGCACCTTTAGTGATTTCGATAACCAATGAATCTATTCTTCCAGTTTCTCAAAGCACCACAAGCATATCGACAGCAGCAGCACAAAGTAGCAAGTGCCCATGCTCTCCACTTATCCTCAGCTTCATATGTTCCCCAAATGTCACCATATAGGTGTCCAACTGCCAGCTTTCCTGACGTGTTAGTCTATTCCTTTATCCAAATCAACTCGTACGAACGCCCACAGGCATTAAAGACATCCGCTCCCACAACTGCCTTAAGTTTTGAGAGAAAGGCACCCACTATAAGCGAGTAAGTAATGCATCCCTCCATGCCTTTGGCCACCATCATCAGTTCAATCAGTCAATTAATGAAAAAGAAGAAGCGCAGACAACCACCGAGCAGCTATTTATACATGCTAGTCGTACACTCGTGATCTTAAACGGCCCTGGCGTGGTTCTCAATCGAACCGCAAGGTAGAAGGACAAACTTGGTGCAAATATATTCGACTCCTGCAAAGACCTCACTGAATCACAAAAAAATATGGCATCGTTAAAGATAGATGTGAACTTTGCCATAAAACGTACCCTCAAAGATGACTGCAATTTAGGATTTGCTGGCAGTAAGAACCGCCACCTTTTTCGCAAATCGGCGATTCATATTCGCTCTGCATTGTTCGCTCACATTAGCTTGCCCTTATGCATCAAAACATTTATTGCTGCTTTCCCCACTTGCACCTATAAAATAATGCACCCAATGTGCATCGTAGCTGTTTTAGATTTGACGTTCAACACATGCAGTTCAGTGTTTACACTAACTTTGACTTGCCAAAAATACGCAAAATTAGAAGTCTGTTTGATTTATCGGCCACCTTGCAGGTGTGACTCGTAAGGGGCGCTCGACTTGACAGGCAGCGGATTCTCTTTGTGCTGCTTGGTTCGCTTCGAAGCGGTGAAAATTCGGTAGGTTTTAATTGCTTCTTCTTGGTTTCGCTTTCCTAATTGCCAATATGTCCTTCGTGTGCAAAACACCCTCCTTTATACGCCTACTTGCTGGAGTAGGCGCAGTCTTCGCACAGCTGCTGTTAGGCCTCTTCGTCTTTCAACTACCAGATCTAATGAGGTTTAATTTTTTTGCTCTGTAATGCTTTAAATGGTAAAATGAGATCGAATTGGCAATCCACTAGTTGGTTTGCTCCCTAACAATCGCGGACTTTAATTTCTGAGTAGTACCTTTGTTAAGGGGAGTTTTAGTTTTGCTGACAGGTATGCATTGCGCGTTGCGCAGTCAATTGCTGATATCTGTGGATTTGCTAGGTAAACATTGGGGCTGTCGGCAGAATTTGTTGGCTCGGTAGGGGCGGGGGCATTTTAGCTATCTATGAATACGAATGTCGCATTCGCTATCGCTTCACACGGCTCTCAGGTTAGATAGGATTGCAGCCAATGTAAAGCTGTAGAGCAAGGGATTCGATATGCTTTCTTATTTTGCGTGCTAACATGCTTTTGTCGTTTAGCCGTGGGTTCTCTTATGCATGCACATTAAGTGCTTCCGTAATTCTTAAACCACAATGTTACGTCGCTTGGCATATTATGCCAAGGAAAACAAGTATTTTGTTAAAGGAATTTGCTCCTAATTCTCAAGGTCATAAGCGGTAACTACTTTCTGTTTCGCAGTCGTGTTAGATGCGCTTCCAAGTTACTGTTTCGCAAAACTGATGGAGATGAGTCATGGATATTTGAAATCTAACGTGATTACTGAGGATTACTTGATGAAGGCAGCATCGAGGAATGTGAATTTCACAATAGCGCAACTGGTCTGATGAAGCCCAGTTGGCCAAGCACGGGCCACTCTTCGGAAATTTGCGGTCGGGTAAGAATAAATTGCATTCTATGGTTCCTAGCCAAGCTTCTCCTGCCGGGTTTAGCAATAGTCATTCGCTAGATGATTGGGCTTCACACTTTGTGTCCAATATGTAAATCATTTATGTCTAGTAACTTTGTCCAGGTAAACCGCTTAAATGTGTGTGTCTTAAGCTCTGCTTCGAGGTGTTGGCCAATTCACTTTGTTTAGCGGAGACGGGGTTGTGGCTTGAAAGTGACCAGTCTACGTGGGAACTGCTTTCCACGCTTAGCACCATCGAGAAGACCTGGATGAAATTGGGATTCTGACTCATGCCTTGGGTCGATGTGTGCATAAGACATTGGCAAATTTGCCTATGTACTATGTTCTCTCACTTTGATCTGGAACCGATCATAATAAGGTCCCACTAGCGACGTGCAAATCTCCGGTAAAATAACTATATTTTTTTGCGGATGCCGAAAGAGTGTGATGTGATACAACTATCAGCTGCGGCATGTTTGGGACTCTAAGATTATGATTAGTTCCAATTTCGATATTATTTCGACCACATCAGAGCTCTTATTTAGCGTAGGATATTTGGCTTTCTAAAATGGCCACAGTGCAATGCGGTAAGAGTGAGGTAGTAAAGCGCATAACTGCTGCTTGTTTATAATAAAAATTTTTCTGATGTTTATAACAAGCATACTCAGCGCTTCCTACTATCTCAAATTACTGTGATGTCTTTTGTGCCGTGCAACAAATCAGGACATCATAAATATATTAGGAATCCTCTTTTGACAAAAACAATATCGTTTAAGAAGATAGAGAGCCGCGACATAATCTCCTCATGCAGATCCAGAATGGATCCGACATGAAACATGGCAGCCTACCACACTTAGTAGTTACTCGCCACAGCTCTTCTAGTTAATTGTTAAAACACGTTTCGACCACCAAGGCTCCGTAATATTCCCCCAGAAATGATTGGCATTAAGACTCGGTAGCGTGATCCTTTCTGTAGTTGCTTCAAGCACTTCTTATTTTTAACATACTCGTAGACCAGGTACAGCCAGAGCATAATAATAATATTTCAGCAGTGGAATTAGAACTGCTGAGGGCTCATACATATAACCTTAGTTACTTTAAGAGCTTCAGATATATTTTACCCTGTTCACCTTGCTCTACTTCATTTCCCCTCCCTCCTCGCACATCATTGCCACTGAAGTTATATCATTTTATTCATCTCATTTCTAGATATCTCAGCTTAATATATGTCACACCTGCCGACTGTTTCTTCTATCACGTGGTAAATGTCGTTTGCTCAGTCGGTTTGTAAACTGACTACTGGTAGTAGAGTTTCATTATGTGCCGACGGTTAATCATCCAATGAAACAGATACATAAAGCATAAACCGCTTCACCTGCATTGAAGTCCCAAAAGTTTTAAACTCGTTGTGCTGTTTTGTGTAGTGTGCTCCAAAATTATGCAGAAAGTTACCTGTTGTAGTAGCTGACAACAAGATCCAAGCATGTGAAGCACGTGATGAGTATGGAAAGGCGGTAGTTAATCAGACGTCCATCGAGCAGCACTTGTTTGGTTATTTTGCTTCAGCCTCGTGTGCAATGGTAAGTGGTGGTGGGGATGTGGCATAGTGCTTTGGAAATCATCACAGAGTTCCCCATCAGACCCATACAAGATGCTACCACTGCCATTTTGCACTAGCATAACCCAACATCTCGAAGCATGCTTCACGCAACTGCCCATTAACAGTGGAGACAAGCATTTGCCTCTGATAAGCGAGCGCACCTGCTCAACAAACTTTCCATTTCGACAAGGTCAGCACAAAATATCAGACGTTTTTTGCACTTTAGACTGCCACTGCGGAGCTAAGCAAAGGGAAGTGACACTGCCTTATCCAAGTGCGCTATACCTACTTGGAGTTCACAAAGGATAATTAAGATTTCACACCTCTAGTCAGGCCGGTTTGCACTAACGCGACGGGTGCCATTCAGCAAACATCTGACAAGCTGCCGCGCTTTTACACGCATCAGATACGTCATCTGAGGGTCCGCGCCCTCTGTCTGCAACTCTCAAAAAACTGCTACAAAGGAGCATAGCACAAAAAGTTGCGAAGAGTGTGAAACAGGTTGATCCTCGTAGGAGATAGCATAAGCTTACACTCATCAGCTAAAGTTACACAATTGGTGGTCAGCAGTCGAGCAGGGTAAAACGCAAAGTGAATTTAGAGAAAGAATGGTCGGCTTGACTGTTTTTAAAACATTTCGTAGTTATTAAGCAGTTATCTTCCTGATCAATGGTGCTGTGTGGAAAATTCGCTTGTTCTATTCGTGCAAGAACTGTGATTGACCTCCCAGAGTGGCAGTTCCTAGCCCTCTTTGCTTGCTGCCCGCCCTTGCTCACTTCAATCCCACCACATTTATTACCACTTTTCCATCTCAATGGATTTCATAATTTGCAGCTGATTATTTACGGTTGCTCTTCTACCACAGAAGGACTGACTGCACTGCCATTACCTTTCTCAATGTAATTTAATGACTTCTGTAGGCATGGAACGGAGATCGGCATCAGAAGCTCTCCTTTGTCATAGTTGAAGCAATCTGTGTGGGGAATCACCCAGATTTATTTGATAGGCAGTGTCCAATTGACTCAGTTGCATATTTTCCATTTTCAGGCAAATGAAACCAACGTCAAATCGTTTCCTCTGCAAAATCGATGCCTTACCTAAGAAGCCAAACAGGAGGAGACAAGGCAGTTCTTCAATCCTGAATTCCACACTATTCTTAAAGTATGTCTGTCATCAGGTTCGTTGCTTATTGTTCGCGTTGCATCACTTTAATTGACACCTGCACCAGTAACATGACCTTTGTCGCAATATCCTGCACAGCCTAACATGGATTTGATTGAAACACTTGAGTAAGTTTGCAAATAATGGCAAGTAAGTCCAAGTAAATAGCTACAGTCATGCGCTTAACTTACCTCATCACACGCATTGCACTACGGTCATTCCTGAGTACCAATATCCTCCACTCGAACTCGACCGCATTTGAACAGAAGTAACATAACATTTGGCACCTATTCTTAATTGATTCCCTCTAATGTAACAAACATTTTGTGTCTGATATTTGTATTAAATCACACTTTATGTGTCGACTCATGGCAAGGAGATGTAATTTTGTATAAGATTTCTTTTTCCAATCCCGTAACAAGCCACTAGTAAGGAATTACAATTGAGACAGTTTCGAATCCAAGTGAGGAACAGAGCACCCAGGTTTGTTTGCCATTACTTAGCATGGGTGCTGCTCTATGCATGCACCGGCCTAGTTCATGAGTCAAAACCTAACAGTAACCGAGATCTCCCTCTGCTGCTGAACGCGGTAATCAGGTCTCTCATCGAGCAATTACTTCCATAGCATAACTATGCAGCTGTTAAACAACTTGAATTGATTAGCACTTTCAAACAGAGCTCAGAGACCTAGACACTTAAGCGACTTGCATGAACAAAGTCACCACAAATAAAAATGGGGATCTTGAAATAACCTTAAAATCTACTTGGTTAACAATCATTGCAAATTTATGTATGTAAGACTTAACTGAAAAGCATGAAAGGCAATTTGAATTCCATTGAGTTATGTGCGAAGCATTGCCTACCGTAGAACCTTATTCCACATCTGTCGCCAACGGGAATGAAAGCAGTTACCGCTGGTGACCTTGAATGTGACGAGCAAAACATTTCAACTAAAGACCTGTTTTAATTTGCATGATATGCAAAATGCAGTTAACTCATGGCTTAAAACCCATAGATAGAATTTTTGCTCAAGCTTGCACGCATCTTTTTCGTATGTAAGCTGCATGTGATGCTATTCATCCAAAGCATCCTACTAAATGTACTAGCCTCATGGTTTTTATGCAAAACCATCACTACTCATATACATTCATTGATATCAAAGCACTGATTTGTAACTCTTAGCTATTTGTTGCTCTTCTTGAAATTAGGCTGGGACCTGCCAGCTCCGTGCCTTCCAAAATTGGTCGTATCTTTTGTAGCCAAAAACGGATCCACCTCGCTAACTGTGGACTTGAATGGCATTGTTCATTCTCTGTCGGTGTTATAACTCATTTCAAGCATTCCCCTACCAAACACTTCTTTGGTACGGTGCGATAAAATACAACGCTTGCTAAACTTTATCGAAGCGTTAAACGAATTGCCATTGCTTTCGCTAATAGGACAAATTCTTACCCCTTTCGCTGAGATCTAAATGAATAACATCAGAGTTACGCATTATAAACCTCGCAGACTCCTAACCTCTGCGATAATATAAATGAAAGCATAAGGCTAAGCTATGGAGGGAGCTCACACGACTAGATGCCCTCCGTGAAGTATAAGAAGAACCCACTCTCAACGCTTTCGACGACCGTTAGTTCAATGCTAATGCGCATTGGAGTTTAAAGGCTCTGACTTAGTCCCTAAGAAATGAAACTTTTCAGCTGTCTGTTTAATTAAATTTTCCCGCTATAACACCCTTTTACCCTTTCACGGCAAAAAGGCTATTCTCCAAGATAAAACGCACTTACGTTTTTAAGGAATGGAGAAAACGAATCTATTAATATGGCACAGCGGACAGCCTACACGACTAGGGCGATGCTACCAATGAGTGACTGGGTCCGCAACTGAGCGTCAGGAAACTCAAGGAACATCTATTAATGCTCATCAAATGCACTGGCACGGCAAAAAGCGTTGTCAAACAACAAGAAACGGGGTCACGACAGCTGGCAGTCAACAGAAAAGAGGTGAATGGGGCAGGCAACTACCGCACCTCTACTGCTATGACGGCCTCCGCAGCGCTAAGATCGACATATCCACAATGTTTGTAGGAGGTAATCAATTCAGCCGAACTAGTCGCTTAAGCCTTTTGCTGAGAAGCCAAAATAATTCGCTTAAGTGCTTTAAATGGGAAGAAGCCCGTAAGAGCATGAAAAAAGGCCGACGGCTAGTTGACTCGTCTTCTAAAAAGAAATAACGCAAAGCATTAAGGCGGAGTAGGAAATCAATCCCTATAATTACTCATGGAGCTATCGACAGGCTACCTACTATTCATTTGTTACAACTACTTGGCTCCTAAGAGTTCGATTTTGGTGCCTTAATTCAGTGCTTTGGATGGGAAAGGAACATCGAACCAAGATGAAAAAGAAAATGGCTCCCTATTTTTTTAAACCCACCGGCACTTTGCACACCTTCTTGCACAAGCAGCTTACACCTCTCCAACCACAACGGTTGAGGTTTTATTATTGTGTCCAAAATGCTCTTAAAACTCGCATTGAGCTTTAGCCGGTAGCTCAAGCAGACCTGAGGAAGAATAAATCGCGTCAGGGGAAGAACATTACAGTGCTGACAGTGAGGAAAATCACGCATTGACACGATTTTGAGGTAAAAAAATCTGATCCTTTATAGCTGCCCATGGGGGTATTGTTGGACTATTTGCTGTTCATAGTCGGCAATTGCCTCATTGTCGCGGGCTTCGATTTAAACACAAACTTTTAAGGGATGTAGTGCGCACGCCTGCATGGAAAGGGAACACTGAACTACTAGGGAAGGAAAAAAGGGTTTACTACTACCTCGACTTATTGGCACTTCGCAAACTCACTTCTACATGCTACTCAATCGCAATCAGTAACAGCTCACATCATATCAGCCTCCATGGTTGTAGTCCCATTGGGTTCAAATGCACGATAAACCAACTCTAGCCTTCTAACAGTCATTTAAGCAGACCTCAAGATGATTTTAACTTGTCAGGAGAATAATACAAGTGTGTTGGCAAACAGGGGCATTGAATCATTAGCATAGTTTTGATCCCACATCTTTTACCCAATGCACGTGCAATGCAAGCAGGCAGAGCTACAATAAAGTTAATGCCATGATGCAAAGTTTTTTCGTTCTATTCAGCAAACTAAGTGAATCGAGATCGACGTAGATAGCGAATCGCAACTGATTCTTACAAAAGACTGGTTAGTGACTTCCATTTCAACACCAGTCTGACACCCAACAAAAAGAACAGGTTTCCAAGTTAGACTACCGAAAAGATTTTCACAAGTGACCAAAAAAGCAATTTGCAGCATCCCACCTCCATTTAACCACAACAGCTGTGTCCACTTGTGCTTACATTCTTGTGATACCAACGCCAGCCTTCTACCAGTAACTTCACCATACATGAAGAAGACCAAACCGCATCAGGAGAACAACACTCAAGTGACGACAATGATGACATCCACATTGTGGAGTGCCACTGCCACCATAGATGCAAACTCAAGATCCCGCAAATGAATCCTACACCTTATGGCTTTTGCGAAGGCATTGCACCTAACCAGCACGCCTTCAAAGGAACTTGCATTACCATTCTGCTGTCTTTAAGCCGGGGTCAAGGCACGGCCCTCAGGAATTGTGAGACGATTTTGATCCGGTTAATGCGTGCAACTGAAGCGTTGAAATGAAATAGCAGCCTAAACCTGGTACATTTTCGTATCAATACTAACACTTTAGATCCCAATTATCACTAAGGTATGGTCGTACATCGTAATGTAATGAGATTAAGAGCCTAAATATGTTTTCAATTAAAAACTTCAAAAGCACTCATCTACCGGTAATGGTGCATTCGTTAGGATCCATAGGTTTAGGATTGTCATTTGTCCTCACCACTGCAACACTGATCGGTTAAATGAGATGTCCAATCGAGAAATATAACGAAAACTTAGAGAAGTCTTGAAGACTCGTTCTTTCGGCAGCGTTATTATCCATTCGCTGTACAGATCAGTGCTCTTATTGGTGGCGGAGGCCGACCTTTCGAGGCTAAATGCTGCAGACAATTTTGGTTTGAGACCTCTGCCGTGTTTAAACATGTTATTGAGACAGGAATGTCAAGGAGGCAAGCAAAATTGCGATGGACGAATGACAGATGCAGTGCTGGTGGAAGAAGCTACGATAATTTGTTTCTAGTACCTGCAGCTAAATCAATCTGGAGTTATGACAGACCACCTTTCAACCTCAAAAATGCCTGTGGCGACATTCGGCGGCACTGGTAGCAAGTATAACTAGGTAGAAGCTAAAAAGTTGACAGTGAAAAGCTATTTCTGGCTCATTTAATGCAGGAACCCCGCCAAATCCATCTTCATTCATAAATAAATACTGCTCCTGTTTACCTTCGTCTCAAAGCCATTCCCTGCATTGGCTGGCCTTATTTGGGGTTAACAGCAGGAATGTCGGTCACCTTCTCGACCATTATCATGATTGTGCTTAGAGTAGTGAGATTGAAAAAAGCTAATTGCACAACAAAGTTTGCACGTGTGAGCTTGCAGAAGTGACCCATCGCCGTTCGTGCTTTTGCTGCCTTCTGTCTGGTCTGCAATATTTTATCGCTTATGATAGCTCGATTAAATATCTCATGCTATTTCCTTTGCCAATGGCCCCAATCACAAGCATCGCACGGCTAGTCTAGTGAAGGCTCCGGCGCTTGACTTCAGATTAGGTCCAACCTATTTTACAGGAAGGGTTTGGTTACAGCACATCCATTACTCTGATAAACCAGCAACATAATTATTACAAGGGAACATAGATGAAGGAGAACACAATGCACGTAGTGATCATATGGACGGGACACCTGGTCAACTAATAACTGACCAACTTGCCTACAGAGCAGTCAAGCAATTGGTCAATTGTCCGACTAGCTGACCCAACAAATTGGCTGGCTGATGACTCCCGCCTGTCGCCAATTTTATGCATTGTACTAGTGGCTTAATATTGTGACTCCCCACATCATCACGTTGGACTCCACGAGGATAATGAAAACTCTTCAGGCACCAGGGGGTCTTCAGTGTTCGCCTAACACACGTCTTACTGAATTTGGTGCCAACATGGACCACAAGTGCTGTAGCAGCGTTTAAATCCGCTTCCTGCAGGGGAATGTGCAATGTGGATGAAGAAGTACAGAGAGTAGAGTCCATTAGCATACAGCCAAACCAGTTTTGAATGTAAGTAATGCATTCTCCTTGCAGATATGCCTTAAAATAACATAAAGTAGGTTTTAAGTTTGCATTATTGTATCGCGATTAGAGATTGCATTGATGTTATTTCTGTCTATGGCATAGACTGCTTCCATGAGACTTGCTTGAGCTGCAGCCGTTGTGTCTACACGTTTAGGGCGTCTCCGAAAGGCATCAAGGCATCAAGGGTCTGCCTGCTCTTCTAGCAGTTCTTCTTCCCAAATTGCAAATGCTCTTCAATGGCTTCAAAAATTTAAGTTAAATAAAATAGTAAACCGCCACCACAGCAGACTTTATGGACTTCATCTGGAAAATTTGTCATCTGTCATCATTAATCACCACCAGAGTGCATTGTCTTTAAAGAGAATATGTTCCACTAGACAAACACATTCTAGCAGCTTTGATTGACTGATGTTGTCGGTAAAATGATTTCTACAGGAAAGCTGAAAAATGTATGCTAAACTGAGGCCAGGAGTTGGATCTAACTGATCTAGCAACCACAATTTTATAGCTGGCACCCATCCTGTGCAAAAAGCTATGCTTTGGAGTGTCTGACTGTCAGCAAAACAATGTCATGACGTTCATGCATCACGAGGCGTAAATCTGCTACTACTGTTTCATTTGCTTAGATTGTGCCATTGTTCCACTTCACAGTTTGACGTACCAACATTAATCTATAGGAAGATGACATAAAATTGCGTTCTCTACTTGTTTTATTACAGCCGTGAGGCGTTCAACGTTTGTAACTCTAGTGCTAAGTCACAGTGAAAACATGAAGCGGCTTGGTAATATAAGGAGGCTGTGCAACTTTATCATGGAAGGAACAATCATTGCACGGTCTTAGTCCAAAAGGGAGACTAATCTAAAACGCCAATTCAGCCCCTACCATCATCAAGCATGCACATAGCAGTAGGAAAAATAACTCCATTAAGACACGCCGAGCGCGAGCCGATCAGTCAAAGGAGGGAAGGGTGCAATTAAAGTGCGTGCTGAATATGCTCTAACAAACTTTTAAAGTAAATACTTGAGTTTCAAGCCTTGTGTTAAGCATTGTGCACAGGTTTTTGGAGAAGATTAACAAATGATGATGGAAACTCAGCTATGTCGCCAAAGCAGACTGACACCTCGTAGTATGTTTAGGCACCAATGCGAAATCTTCCTCTAACGCCTCAACTATAGCCCTACCATACTAAATGAACTCACACCTTCACCCGCACGTCATTCTAGCCCCTTCATTCTTGTGCTCAATCAGCAGGTTAGACTGGAACCTAGGCAGCAAACGCTCTCAGCTAGAAATGACATGGTGGGAGACACAGAGGCAACAAACGACAGATGCTGGTTCACCCATTTGCTTCCTACTCCTTAGCATAATCATTCAAATTCTTCGATACGCGTGCTTTGCAATGTTCACTTTCCTGCCAGGCATGAGGAAGGATGAAAGGCAATTGGCCATACGCAACCCTATTCATTCGGACCCCATATGTTTGCCTCAATGCTAGACTGTGCTTTCGCTAGAATGTTTCTGTAAGTTGATAGGTCACCTGTTTCAAGAAGCTGAAATGGAAGTCAGAGCAGTGTTGGGTGGGTGCTATGATGTCAGGCATGAAGTGCTGCATCATGTGCCACCGATGCAGCAGCTGCGGGGATCTGTCCGTGTTGCACACCCTTGCCAAGCTCCATTCGCACTTCTTTCACATTTCGCACTCAGATGAATAATTCGAACAAACTGCCCAAAAAAATTAATGTTTTTCTTTCACTTATACAAATAAACGCTTTCATTTTGACAGCGATCATCGCAGACTTTGTTTGCGCCTAAATGCACTTGATCGCCTTTTGAAAGGGCTTTGTCAAACCCGAAGAGGCATTTTGCGATAGGAATGCAAATCTATGGACAAAGGGAATCATTTTTTGTTCATGATGCGTTCTGTAAGCCCTGGGTAGTCCTGTACAGTTTCTTCAAGCATTAAACTCTGCATTACAATGATTATTGCATCCTCATTGACCGTCTCAGCTTTAAGCAACACCTCGGAGTAAGAGTGTTTCTTTGTTCCAGTTTATTTTTTTTTCAATGGCACGCGCTCTTCTTGCTCCTTTACCTCTCTTCTCCCACCTCTCCTTCATATTTATGAACAACTCCCCACCACCTCATTCACCCAACTCACTGGATGACAGCGTCTGCTTCGTGGGTTCTACCCAATTCAATCATCAGTCCAGCTGTGCGTTAAGACATGCGCAAATAAGGCAACAACTAGCAATTAAAATCAAACCGATCCAAATTTGAAGCCTGTTCTCAATTTCTCCCCTTCCACTGTAGCAGTTTCTCTCCCACCACTTCAATTAATCTTTATCTACATCTCCTCCACTGGGCTAAACGAGGGCAGAGATAGGCGCATTGCTCCATAAACTCCCGCTAATCTCTCTTGTTACTTATTCAAGCATTTATTTTGGTAGAGAGTGCTCCTATCTTACCCTCTGCAATAGTATGTAAGAATGAGCACTTGCACCACTTGACAGCCATTTTGTATTCACCAGGCGTTGCAGCTTTTGAGCAACTACGTCAAGTAGGAAAGGATTGACTCGTTTAACGCATCCTTGTCGTTTTGGCAAAATAATGGCAATCCGCTCTCATAGAGGCTCTAAGATGGCCTCTGTCATTGTGGATGGATTGAAGTTGCCTACCCCCACCTCTCTTTGAAGTGGTGCACTTAAAAAAGTATAGCAATTTAGCCATCCTTTAATCCTTTTTTGACTGCAGCTGCGCTTGAGTGGACTTATTGCCCTTGCCAAGCAACTAGCCACCAGGCTATGCCAGTACACCCGATAACCTTCTTGGCTCGACATACGTGCTTTTACAAAGCAGAAGAAAAGCTGCCGCTCCGAATACAATCGAGTTTGACTTGAAAGGCCCACTTTTTAGAGCTTAGTTAGATTTACTTATTTAGTGCATGACACTCTACGGGTCAAAAAGGAGTAGAGCATCAAGATTGCTACGTTTGATTGGTAAGTCGCGGCTTGTTGCAAAAATGATCCAAGTATTGCTCTTACAATGAGATCATAGAGGTCAGTTTTTAAGTCGCCTTCATCCTACTGGCCTAACACGGCTTAGGGATCCTTGAGTGTGGGTGCATCTGCTTGATTTGTTGTTTGTCTAATCTGACGAAACTATAAGATGAAGCACGTATTTTCACCAATCAGCAAAACGTAACCCTTAACGAAACTTTAATTGAATTGTAAACTGCCAAACATGTATTGTGGCAAACAGGGCGGAGAATAAATTAATTTTGGTTAGTACAAAAGCACCTCTTCAACCCATCAGTATTGCCATGGCTTTGTCTTTGCAGTGGTGAGGACAAATGACGTTACCCTTAATAAGCTCAATTGCGGGTCCGAAACACGCCTTGCGAATGCATTACCGATGCTAAATAAGTGCTTTGACGTTTTTAGTAAAAAACGTATTTGAAATTTTGGTCTCACTGCATTACGATGCACAGCCATCTCTTAGTTTTGAATGGGATCCGAAGTATTAGCACTGATGCGAGGAATTGCCAAGTGTGGACTTGAATTCCATGTCATCGCTTCAGTTGCACACATAAACTGACACTGTGTTAAATTGTTGAGTTACGCAATGTGGCGTTCTTGATGAAATTCTTCTCACGATTCCTGCGGAGTGTGCCTCGATGTCGGCTCAAAGATAGTAGAAAGTAAGGTTGGATACCCAAAGCTGGATGTGGAGGCTCTACAATGCAGAGCATCTCCATGTCAAGCACTGCCCAGACCTCAGGTGGACGGTTAAACTCGATCGCCAATTAAATAGCAGATCACGTGACCCCATTGTTGGTGGGAGGGTAGCGATATGAGAGCGCATTGCTACATGTAGCGTCGAAAGGGGCGCATGGGATGCTGTTGAAGGTGTTTGGCCACAAGGGTGGTACAGCAGACCGCTAAACTGCCTCGTTCGCAAAACAGTCTTCTCTACTCTTTGGACACCTTTTTTATGAGCCTTAGCCCTAATTTTTTTTGGCTCCTCGGACAATGAAGATTTGCAGTGTGATCTTGCCTCAGAGAGTGGTTACAAAATAACTATTATTTTGTCTGCCATAGAGTTCATCCTTTGCAATGCCTTCTTCAAATCACGGAAGCTGTTGATATCCATGCTGTGCTGCTGTGCGGCTCATTGCACTACGCAAAGTTAACCAGCAATGTAAAAGAGTGTCACATGCTGTTCTGTTGATGACGTTGGAAGGCATTGCAAAATGCAGTCGTTAGATGGAGAGAATGCTCATAAGTGGGCGCAAGTTCAGACGTACCTTAAAGAGAAGGATTAGGCATACATTCTGGGCAAAACCGCAAAACAGTGCCTCTAGAGTGAGAATCACGAGCGTAGCGGTAAAAGAACACTAGGCGCTAATGTCACTCAATACAAATGAAATCCACTAGGAGAGTATAAAAGCAAGCAAGCTGACCCACGAGTTAACTCAAAGTAAGCAAAGCGACAGCCGAAAAATGGAGGGTGGGAGTTTGTCGTACCCGCACCCGTGGAAGGCGGCACCGTGGACAGATGATGTAAAGAGCCTACAATGGGAGGTGAAGATTACGTGGTGGTCAGTGCAGAAGCCGCATTGGTGCGTGCCACATGCGTGGTTGCCTGTGGCGGCACCGCAGTGCCCACAACCGTGGGGATGTATGCAGCAATGGTGGTAGACGGCTGAGGATGCATTTACACTGAGGCTAATGCGGATGCCCTGAATGACATTGTGGAGGAGTTAGTCAACTGTTCAAATATTCTCTTCCACAACCCTTTCTATATAATAAGAAACAAATTGTTATTGCTGATTTTCCACAAAATTAACATTTGAAATGATGAAAAAATTTTGATCTTCGGCTTTTGCAAATTTAAATAATGGAACTAGAGTTAAAAGTACAGAATGGTCATTGCATGATGCGACATTTTCGCTGATGCATGACATAGTGCGCCTGCTTATATTCGATATTGAAGTGCAGACAGACTGAGACCGCTGAATGAAGACGATGATGCTGCTATTTAAGAGGCGGACGTAATAGAAACAGTCGTTGGATAAGTATGCAAAATTCACATAGTTTGATTGAGAAAGTGGGATGGAGAGCATCCCTTTTCCACAATGCCATGGCAAGTCTTATTTTCCAATAACAAGTCCACAGCTACGCATGATAGGAAGATGGAGAGGAAGAATGGCATAAATTCTACCCACTACTCCAATGTTTTATCCATGGGACCCTAGAGCAGTGTGACTACTCACTAGTTAATCAAATTGCACGTCAGGGAATATAATCGCACAATATGCCGATAAAACAATCCTCCTCAGGCTTCAGAAATGCCCACAAATGGACATCACAGCCACAGGACTAACAGAAGCCACGTCAATCTGTAGCACTTCACCCATTCCTTAGCCATCAGCCTCACCAAAGGCATTGAGCTGCTGCATACTATAGAAGTCTAGTGGTGCGTAAAAATAGCGCCTAAATTAACTATAGGCTGGCGAAGGGCTTCTAAAATACAATATAGCATTCAGTAACTCAAAAACCCATTTGAAGTGGCCGATTCCCCGGCATTCTTTGTGCCCAATGCCCATAACTTCATAGCGGCGATAACATGGTAAGCGGCAGTGCAGTGCAATGAGCAATGATTGATAAATGCCTTAGTGCAAGAACTAACCCGAGGCTGTACATTCCATCAGCACAATGCACTAAAATGCGTTGTGTTATTTCTTCTAGCAGTCATATTTCCTTTCGTCTCGCGACTAGTTAATGCGCTCCGCATGCATTTAATCAGTCACCTTAGGAAGTTGGATGTGTTTCAGCTTGTAAAAAAAAAGGCAAACAGAAGAAAAAAGCGGCTCATTAAAGTAGCAGAGACAAGAGATATAAGGCTGAAGGCGATGAAAATAGTAACGTGTACAGACCGCGCTTGCAGAAGTTGTCTTTTTCATCGTACTGCTTCCATCATGAGGGAATGTGAGCTTGTACTAGATCCCTTAACGCAGTGACCTCCGATTGTCACTGAGGCCGTTGTCATTGTGACGGTAATGCTCGGTGTTGCAATGGTACTCGAATTGGCCAGAGCTGCTGTCCCTCTCTACCCTCCAATTTTGCTAAATAGGAAACTGACCTTAAAGTCCAACAAAATCTTAATAGGATGATTACCCAAAGGCAAATATCTCGTTAAGCAGACCCTGTTAGCTACTTTTATCCTTTAAGAATCCTTCTCCATGTCTATGCATATTTCTCTCTCCCTCTCTGCGTATTCTTCTCATTGCTGTCTGGACTGGCACGCTCTGCAGTGACCCTTGAGATCACGCGTATCGGATCGCCGACTCAGGTTACATAAATTAGCGACGAATCCACCAAATGTTGAGCAAGCCAAATCCCACTTTTGCTTTTGTTGCTGTGTGATGATGGGAGTATGGAAGAGAAGCTTGCCCTCCGGAACCTTTTTTCTTACATGCATCGTTAATATGTGCTGCATGCTGTTGATGGTCTGCGCGAGCAGTTCGCAAACTTGTCCATTCCCAAAATTAATTATTAATGGAGATGGTTTTATAGAAGGATGGCTTTCACATCCGATTGATAAACGAGTAAAGGCGATATAGGCCGGGAGTTTAAATAGAAAATTTAGACAACAGCAAACGCGCTAGACTGTATAATTTTGCGTTTTGGGCCGTCTAAGTCGATCACACTGACCATCGAGACTCCATCGAGCCAAGCTCTATTGTTGCGCAGAAAAAAATTCAAGTCAAAGAGACTAGCACCTGCCCCTCCCTTAGTTACCCCAGAGACTGACGGAAAAAGTGGCATGACATTTTTAGCCTCCCTTACAATGATTCTCATTTATACGTCCACATCGTTGCCTCCTCGTACTACAACCTGAATTCCGCACAGTGTATAGAGACTTCACTTGTGCATTTAAATTACCTGACCCTTTCAAATCCTCCTTCCAGCACCCGTTAAACCTGCTAGAGGAATGCAGAATGTTTCCAAGCATTACTTACCTTGCCCATTGGTGCAGGGAGTCATCCACAATGGGAAAGAGAATCAATTATTCATTCGCACTAAACAGGCGGAATCCACTCTGATCATTCTAATTTGCCTCTCCTCACTTATCGATGCACTCAACTTCGTCTGCAGACGCTGCGCACTGCTGCATTCACAGCTTGGCAATCTCTGCAACAATGAGAGGCTAATAGGTTTACGTGGTGCAAAGATTCCCTTACGTGAGTACAGCACGAGCGCAACCGCGGGCGAAGACGTAGACGTTGCCCACGCACAACCGGGTGTCACCGGCTTATCCGCCTGCAAAAGGCGCCAAAGCAGAAAAAAATGGTAAGATAATGACCAGTGTGACATCTTTACTTTTATCGAATCATTGCCAAGGCACGGCATCGTCGTGGTGATTACTGGCAACCGTAAAGGTGGTAAAGAATCGTAAAGGTGGTGCTCCTCGAGCCGCTACTACAATCGAATTAACTTACAATGGAGTGGCAAACAAGTTTTTACAGGCGTTCCTCCGTTGTAAGTCAGCATCGACTCAAGAGAGCACTACAACTAGGCTTCAGAATTTGGGAGGGTGACCCATTGCGGCAGCAGCAGCAGGATTGTTTGGTCATTACTAAAATGCATTTGGTCCTATCCACCACCGCAGCGATATGGGATAGACACAAATAATCACTTTCTAGCATGCATAGGGTTAAAGCCAATAAACGGGGTCGATGATCATCCCACGCATCCACCGTCCTCTGCCTTTGGGTGAGATGGAAACTACCAGAGGCAGGCGAGGGTTTACGACCAACAACGGTTGCTATAATTGGCTGGAATGTAGCGTGTATTTGTGACTCTTCCTCCTGGCGGCAGTATTAACTAAAAATAATGCTACGATGCAGCTACAGCATCAATCATTCTCCAAAGTGCGTATTCATCATGACGCAAACTCGTTTTTAGTGATGGGGAATGACACTCTCTTCCTCTTTCACTCACTCGCAATGAGACTGCAAATCAGTGGCCTCTAGGCTTATTGAGGCCTTAGGAATGCTCAACTTCCATCCACCCACCTTCCACACCCACTGAGCTAGGCATTTTACCTTCTTACACTACAGACTTTTTTGACCACGTAATTTTGGCTTTGAAATAAGGAGTTGAGGCAGTAGTTTGTCAGATATTTGCTGAATGGCACATGTTGCGTTAGTGTAAACCAGCCTGACCAGAGGTGTAAGTTTTTAATTATCCCTCGAGAACTCCAAGCAGGTGGAGCGCGCATAGATATGGCAGTGCCACTTTCCTTTGCCTAGCTCTGCTGTGACAGTCTGAAGCGCAAGATTTGTCTCCGTCTGACACTTTGTGCTGACCTTGTCCAAATGGAAAATCTGTTTAGCAGATGCTCTCGCTGATCAGAGGTAAATGTTTGGCTCCACTGAAAATGCGCAGCTGTGTAAGGAATAATTTAAGATGTTGGGTTATGCTGGTGCAAAATGGCAGTGGTGACACGTTGTATGGATCTAATAGGGAACTCTGTGATAGTTTCGAAGGTACTGTGGTACTCCCTACAATCAGTTTCCATTCCACACGAGGCTGAATTAAAATAACCGAGCAAGTGCCGCTCAAGTGATGTCAAGCGAACTACCGCCCAATTGATGTCTGCTTCACCAAGAGTTTTGCAAAAATAATCCTCTTTATTCGCATGGAACTTGTTGTCAGCTGCTACAACAGGTACATTTCCTGTATCATTTTGGAGCACACTACACACTACAACATTGGGTCTCAATAGCAGATCAAGCGGCTTATGATTCATTTCTTAAGTCCACTGAAAGTATAACATTGGCACACGATAGACTCTACAACTGGTAGCAAGTTAACAAATCCACTGAGCAAACGACAGTTGCCACGTGCTAAAACGCCTGGAAGTTAATAGACTAAACTGATCTGACTTCGGTATCAACAAGGCACAAGGAGAGATAGGAGATGAATTAGAGCAAGGTGAACAAGGTGAGGCATCCCAAAGCTTAAATGTATGGCAAATAGGGCTACATCAACCATCAATTAACAAAGGTAATTGGGTAACCAACTACCGCGCCTCTGATGTAACGATAGCTTTCACAGTGTCCAGATCGACGCACATATTGTTTGGAGGCATTCGAGTTCCGCAAAAATAATCGCTTCAGCCCATACTGAGAAGCCAAAGAAAGTTTGTAGGGAACGGAAAGAGAACCAACCAAAGAAGAAGTGACGCTAAGTATCAACGTGGAATAGGAAGTAGAGCCCCCAAAATTAGTTAGGGAACTGTTGGTTAGCTACCTGATGCCCATTGTTTGCGAGCGCCTAGCTGCCAAAACTTTCTACCTTGGCACCCATTTTCGAGTCATGCAGAGTGCACGCCTAGATGGAATGGGAGCATCGAACTACCACGAAAGGAAAAATGGCTTCCGAATACTACCTAATCTCATGAACACTTTGCAGACTTTCCTATACATGCTACTCACTAATAATTTGTAGCGATCTGCACCTTTTCAGCCACTACGGTTGTGGTCCCCATCGTGATGGCACCATCGTGCAACACCAACTTTCTATCAGTAACTTGAGCAGACCTAAAGATGGATTTCATCGGGAGAAGGACATCTTAGTGCTAACAATGAGGGCATTCACACTTGAACACGATTTTGAAGTGCCACCCCCACCACCTTATTTGCGACTATAAGCGCTAGCAACTGGATCGTACACCTTAGCACTGATATGGAGGCTACGCAAGTAGTCAGCGCTACAATTAAGGGAATGTCCTGAAGCCGAACTATTCTTTTATATGCAACAAACCGAGTATAGCGAGATCAGTCTCGATACCGATCAAAGCAACTGTTTATCACAATTCGGCACCACGTTTAACGCCCAGCAATGACAAAAGATAAGATCTACAAGTTAGGCTAGCAAAACCAGATCAAGCCACAAGCATCCGCCGTCGAAAACTCAAAATATCGTAGCCTTGGACTTGACACCTTCACTTCAAACCTAAATTGACACAACCAACCGTCCCGAGCCCAGCAAGCATTCGCTGGCAATGCGGTCACATACAAAGGCAATTTAGCGAACCGCACCAACATTCTGGTAAATACCTCCTAAAAGAAGGCAATGGCATCGTTAGGAAGGTTAAGGAGGCGTTTCACCCTACGGCCGCAACTGGTGTCTGTCTGCTTGTAGTACGAGGCTCCCGCAGTTGCGTTACCTGGAAAGATTCAGCGCCTCGAGCGGTGGTTGCAATCATACCTTTTCTTCGCCTCAGGATTGCCCTAACTGCAGCTACGACTGATTTCGATGCTGCACACAACTTGAGTGCATGATTGTACGCCCTCTTGACTAAGTGTAATGACAATTGCAGCCCTTTTTTTTAAAAAAAAGACAAGCCATATTAAGTATGCTGTTTACTGACCGCAATTATGCATAGGGCATACGCGTACGCTTTTATTAGGCATCTTAGTTATTTCATTATCTACTGCATTGACCGCCTTCATTGCCTCCTCACACATGACGTACCTCTGGGAATGGTAGCAAATTTGTATAGCTGTTGGATTTGTACAAATTTCGCATAAGGTACTATTGTCCACATTTACAAGAACATTTTCTAAACTGTCTTGAAACAGATTTTACTTTGACGGCCTGTTTTGATGCTAATGATGATAAAGATCACATCCATTTTTACAAAAAAGACAACCTGGCGTCGCAGTTTTACAAAGCAGTAGTAGGATTAGGGGCAATGGAAGGACCTTGAGTTGGTTTATTTAACATCAATTTGAAGAAATATTTCCTTATAATCGTGAAGTGGCTTTTACTTCTCTGTAGCATGGAAGACTTTACCTGTTTGGTGACATGAATTGAAAAGTTGCGATTTAACCGCTCACACAGCTTTGCAAGTGGTATACAGAAGAAAAGGTAACTTCCCACCAACTGCTAAGAATAACCACCTCTCAATCTTGTAATATCTACCAGCGCATTAAATATTATGAGGACCGATGCCGCATACCGCACCAACAAAACTGCAATCATGCATTCATATCCTTGCTGATGGCCACCGTTGCCACCACCGCAATAATTGAAATAAAGCTATTGAGCCATATAAAATGGTAAAATAATGCATTAAAAGACACTCATCTAAAAAAAATTGCAAGCACTTTTACAGGAGAAATCTCGTCCGCGCCTTCTATTGACAAAAATCAGCTGCTGCAGTAGGCTAATGACACCCAAATGGAGTTCATTAAGAGGTCGCGCATCACTGGCAAAGCAATTGTAAACTAGACGGCTTAACTCACTCCCCGAAACCAGTGACCGGTAGCAGATGCGCTTGATTAGCACTTCAGCGCAAATTTGCACTGCGTACATCCATCGTGCATCACATCACAAACGTAATGAAACCGAAACGGACAGAAACACTGCACTTACAACTGCTTTCACAAGTGCAAGAAAACGTGCCACGGATTACCAGTGGTCCCTCCATTTTATCCGCTCCCAAATTCTATGCCTATTTGCGTTTCTCCTTGAATATTGCAACCATTAATATCTATTTCCCATATCCCAACTCCCTGTCTAAAGGACGTCTAAGAGCTAATTTATGAGGAAAAATTGAGAGATAATCACTATGTTGCCCATTCACTAGGTCCACTGTGCAAACCGGTAAGAATGCGCTTTTCCTGCCAGAATCTGCTGCAAGCCTACGCTACCTGCGTGTTTCAGCATTGCCGTCCTAAATACGGCATACACAATAGCCATGAACAAGGGAGCCAATCATTAGTCCAGAGAACTCATTGATGCTAAAATATAAACAAGATGGCTGAATTGGCGAAGAGAAACAAAGAGTGGTAATACTGACGAGGAAAGCAAAAATAGAAGTGAGAGAATTGATATGGCCAGGCACTCTCTTCCTCTTTCACTCACTCGCAATGAGACTGCAAATCAGTGGCCTCTAGGCTTATTGAGGCCTTAGGAATGCTCAACTTCCATCCACCCACCTTCCACACCCACTGAGCTAGGCATTTTACCTTCTTACACTATAGACTTTTTTGACCACGTAATTTTGGCTTTGAAATAAGGAGTTGAGGTAGCATTCACCTCATGCGGAGGAAGGACTGCACCCGTCCTGTGCTCTCTGCCACTTTAGCATAACTTTGGAATTTGATTGATAACCCGTTCCTTACTCACCATACTACTCACCGATTGTACGCCCTGTGGGGAGGTGATATTAAAGCTTTGGCCACAAAAGCGCCGCAGGTGGTGTTGTGAGTCGCTTCACCGCACTTAAGGAGGGGGAGCATTGGATTCGTGCCATGCAAATCAAACACGCGACGACCACCATCAGTCAGGATGAGCAACCTAGTTTTATTCTGCACCCGCTCCAGCAATTGTATTAACCTCCATTTTGAGGCGGATGGAAACTGCTGCCATTCGTGTGCCTGTTAATATACTTCGACAATAACGATGGGGAGTCAAGCACGGGCAACAGTTGCATGCCTGAATTACAGCTACGCGTAAAATTAAGCAGGTGGGAGCACGTTTCGGTCAGATAGACCATGAACTGTCCACGACAAAGTCAAGTCGATTTTTATCATTGACAAGAAACTCAATCGTAACTTGCAGCTGCGATAGATTTGGCAAGACAAGCTCAATTTCGCATTAAAAACCACAAGAGTGGACAGGTAGGGTGCTGTTGGCTCCTTTCTAGCTGTGAGGAAAATCTCTATTTATTTTCCACAAGGCACATTGGCAATAGCTAACAATCTTCTTCGTGTATGTTTATGGTCACCAGCCAGAAATCGCTGGAGTAAGCATTCCAGAGCAGGTGCGAGACACGCGCTTTTGAAATGGCACGCAAAACTGCAGTTGGATCTCAGTAACACGGAATAGACTGTGCATCGACACGGAACTTGTGGTTATGAGTGCAGCACCAATGAATTAAGGCAGGCAGCGGTTTCTTAGGGAGGGTTTCACATGCACTGGTGACCCCATGTTTACTGGCTCTAAATGCGGGTCATACTCCATAACCGAAATGGAGACGATTTCACGAAGCTCATCTGGAGTCGTGTATTCTGATCCTTCCTGATAAATAAATCATGAGGTCATCCTAATGCGGCATTTGAGAGCTGCCCAGGATTAAAGCGCCTCGAGTCACCACCGCGATCCGATTAAAGCAAAAGTAAATAAAAGTCAGGTCTGACAGGTGTTTCTCCCTTTGAACCCGACGTTGATAAATGGTGCAATTCAAATCCGACGCCCAAGCGCTGCTTAACGATGAGCATGGATAAGAGGTAAATAAACGTCGGAGTATTCAACAGCTTCAACTGGGTAGCATCACCACCCTTGACGCCCTGGCAGGAGCCGCCTCCAGGTCTTCAGAATGTGACCCTTTTTAGAAGCAGGTAAGCAGGGAGTAATCAATGTACATGGAAAGCCTTCTCCTAAAAATACGTTGCGCCCTTCAGAATTCATTGATGCTGTGCGCACAACCACGACGTGCAATATATACACTTCACTTATTAGTGTTTAGTGTAGGGCGAGAAGCATTCAGCGATCACGATATCTGCGTTGGAATGGTCATCACTCGCGTCTGAGAGGGAATGGCCCTCCCAATGTCCGCATAGTTCTTACTCCTCCGCATCGCTCATCATAACAGCAGAGGGGGCTAACGACGAATTTTTCGCTCACAGCATAGCATTGGTGGTTTCTGTGATTGCACCTGCGCGATTCCCTTCTGTTAATCGCCTTCTTAGACATAATGAGGCAAAAGCAGGTGCAGGGCACTCTCTACTGCAAAATGCTATTGTTGTAGTGGGCACTTTTATTCCCTAAGGGCTGCTAGTGACGGCTCTGTGAGTAGAGGCATGTTCGTCCAGCGCTTTGTCCTAAGCGTTAATACAACTTGGACAAGCACCATCAATTCAGGCATAGTGACCAGAATAAGCTGCTGCGGAACTGCAACGCAAGCATGTTCCTTTACATCAGCTCCCCAACTTTCTTCCTTCACCACCGCCCACCTCTCAAAGTCCACGCCAAACTGCGGAATGGCATTGGACAAAAGCATTTCCAATTATCAGCGGTCTAGTCATAGGCATGAGTCGACACGTGTCAAAGAAGACAAACATAGATGGGGATTGCCACATTAGTGCACGGAATTTGTTATGACGTCTGCCCATGCTAATTACTAGATGCGGCTGCAAAAGATACAGTTCCATGAAGACCTTAAATGGAGAAGTTGGGAGCTGCCCTTCTCACGGTAATCCGCGCTAATCAACGTCAATTTGGCCAAATTTACCTTCATTTGTCTGAGGAAAAAACACCAGTGAATATTGCAAGGAGTGACGAGCTTGACCGCACCCAAACGCTACAGACTCAGTTGTCAGTTCTGCTGCCTTTTGTCCGACTTTTTTCTCTAAGCGCAGCCAGCCACTTCACTGACTCAAATGAGTATTAATTTCAGTGCATACTGTCGAAAGCGGACGAATGCAGGTATTCAGGATGCCACAAGACAATGAATTGTTTCCGATAACTTTTCCGATAAACGGTCACTGTCAAATGTACACACGTCCAGCCGGCTGCTCTATGCATTAACGTAATGAACATATTCATTATTGCCCAGTCATACTGCCTGTTACAGCGCGCAGATACAAAAGATAAGGATGATCTCGTTAGACCCAAGTAATTTTTATCGGACCAGTACAGCTATGCAACGGTCAAGTGGACGAGAACAAAGGTTCAGCAGGTAAGTATTCCATCCCATGATACTGTCACTTCACTGCAATAAGATTATTAAGTTGCGGATGGCCCATCGCTCCTCAGCGTCGATGCAGGAACTAACACGCCTTTAATTGAGTCAATGGGACCGCCAGCGTCATGGTCGAGGCTCACGGTCTAAGCAATCTTAAAACTTTCCTCAGCAGTTGGCGATGAAACGGTGGGACTAAAATGCGTCAGCAATGCTTCCTCGGTGGCGATTCCTCAGTTTCATTACCCCAAGCTGGGAACTGCATCACTCGACCGTAGTGCATTTATTCCAAGCTTAGTAAGTGCAACCAAGTCCACATCAGCAGTGAAGACAGTCGCACTGCACAGATATCTATCTCGAATCAGCCTTGGCTTCGGCAGCGAACAAAAGTGCGCGCATTTTCACTTTTCTTCTTTTGCTGCTATTAATGTCTACCAAGGTGACCCATTCGCTATGATGCATGCTACCTTCATTTCCTCAACTACCAACGCTTGAGGCACTACTTCCCACCCAATCTGCCGGAGGTGATTAGTATGTCGAAGGTGTTGGTAGGTGGTAGACTTCGCCTGCACCATGCAACTGTCACAGGGTGTGGCAGAGCAGATTGGCTCCTACCCATGGAAGGATCTCGTGGTTACCAATGCTTAAGCTTTGTAATCGTGTAAGGCTTTGTGCTGCAGGTCACTTAAATCAGACAACAGGAATGGTAAAAGTGACTGTCGGACAGCGTTTCTGTCATCTCCATTCTTTGGTACCCTTGGTCCACCGGCAGATGCTCAAGGTGATGGTCTAGTGACAGAATGAGAAGACGCAGGGTAGGAGAAAGAGGAGGGTCATGAGAATCTGCAATCGCTTCCATACAGGTCAAATAGTCAGCGCATTTGCCGTGATCTCAGCAATACGGTGGCCAGCCAACATCCGCACAGATAACTTTTAAAGAGTTCAAACAAAAAACTATCCAGATTAAATAGCTATCCTTGGATGCATTGCGGAGCTGAGAGAAGGCGGTAATTTAAGGAAGAGATCTTCTTGCAGAGAATATCTCTCATGTTGGATCATGCATTCGTAGCACTACCATCAACATAGCTTTCTGTCGTAGCCCAATAGTCGCCTCATGGCAGGCCAAGAAGCCAGAGAATTAAGACAGACGAAATTGCCAATGCGATTTACCCGCCATCTAAATGCTCAGCATAAGTAAGGAGTTAATCCCAAGCTGACGACACGAAATGTTTTGTTCATTCTTAAGTCAGTCGAGTAAATCTGAAGTTCATCTTGCCAACTTCAGATTTTGGATTACCTTTTGGGAGGAGAGGGGAAGGACAAGGCGGGTATTTAGCGCATTGCTGCAGCCTAGAAAAAGCGATTCCGCTAGTAAGCGTAGCATAACTTGTGATAGTCTTCAACTCATACCACCTACCGCAAGGAAGGAAAAGGGTCAAATGCCAGCTTACAGTTGATTTGGACGTCATTTTCAAGGAAATTTTAACATCGTATGAGTCTGCAGGGGAAATCGACGAGTTTGAAATCGGAATGATGTGTGAAGAATGCTTGAAGACGGTTGATATGCATTTACATTAAAAGCTCTCCAAATGCCTCTGAGAATCAGCAGTGCCTTCAGCATTTGCGCACCCTTTGTGCCACGCAACCATTTAAAAAAATACAAGAGTTTGGGCAAGGGTATGATGCCAGGCAGAGGTAACGCCAAACCCATGTCTCGTTCACGTCACCACATGTTCTTTAACTCCTCATCGAATACACAGATTTTAGTGGTTTCCGATTCCATGATTTTGCGTGAGTTTTGGGTGCTTCTCATCTTCTAACATTAGCTAGAATCGCATTCCTACCTTGATTCTCCCATTGGTTCTTTAGATGTCGACTTGACATTTGGGTCCGTAGATCGCCACTCGATCCTCAGTCACAGGCACTATAAGCAGGCACAAGTGGGCAAGCCCAATTATCGCAATACCGCTAACCGTGTAGACAATCAGCCAGGCAGCCAATACACTTCTTAGCTGGTACGGCCGTGCAGTGCTCTGCTCTGTGCGGTCGTACTTGCATGGAATCTAGACGTCTACAAATTCGAGCGGACGCGTGCATGCAAATAGCGAGAATACCCTAGTGCCCTTGCGAAATCGGATGCATGAGAAGGAGAGTAGTACAGGGCATGAGAGAGAATGCAACTTATATCGTGGAACAATCGACTAATAGACGTTCAATTCAGCTCTATATTTGCTTCAGCAGTCCTAGTTTCCACAACATCAAGAGTGGAAGCCAAGGTCTCCACTGGTCTACTGCGTGGAACATGGATGGCTGAAATGAACAAACCGATGGATATTTTGTCCAGAGTGCAAAACCATCACATCGCCGCTTTGAGACGAGACGATGGCTTTTCACAATGCCTTCAGCTGTGTCCTGGTAAGGGGATTTGGTTCCCTTAATCAGCCAACCTTTCCCTTGACCAGCCATTCGCATTCCATTCTGCGGCAGCCATAATAGCACCGTGTGGGAGAAGTTGCATTTCTTAGAACACAGAATGGCTACAACAGATAGCCTCATACAAACCTGTGCCAATTCAACCACTCATTCCCTCTTCTGGCTCTGCTGAGGCAGAGATTGAGGTGAAGGAAAGCGAATGGTGTGACAATAATGGCCATAGCTAGAGGGAGTCGAAGGGCAGCGTCTAACTTGGAGGCCGTGAGAGTGGTCCAGCTATGCCCTGTCTGATGAGGAGCCTGCGTCACAATGCTTCTCGCATTGTATGCAATAATGAAACCAACCGTAGAGAGCGATTGTAACCATCTCACCCCATGCTCGTAAATCTAATAATACAATTGTTTCATTTCAATTTTACCGTTCTTTTGAACATGGAGGGCTGGATGTTGGTTGGATTAACTTGTAGAGAGCGAAAAAACAGGGCACCTTGTTGATCTGCTTCTATTTATCTCAACCCGTCCCACAAAGGCACCAAATGATAGGCGTTTATAAAGGCTTTTTCGCAGTAATGCGACATTTGTAAGGTGTCACGTCACATGTGTGTTTGGAGGTATTTTTCTCTACGTGGCATGACACTTTATTTGCTTTGCTGCATTTGAAGCGGTTCGCATGTTGCGCACAAACTGCTCAACTCTTCATTGTCAACGGTTTGGTGTGCTGATTAGCAGCAAAGGTTCAGTTAATTAAACGCTTATGCAAGGCGTTGGAACCCTTCCTCCTTCCGGGAAAGGAGCTGAGATAAGTCTGCGAAGTTGCTGAGTGTGTCTGGCTTCTGTGGTACCTACTACGCGCTTTACGGTTCTCGTCTGTTTACCATCATAACAATTTGAGAAGCCCTTTTTATCAGTTGCATGAGCAGTATGTGCGCGCACGTGAATGCGACGTCACGGCCGTTAGGGGTTGTAAGAATTGGAATTGAATGCCAAACTTCTCTCTCCCGTTTACCACACATTTGCTGTTGACACTTCTGCGATGCTGCAGTGGGGATCTACTTGATATTGCTGCTGCGACTGCTGCTATTGGGATCCTACTTCATCAAGCGAGTTTGTTATTTTTCGAACATGGAAGGCGTGGACATGAATTTGGGTCTACTGAAACGTTTGTCTGACCTAAGTACTTGTACCTCGATGCTTTCCTCCGTGCTGCATGTGTTGCAATAGCCTCACTCCTTGAATGCACGCCACTAGAATTCTATGGTGTGCAACTGATGACCACGTGTTCACGTGGCTACCATTGGTCATGCGGCTTTGATGACCATTTGTGCATATGTAGAGCTTGAGAGGGGCTGTCTGATTGGCATCTTGTGCAACGATGGTCCCTGACACCTTGTTTGGGTGACTGGTGAGTGGCTGCACTGTGCGGGTTGTCCTGGAGGTGAACTATTGAACTGGTAGGCGGATATTACACGATATGATGGATAAACGCTTCTTCCCTGCCACCTTCCGTCCATGGGTGGCTCATGACTTGTTATTGGAAATGTAGGACTCTGAAAGTCAATGTTAAAAAGGTGCTTTGCATCCCATTTTGGCGGTTATATCTTGGCTTTAACAACGACCTCCTTCTTTAAGCCGCCCCTTATGGAACAGCATCTTCATCCTCTACGGCGATCCCGGTCAATCTACAGTTCCCCTGCTTTAAACAACGTTTGGTCAGATGCCCATCGTCATGTGCAGCTTGTGCTAAGCGTCTGTTTAGTTCCCAAAACTTTTCGTTTTTAAATATCCCAGTAGGAAAGGCCATCGACGGATTGACATAGCATGGAATCGGGAAGCTACAACAACGTTTGCCCTTCTCCTCCTGCGCTCCAATTCATGACACAGATTTCGTTCATTTACACTGCTGGCTACACATTTCAGCTCCTCTATTACAAAAAACACCTGAATCGAGTTTCCTACAGAGAATAAGGTATATTAACCCAATTCGCTGTCACTCAGTGATTGGCCCCGAGCCCACCATAATAGTTCCAGTGCATCGTTGATCATGCTGCATTTTCAAGCACTGATACTATTTATTCTCCCTGCGCCTATACTTCCACGCCCTTCCGTGTAATTTGAGACAGATCACTGACGTATTTTCAGATGTGTGGGTGCGGAGGCATCAGTATTCAGTGATGACACGATGGCAATCGAAATTTTATCCAATTTTGAAATGTCCGGCCCTAGGGGTGTGATCCGCATCACACATGCAAGGGCAGTCAGTATGATGCAGCAAGAATATCTCCAAGGTGGCTACGGAGCCTTTTGGGCTTCCATGTAAATGGTGTCGTTCTAGCGGCATTTCAAATTTTCTTAGCGAACACTCTTGGCTCTGTTTTTGAATGTCTTTTCAGAAGCAGAACGCCGGCACATATAGCAAGAGGTGTTCACAGTTTTTTTCCCGCAGATTCTTAACACTCAGTTGCTGTTTCTTCTCTACTTCCAATTAAGCTTCGATCTACCCCCGATTTAATGCTTTTCGTTCCGATGCTCTGATAATTTAAATGCATGACAAGTTAAAGATTGCGATCGATTGACGTTAGGCGGCCAATGCCAAAGTAAAACTTCGACTGCCCATGGAAGGCGGCCTGGCAGATCCGCTACAGTTTAAGGTAGAAAACATTGCATTGCACTGAATAATGCAAGGTTTGGTGATTGTAGAGTTCTACCGCTGGACCGTCGCTTGCACTACACATTACCAAGCGTAGGCTTGGGTAAGGACTAACGGCCTTTTGTGGTAGAAAGTTAGTAAATGCAATGCGACACGTCACAGATTATTGGATGCAAATGCGGCTAATAAGGGACCAGCTAGCTCACAATGAAGAAATCGCAGTGCATAGGGTTTGATATCGCTTATCCTTGAGGCCAAATGGGTGCTGGTTATTTCTTTTACGAAATGCTCATGTTTTTCTCCTTTAACAGATTTTCAATCCTCCCAAACCCGCTTTATTCCATTCTGCTTCCATCCCCAAACATTTCCATGAGTCTTCTTTCACGCCTAGCTGCGCGGCCCAGATGGCTGTGCTCCTCCAAATTTTGGCTCGTATCAGTTCATTCATTTCAGCGTCCCAGTTTCGCCTCCTGATTTCCCACACCACACAATCGCAATGAAAGCTAAGTGGCTATTTACCGCGAATGCCTTTTATAAGGTCAATGCAAAAGTAGATAAGGAGTGGGGTAGAGGATCACACTGTTAAAGAAGGAGAACACACCGCAGCTATTTTAATGCTGACTTCTGTTTTACTCAAGTAAAAGGAATTGGATTGTCTTGCATTTTGCCAACCTCTGTTAAACCTTTACATCATGCAAGTTGTTTAGTACAAGTCGGGCGCAACCAAACGCCTCCCGACTATTCCTTCTTGTAATGAGTTCAGCTGATTAAACGTTTGTCGCGAGGTTTCAGTCTGTGGGCATGGCGCATTGCCTCATGCAGAGTCAAAAAAGTCTCCGCATAAATTGGTCACTGCACGATTTAAACTCGGAATTCGTTCGTCAAGTTTGCAAAAGCCAATGATGGAAAAGTCGTTATGGTTAGAAATGTATTTTTTGTGAAACATCAACGCTAGCATCATTTGTTACAAATCAGAGACAAAGGGCGGTGAAGAAGGCTGTACGAAACATTGACTAGTTCTTCTAACACAGCATTCATGGCATCCACACCAACCTCGGTGTAAAGGCATCCTCAGTCGTCTACCACCACTGCTGCGACCATCCTCACGGTTGTGCGCATTGTGGTGCCACCACAGGCGGCCACGCATTTGACCCGCCCCAGTGCGGCTTCTGCACTTGTCACCACGTCAATTTATCCTCCCATTGTGGGCTCTTTACAATCTCTGTCCACGGAGCACCCTTCCACTGGTACGGGTACGGCCAACTTCCACGCCCCGTTGTTTTGACTGTTGCTTTGCTTGCTTCAAGCTGACTCGTGTGTTATTATGTTTCCTTATGCACTTTCCTAGTGGATTCTTTTGTTTCGTGTGACATTCACGCTTTGTGCACTCTTATCTCTGTGGTGGTAATTACCACTCTAAAGGCCCTGCCTTGTAGTTTTATGCAAAATGCAGGTGCAATTTTTTTTAACATACGTCTGCACGAACTCGGACTTGTGAGCATTTTTCCCAACTACCGACTGGATTTGGCAATGTTCCCAACGTCATCAACAAAGCAACAACGCTTTGTGCGTTGTTGGTTAACGTTCAGAAACTTTCCTTGCGTTTAAAGGCGATTGTGGCAAGACATTAAAAAAAGGAGCCCTGGCCTATTTGTGCGTAATGCAATGTGCTGCACAGTAGTACAGCACGAATATCAGCAGCTATGTAATCTGAAGAATGTATCGCAAAGGATGAAATCTACGAAAGGCAAATTCATGGTCATTTGTAACTATTCTATGAGGCAAGATCACACTGTAAACCTTCATGGCCCAATATAAAATTAAGGGTGAAGGCACATAAAAATTTGCCCAAAGAGTAGCCAAGGATGCTAATGCAGACAAGGTAGTGCAGCTCCAAATCCATTCTACTAAGGTCGTCCACTACTTTTTGGCTATGGAGTCTAATTGTCCAACTGAGGTCTGGGCAATGTTTGCCATGGAGTTACTCTGCATTTTTATGCCTCCGCATCCAGGTTAAGGTATTCAACATTACTTTGTGCCATCCTTGAGTTAATGTCAAGGCAAGTCCACAGGAATTGTGAGATGATTTTCATCAAGCACGCCGCATTGTGTGACTTGGCACAGAGTACCAGTTTATGTGCGCAACTAAAGCGATGGGATGTAATTCAAATCCACGCTTGACACTTCTTTGCATCAATGCTGACACTTTAGATCCAATTTGTATATAAGCGATGGCCGTGCATCGTAATGGAGGCAAAAGCTCAGTTAAGTTTTTTGTGGGAACTTTAAAAGCACTTATTTACCGGTAGCAACGCATGTGCGAGGCACGTGTGTGTTTCGCAACGGCAATTGAGCTGGTTCAAAGTAGCGTCATTTGTCCTAACCACTGCAAGGAAAAATCCAAGGCATCCCAGATCGGCTAGAAGAGATGTCATATTAAGATATGCAACTGAGACTTGGGAAAGTTGAGTGGACGCGATCCCTTGGCAGAATATTATCCATTCGCTGCACAGCTCGCTGTTTTATTGGTGGCGGAAATCCATCTTACCGGTTTAACAAAATCTGGCCATGTAGCTATAATGCTGTAAAAAATTATTTTCCAGATATCTGCACATGTTTGCTGTGCATGTTTGTGGAACTCAGTTGCTGACTTAATCGACATGCGCACCCAACCCTAACCCCAGTCTGCCACGATTGGAAGCCAATTCGTTCGCTAAATTCACGAATGCTGGTCTTGCGTGGAGCTTTAACAAAACAGAGGTCCCAGCTGACCATGGCATCACACATGGATGTGAATATAATTGTTAATTCGATCCGCCTCCAAATAGCGACGAAACATGAATATCTTTTTGCGAGGCATGCTGAAGGACATCGAGTGTTCATATCAACGTACCATCCTCAAATCGTCTAGCAAATTGGTCAAAAGTCGAATTGCATTTAAACCGTCGTCAGTAATGTTAGCATCGGATGCCTTGATTTTCCGAGGAGCACTTACTTTGCTGCCTTCTCCCTGGTAGTAAAGGGCATTGGGTGACGTTGTGCCTTAACGTTGAGATGTCGTTGATGTTAAAGTTTCATTGACTGTTTCAGTGTGCACTTAACTGTGACAACACTTCAGACCTTGTGGTTTCGACAGCCTGTTTAATGTGATGGATGCAACTGATTGCAGCTTCATTTTACGAGTGAAGATGAGTGCTAGCAACCTGAACTTTTCCCAACTTACCAGTGCATTTCTTAATTAGAGATCCGCTGCATGCATGCCTCTGCCTCAAACAGGCGTGGAATGCCCACAAAATTTTGTTCAGATGATAAATTGGGAAGTTCGCTTAACACGCTCTTAACGTATTCGTCTTTAATGATCTTAACGAACATGGTGAACTACAAGCAACTATTCGATTATTCACATTTAAGAAAAAAATCGCATTCATTACTCGTTGATAAATATTTTAAAAGCGCCTGACTTTTATGGGCACAAATTTTACGGTTCGCGCCTTCTGATCACGTCGCGACTTTATTAGTTAGGTTTTAAGTGATGATGTCCTCCTGTTGCAGCACGCCACGCTGGTCACGGTTGACTGCATGTAGGACCTGTCGTTAGCTAGAAAAGCACATCAACTCTTTCTAATTCACTACAATTGGTTTTGGAAATGCCGTTATTGACATCGGCATCGCCAGAGGGTTGTGGCTACGGAGAGCCTAATTCACCAGTGGCCCACAGGGGTCCCTGAGTGTAGGTGCCCGTCTCTCATGCAGCATTTGCTTTTCTGATCGAGCAATCAAATTAATCCATAATCAGTTCGCCATTTGTGCCTACTACATATGCAATAGAAAGGACAGCTTTTGACACTGCCGGTCTGTAGATAAGCCTGGGCCATATCAATTCTCTCACTTCTATTTTTTGCTTTCCTCGTCAGTATTACCACTCTTTGTTTCTCTTCGCCAATTCAGCCATCTTGTTTATATTTTAAGCATCAATGAGTTCTCTGGACTAATGATTGGATCCCTTGTCATGGCTATTGTGTATGCCGTATTAGGACGGCAATGCTGAAACACGCAGGTAGCGTAGGCTTGCAGCAGATTCTGGAAGGAAAAAGCGCATTCTTACCGGTTTGCACAGTGGAGCCTAGTGAATGGGCAACATAGTGATTATCTCTCAATTTTTCCTCATAAATTAGCTCTTAGACGTCCTTTAGACAGGGAGTTGGGATATGGGAAATAGATATTAATGGTTGCAATATTCAAGGAGAAACGCAAATAGGCATAGAATTTGGGAGCGGATAAAATGGAGGGACCACTGGTAATCCGTGGCACGTTTTCTTGCACTTGTGAAAGCAGTTGTAAGTGCAGTGTTTCTGTCCGTTTCGGTTTCATTACGTTTGTGATGTGATGCACGATGGATGTACGCAGTGCAAATTTGCGCTGAAGTGCTAATCAAGCGCATCTGCTACCGGTCACTGGTTTCGGGGAGTGAGTTAAGCCGTCTAGTTTACAATTGCTTTGCCAGTGATGCGCGACCTCTTAATGAACTCCATTTGGGTGTCATTAGCCTACTGCAGCAGCTGATTTTTGTCAATAGAAGGCGCGGACGAGATTTCTCCTGTAAAAGTGCTTGCAATTTTTTTTAGATGAGTGTCTTTTAATGCATTATTTTACCATTTTATATGGCTCAATAGCTTTATTTCAATTATTGCGGTGGTGGCAACGGTGGCCATCAGCAAGGATATGAATGCATGATTGCAGTTTTGTTGGTGCGGTATGCGGCATCGGTCCTCATAATATTTAATGCGCTGGTAGATATTACAAGATGAGAGGTGGTTATTCTTAGCAGTTGGTGGGAAGTTACCTTTTCTCTGTATACCACTTGCAAAGCTGTGTGAGCGGTTAAATCGCAACTTTTCAATTCATGTCACCAAACAGGTAAGTCTTCCATGCTACAGAGAAGTAAAAGCCACTTCACGATTAAGGAAATATTTCTTCAAATTGATGTTAAATAAACCACTCAAGGTCCTTCCATTGCCCCTAATCCTACTACTGCTTTGTAAAACTGCGACGCCAGGTTGTCTTTTTTGTAAAAATGGATGTGATCTTTATCATCATTAGCATCAAAACAGGCCGTCAAAGTAAAATCTGTTTCAAGACAGTTTAGAAAATGTTCTTGTAAATGTGGACAATAGTACCTTA
>CM043730.1:11462085-11725124 GCA_023968675.1 Taenia pisiformis | reverse complement strand
CCTGCTTGATATATGTAGGCCTTTCCTAATCAATGCCTGCAGCTTTGCAACTCATGGCATTTAGACATTGCTTTGTGATGCTACACGTAGTGATGGATAACAGCAGATCAATGGCATGTATTTGAGCTAGAGAACGAGATTTTGGAATGCATACTGTTTTGTCATGATCGCGATACATTAGCCACGCTGCGGTGCCATTACGCACGGCGTCACAAATACTTATGGCGAAGTAACTTTGTTTAACACAGAGTGGGATTGCTGACAGCTTACTGAAGGTAAATAATACTTCTGATTTTTAACACGTTATCGCTGTTTGCCAAATATGCTGAAATCGTTTAAGGACACCGCATGGTAGGCAGCTAAGCGGTGGCTACGTTCATAGAGCTGTTGACTGTTTTGACTAGAACTAAACATGCGAGATGAAGAGTGTCCAACGCATATGGCGGAAGAGACCAGGCAAAGCCAAATCCGCCATGATTGTGGAAACAATAAGCAGCAAGTTCTCAGTCTCTCTTGTTCTTCATCACAGACAGGAGACGCGCGCAAATAACAAGGAAGGTATCGTGTAGATGATGAAGCGTGTGAAGTGGTTAGTAGCAAATGTGCTCTGTCAAAGCTGTTGCACCGGTGGATTACACTGCCTGCAATGGTCGCATGCACATAACCACTGTTCTTTGTCATCTGCTACCAGCTCTGACGCCATGCAAATGGTAAGGACGCTATTGCGAATGATCCTTTTAGTTGCAATGTGACTGTGCTTAAGTTTCAACCAACTGTGCTATGAGCAGAATGGTCGTTGTAGTACTTCATGCCCAGCCGTTGTGGGTGACAGCTGTAGCAGTTGACAAATTCGCATCTAGCGGCACCATCACAGAAGCGGAGATGTGGACGGTAGAGCTGAAAATGGGACCGATAACAAAATCGCATTATTGGTTCGTTTAGTAGGCTGACAGTGTAAATAATCGAAGGATATGACAGATCTGTTGCAGTGGCGGATGAACGTGCAGTGTCCGTAGCCATCATCGGCCGCAAATGGGACGAAGCCATTAAAAAAATGAGAGATTTTAAAACTGACCCGAGTCGACAAAGCTAGTGGTACCAAAGCGCACTTGGAACACGGCAAGTACCTACTCGACCACCAATTTAACTACCTGACTTACCGATGAAGAAGCCATGAACGTAACCAATGGAAGCCTCAAGCAAAAATCTTGATGAAATCTTAAAGTACACAGATCATCCGAAAGTATGCCAGTGAGTCCCATGAACACCACCAAGTGGCTTGATCAGTAGAATCGATGGTACATGGAGTTGGCTAATGAAGCTTCAATTAGTATTTCTAGACAAAAGGAAATTGAACAACTGATTTGAAAGAATGAAGGAGAAGGGGCGAATGGACGCGTGGACACTGGATAAGGACTGGCATGTAATGACTGGGTGTCCAGTGTGTTGAATAAGGAAAACGGAGAGCACCGAAAGCTTGCATAAGTAAAAGACAGGTGGTGAAAGCCATCAGAAGGGCAATTAAGCCATAAATCGCTGAGCATCTGCATTTTTTCATTCATATGCGTTGCATGCAACCCACTTTGCAATGCTTTGTGCATTTAGTGATATGAACGTAAATGAACACAATGCCTCTGTATTTCACGAAGCCAATGGCAATGCAATGACAGCGCCGTCAATACAGCTTCCAATTTTATCACCGGCGCCGTTGTGTTTCGGTTTAATACCACCTTGATCATTTCAGTAATGCATACGCCCAGTGTTCCATAATCGAATGTAATGAAAAGGGATGCGATGTGATACAAGAGAATCTAGCAGCACAACACAGCGCTGATTGATGAAGAGCAATGTTAAAAAAAGGAGAAGCAGAGATGGCTATGGTGAGATGCAGGTGGTTGAAGTGTGGCAAATAGAGTCGGCGATCCGTGTTTTCTCGATCCGTGTTTTCTACTTCCTGACCGGAGGTGTACTAACCCAGACCTGCGTAGCATAACCTCTGTGGTGCATCAATCCACGGGTGTCCACGCCAGGCTGTCGCCAACACTAGAAATCCCTTTGCCAGTGGCCACTAAATTCACATTTGACTGCTTCCATCCCCTTTTATGTCCTACCCCTGTAAGGCGGCCTGAGTGCCTAGGCAGTATTCGCTGCAGTGGTCAGATTTTGCCTTTTCCCTCCCTCACCACTCCTTTAACTTAGCAAAATGTCTCTTTTCCCTGCAAATTCTGCAAATACACGCAAATTACTCTATTTCATGCAATTATTTTCGTATCGTCTTTGTTTTATTTGGCATCTATGACAAAATATGATAAACTACAAGATCGCATCACAATAAGGCAAACTAGAAGAATGCATTAGTGGTCCTGCTGCCTCAGCGAACATGGAAATGCTCAGTTGACAATGCTTTCTCGTTCGGTGTTGATTCGCCTGATGAGTGTCAAGTCTCGTGCAAGGCTTTGTGTTCGTTCACGTATTCATCACTAAATGTGTAAACATTGCAAAAATGTGTTAAATGCAACGCATGTAAATGGGGGAAATTGCGGATACATGGCGATTTAAGACTTAATTGTCCTTCTGATGACTGTCACCGCCTTTTTTTACTTATGCAAGCTTTCGGTGCTCTCTTTTTTTCTCATTCAAAATACCCGACACCCAATCGTTTTTTACCAGTGCTTATCCAGTGTCTACGCGACCATACGCCTTTTCTACTGCATCCTTAGAAATCCGTTGTCCAATTTCCTTTTGCCTGGAAGTCCTAATTGCGGCTTCATTCGTCAACTCCATGTTCGATCGATTCCGCTCATCAAGCCACTTTTAATCAACCGTGTGTTTTGGGACTGACTGACTCTTTTTTTTGATATTTAGCGTATTTTGGGATTGGATCAAATTTTTTTGTGATCTAGGTTACCATTGATTACGTTTATGGCTTCTCCATCCGTAAGTTAGTAGTTAAATTGGGGGTCGAGCAGGAAGTCGCCGTGTTCCAAGTACGCTTTAGTACCACTAAACTTATCTCGCCAGGGCAGTTATCACATCACTCATTTTATCAATACCTTCGTCCCATTTGCAGCTGACGGTGGATACGGACACTGCACGTCCGTCCGCCACTGCAGCAGATTTGTCATATCCTTTGCATGTTCTTTGCGCCTATGGCAATTTAATGCCTAACCTGACAATAATTGTTCCACCTGACCTACTAACCTCATTTCTGCCACTGTAATTATCATTTTTAACATCAGCATCATTCTTTTCACCAGCTTCAGTCTCTTCCCCCTCTTCCACTCCTGTTGGACGAGTGCAGGCACCCTGCATTTCTGCATCAAAAGTGCGAAATAGGTTTGATTTACGTGTGACATCAAACAACGAAATGGTGCAAGGTGCCATCCCTGTCTTGCCTTCTGGGAAATGACAAAGAAGAGAATGACGGCAAGGGCATCCAATGGGGATGGCCTTCAGCCCATCACGGACCTCAGGACAGAGGAATTGCACTCTCTACTCTTGCGCGACTTGTTGTGCATTCCGTGTCTGCTCTCCCCAATGGCCTCATTTTAAAGTTTGTCAGAGCATCTATTAGCTCGCAGAAGCTAAAAGCTAGCAACCACTAAATGTGCGTTAATATCACTTTCGGCGCACTGCTGTGAAGCCTTCGCAAACGACGCGTGCCTGCCTGAGACACAAAGGCATTAAGTCAATTTTTTGACAAGCAATTGACAGCCCTCATTTTCCTTTTAGTTAGGGCAAGTCGACACATAAACGGAACGCATTTTTGCATTTACAGGTGCAAAATGAAAATTGAAATCGGCCTGATAATCCAAAACCGTTTTCTCCTCTAACAAAATGATATTTTCGGTGTTGCCATTAGAAATTGAGGCAGAGGTCAGTTCGTTCTCTCAAAATCGGTACGAAAGTATGATGTCACAGCGCTCTTAACAACGCGCCTAACAATTAAAAGAGGAAGACATGTAGAAGGATGCTTGCAGTTCAGGAGCGTGCAAAATCCGTGGCATTTAGCGGATCTTGAATTTGGCGTTAAAATAAAGCGGAATCTCCACAGCCAAGAACTTGAGCTAAAGCGAGTCGCATTGTAAATTTTATCAAAACAGCTCCTTACTCACCACCACTTGCCGCCATCACATTGACAGTGTCCCTTCGCCAGGAGGACGTCTCTGCAATATTTGCAAATGAGGTCGTTGTCATTGGCGCCTCCCAACAAATTACTTACCAAACGAACCTAGAGGATCTGAAGGAAGACGAAGCTGAAGAGGACAAAGTAGATGAAGTTGGTGGATGCACACCAACCACTCACATTTTGTTCACCCACCTGTTGGACGCAGAACGGCCGGATCTCTGACCTACTATTATCCACTTCAATCATCATCTACTCACGCACTATTCATCATTTCTCCTCACACATCTCCAAGTATTTGCTTAACTTCTTTCATCCAAATCAAATTTCTTGTAGCCGGATCCAATTACATCACATCCTTATGATGGATTCGATTACTGCTCTTTGCGCCTTTATACCACTGTGTTGATTTTAGTAATCCTTGCAAAAGTAGAGATGACTCAGGCGATGGAGGCTGAGAGTGTCACCACAGTGTTGTAGTGGGTTTATCAGAAGCTAAGTATGTTCAAGCGTCTAGAATTTGATTTTGTGATTTGCAGATGCATGATCCGCACTAGTACGAAACGTTGCAAGATGATTGTGGCACTGGTGCCCGCAGTTCTTGCAAGTTATAACGCTGGAGATAAGCAACAAATCCATGTTCGACATCACCATTGTTGTTTGCAATTGCATTCTGTGCTCAACGTCAGCAAGCTTTTGATGCCCACATTTTCATCATTTAAGGCTAATATCAACTTGCCGCCTTGTGTGCAAATCCACCTCGTCATCTACCATTTGTGCTACATGTAAAAGAAACCATCAACACATAAGCAGAAGAGCATGCGATATAAAGTCGCTGAAATTCACCACGACCATCAAATTCTATTGCATTTGCTCGAGAACTTGTGCAATCCTAAGTTGACGTTGGGAATAATCCTCTTACTTTGGCCACAAATTCACGCCTTGAAATAAAATTAACTATGCTCTTTTTTCGCATGACACGTGTGCCCTAAAAGCCGTTTCCATTCATTCCGTTTTTGCGGAAGTCTAGAGTTCAGCAAAACGTTTGCTAGCATATCTGATTGAGCACGCAATGCTTGAAGGGTTAGGAATATTGTCGGGGTAATAAAAGCTTAACTCGACCTTGTGCACGATGTGCATGCGAATTTCGCATTTCTGTCTAACGAACCCGCACCACTGGAATGCAGACTGGCTGTTCTTCGAACCGCCTGCACTGCAGCGCCTGGTAATGCCAGCAACTACTCTCAGTTGAACCCGGACAGGGCACTATGCACGAGTTTCATTTTCGACCACCATGACTTCAGTAATCCGAGTTCCACGCAGTTTGATAAGGCACAGGTAATAGATGGCATCGCTGCAAATGCGTGTTGTTCAGTCCACCGGGTACTGCTGTCAACGCGACGATCAAGACTGGATGTCAGTAAAAGGGGGTGGAAATGGAGGCGTTTTAGCGGTTAAGTGTGGCGCCACTGCCATTTCCATTTCATCACCCCATGATACGTTGAAGCACTTTGGCTTCTTTTACATGTGACCAACGCAAATATGACCTGTCCGATTCCTTCACGAAGTTGAGTGCAAAGGTGCTGTGGCTCTACCTCGATAGGCTAAAATCAAACCATTGTGGATATGGCTGGTTAACTACAAGAGGTTCGAAGCAGCATCAGTGAAATCAAGAACTCAACAAAGTCACTTCTGCATCCCCTTGAATCAAACCTCGGTCGGTCACGCATTATGCAAGAGGTTGAATCGTTCTGACATGGTGTCCGTTCTCACACATGCAGCTTACTTGAACGATGAAATGAGACAACAGACTCAGTAGACACCCAGATTTCAGAGTATGTCTGTTGCATTCGAGTCGGCTTTCTTATCGTAAGTGCAGTGTGCATGCTCATGCTGGTGGCCGCAACACTAGTTACGGCGCACCTCGTATACCAAGCCATTCACGATCGTCTCTTCGCTCATTCCAAAGCCGTTCCCACTAATCCGTTCAACACTTATGGGTGGGAGCCACGTATTCTCCCTCAACTTTGCAACATTTTGATGATTGCGATTGACTATAGAATGGACGAAGAGCAAGGGTGGTGACGTTTTTCTGCAGCAAGAGCTCGACGGGCTGGTTTTTCGCACTCCTCGTCCAGTTCCTGCTCTAATTTTTCTGCCACCATTGCCCGCCTCATCGTCATGCACATTAAAATATGCAGTCAGTTTCCGCATTTTATAAACGCAGTGCTCTTGTTTGCTTTGTGATGCTACACGTAGTGATGGGATGACAGCAAACCAATGGCATATATTTGAGCTAGAAAACGATATTTTGGAGTGAAAATTGTTTTGTCATGATATCTCGTTGCATTAGCCACGCTGGCCACCTCATGGTCACATCCTTGCAACAGTCATTGCAAGTGCATGAACATCCTGCCATCCTCGATGTTGCAGGTTAATTGTAAGAGGAAACTGACCGCTGACATCTTTCTATTTTGGCAGAGCTGTTATGGGACAAACAAGAGGGCTCAGCACTTCAGCACCACTTCCCAGTCACGAAAAGTTAGAAAGGAGAATAGACCTCAATCTACCAGTCAACAGTCAACCTCGGTGATAATGTCATTGTCATGCCCAACGAACCACACTACTTGCTCAGAAGCAAGACTCGATTGAGAATGCCTCGTGCTAGTGCCAGATCGAGCCTATGCTCCACCAGTCTACATTTCAGTCTGTTTATGCGAGTAAACAGTCATTTTTCGTCCCAAGTCTTGAAATGCGCCCTTATGAATTGCGGAGTCTGCCACATGCTGTCAGTCGGGAGGGAAGGAAGGAAGTCTATTCACGCCTTGAGCAGCCACACAACAACCATGGAACCCAATTATTCCACCATTGTGTAGAATCAACCCGTCGATATGCATTGTGAGCCCATTCGACCCTTTGGGTAGTGGGTGTGCGACACATTCAGCAAGTACAAGCATGCATTTACAATACGAAAGGCATCATGGTAGGGGATTGGGATGTGCTGCAGCAGGAAAGCATCAATAGTATGCAGAGGTCAAATGCATGAGTTGTGGAGTCGACCCCTCGCGGCGAATCAGCGCAGCCTACTCGCGTGCGCAGTTCTTCCTGCACCAACTGCTGAGAGTCAACCTCACCGACATCCGCAGTGTCACTCCCACGTGCTGTTGTTGTTGTTCGCCGCAAGGCTCAGTAGTCCGTTCCTTCCTTGCGATGAGTCCCACACACCTACCTGGAGAAGGCAAATACAAAAGCACAAATTAGCTCACTGAACCACAGGCGCACCTTTTGCCTAACAATCAACACATTCTCTTTTTGACTGTGTGCGAGACTCCCTGAATACATTTCGCTTGCAACGACAGGTCCAACTAACTAGCCACAGAGCAGAGACAGCATTGTGCAAGGTGTAGTGCGGAGCATAGCTCTGCTACGCAACTTTGCTAGGGTGCGACTCGAATCCTTATGCAGAACACTAAGAAGGCAGCTGCTGAACTCCGTGATGCTCGCGGTGATGATGATGAAGCTCACTGTGACTGAGTCAGTGATGCTGGTGTAGTTACACATGACTTTGCCTAATTTCGTGCCACTGGGGTCCACACTTGCCTTCAATTAACCTCTCCTGTGCCAGCCGAGTGCTCTTGCAGGTTCTCCCTTAACTATTCGCAAGCCACCCTGCAAAGCTCACTTCTGCTGAAAGTACACATTCATTGATGCTTGACAAGGACAACCTTGCAAGTGCTATTATCCGATTGAATGACTTAAAGATTTAGAAATGTTTTTTACTATCTACTGGTAGGATGTGATTCCATTTGCCACTCCCGTGGGTGGACTCATAGGTTCTGTCAGCACTCAAGTTCGCTTGACAGACCTAGTATTCGGAAGAGGCTGTTCCAACCATGTTACATGATGCAGGGATTTAGTGCGAAATCTAGCATCAACGCCGCTGGCACCTATGCTCGCTGATGTGCAACACCCCAGAGGGCTGTACTTGTAAACAGGTACCTGAAGTGAGGCAGTGCTGCTCACCGACTTCCGAGCGTGCTCGTGCATTTTCTGAGCACATTAAGCCGAAAAGTGTCCTTAAATGCATCCGCATAGAATTTGTTCTTTTTGTCAATTTCGCAATTCAGATAAAACCCTCCACCAGAAAGCAATGGCACGCAGTTCTGAAAAGACGCGACTCTGAGGCCAAGATCGTTTGCTGGAGCAATCGAGCGTTCCTCAGTCTGTTCACCTGACGGCTACCAGACATAATCGCATAAGCGCATAAATCATTCACATGACCACTTCATTATTCGAGAAGGCGCTCGAAGGCGTAAAGGCAATTTATTGTCACGGAAATGCAGCAAAGGTGAATTGATCGGAGCCAAACGCTGCCCCTGCAAAATCCATGGAGCCAATGCGCAGACAAAAACCCACCAATCTCTAAAAACTCGAAGTGTGCGAAATTGGGCAGCGATTTTTTCTCAACAAATTATTGCTGCAATTTCGCATCCACGTTACGAGGCGAACGAAACGCCAAGCGCGACCCTGCATGGGACTTGTAATGATGCGGATGGAGTGCGCCTTCTCATCAGTCGCGTCTACGTCCTCGCACTCAATGTCCTCTTCCCCGCCTTCGTCTATTTTTGCCCTCATCACCTCGCCTTCTTCCAGGCCTATCATACCCGAATGCTCGCTAATGTGGCAGCAGGCGCCAATGGCGGTGACCTCATTTCCCACCATCGAGCGGACATTCTCTTGAGGTAGTGTTGTGATCAAAGTGATGTCCAAGCTCATAATGCTGACCCTTTACCCGCAAAGCCCACTCTTTGTTAGGAATGTTCTATTCGCAATAACAAAATCAAGATGTCTGAACTTAAGTGAACGCTACTCGCACCCAACCTACAACATTATGCTTCCTACATTCCTTTTTTGCCATTTTTAGTTTTATCAAGTAGCAAAACACGTTTCCCACACCTCTTTGTCTCTTGTTTTGTAGACGTACATACTGCCAGTTGGGTTGGGAAAGACTGCCTGACGGAACATGCTCTCCTACCTTCGTGAGCACAATGTGTTAAAGCTAATTAAAGGTGCAGTTCATTATTGTGTTCCTTTCCTTGCCTTAACTACCTTAATAGTGGTCGCAAAGACGGCATTTCCACGAGGGCTGATTGCCTTAATTACAAGTGATGAGGACATGCACGGACAAAATTGACAAATTAGGCGATGCGATGCTACGCGCAAACAAATTGATCTCCTGTTTCTAAGCTACTACTTTATTCAAAAGCCCATTTTAGTCAGTTGTTATACATTCGGCCACAACTCGATGAACTTCGAATATGTTGACAGGTGAGAGCTGGACTCACGAGTTCCAGTAACTTCTCCTTAATTCAGCTTCTCCGTTTGTTCTGAAATCGCAGAAATTGACAGCACATTGCACCTTACACTTTCCTTTACATTCGTGAGCAAAATTTACTGGAGTGAATTTAAGACATAGCATATCACAGTGCATTCACTGCCTCAATGGTTGCAACTAAGCCGTACGTAACGTTCCCACAAAATAGGCGCATTGTCAGCAAATGTCCAAAGTGTAGCATAATCATTCAATGTAAGATTTGCCATCATGAACTTGTCACGGAAAAGTTATTTATTTTGCCACTCAGGATGGAAGTGTTGACAGCGACCAAAACGGGATTGCAGACTTCCTAACTTCTGAGAGGTGGTCGGTGCATGCATGGCATACTCAAGTCCTTAAGTGGCACCCGCTGCTCGGTGACACAGCAATGGTCACTATCCTAATTCTCTTTGTTGCTTCCATTAAAGTGCACATAGGGGACCAAGAATTACCAACGCCTATGGTCAAAGAGGCTAAACCGTGCAAACGCCACCACGATTGCGAGAGTAATGCGTAGCAGTAGCTGCATCTCTTAGTAGATGTCTGACGTTGTCTGCATTTGCGAGGGTAAGGTGCACCTGAGGAGTGAAAATGTATTCATTCTGTAGGCTGGAATTAAACTAGTCTCAGCACTTAGTTGTTGATCTTTGGTCTTTTCTAGAAGGCCTGTTCTTGAGTCAAGCATCCAAAATATGCAGAAGTCAGGCAGGTGAGCTGCTGATGGTGGAGCATGTGATGTGGCTTATGGCAAATATATTAAATCAAAGACTATTGTCCCGATGGCTTGCTCCTCCTGCAAAGGATTCATGCTCGTAATTGCTGCTCCCTCTTTACCACCAGCAGCTTTGGCATAGGTCAAAGAGACTGGACTCTCTCCAAAAAACGTCCTCTAGAATCGGTGCTTTTGACTGAGGTATCATTTCTACTTCTTCTGCCGTTTATCGCATTGCCCTTCATCACAGCACGCAGTCTTAACGCCCTAGTTGCCAAATATCGTAATCTCCTCAAATGACGGCAACAGATGGGTCCTTGCGGCTGGATTCTTTAACACCGGCGGGGAACCGTTAGTGCATTTTAAATGGCCAAGGAAACTGTTGACGAAGAGATTTATAGACAAGCTGTGCATGCATCCTGTCTGCTCAGTGGCACCACTGCGTGGTGAAGCCGCGGTTGATAAGGTAAGCGCATTAATGGCAGGGCGGCAACAAGCACCAGGGTGTTGCCTGACTGACACGCAGCTCTCATGATTTTATTATTTCAACACGGAATAAGGAGATGGTGTGACTAATAATCTAATGGCACACAAGTACTCCCCATCTGCGATTCTAAGTCTTCAAGCTCAAGACAGCGGCTTCTGTCTGATGAACCACATGCTTCAATCAGTTTCTAATTGCTAAACACTGTTGTAAAGTAGCCCTTGACTCTTTACTTTCGACTTATCAAATCATGGGAGTTCTGGGTCAGTGTTGCAGCCAGTCATTTCGATTGATCAAGTTCATTACCACATCAATGATAACACCATCATCCCTAAAGCCATCTCGGCTTGATTAGGAACTCGATGCTACCGGAAGCGCTAGTAATCTTCAAAGAGTAAAAACTGCCCTTAACTCGTCGACAAATACAGCGCACACTAATGTTAGACACATAGTGCTCCTCCCTTAGAACTGTCATTAGCAGTATTACTAGGATCTCTTGTGGTTCAGATGCCGGTTATGCCTGCAATGAGTACATCACACGGCTAAAGACCACACGATATCTCATGGTACTCAGCATGGACAATGACTATGCCATGACAGCGCCGTCAATACAGCTTCCAATTTTATCGCCGGCGCAGTTGCCATTTCGTTTAATACTACTTTGATCTTTTCAGTAAAGCATGCGCCCAGTGATAGACAGTCGAATACAATGCAAAGGGATGCGAGGTGATGTAAGAATCTGGTAGTGCAAAACAGCGCTAAGTGTAGGGCAGCAGCGTTGAAAATAGGGAGTAGCAGGTGCTTGTGTTTGAAGTGTGATTAATAGAGTCGGCGATTCGAGTTTTCTACTTCCAGACTGGAGGTGTACTAACCCAGACCTGGGTAGCATTAACTCTGTGGCCCTCCAATCCACGGGTGCCCACGCCAGGCTGTCGCCGACACACACAATTCTCTTCCAGCGACTATCACTTATTTTTATTTGCCATCTACAGCAAAATTGAATAAACTACAAGATATCATCACAATACAGCAAGGTATAAGAATGCCAAAGTTGTGCTGCTGCCTTGGCGAACATTGCTAATATTCAATGCCTCTCTCTTTCACTGATCTTCGCGGACTTTGCAAGCATCAATTCACTTAGCATCTTTACATACGATGTGATCAAATTCTGCTTAACGCAACTCATATGGGTGAGAGTCTGCGCCTTATCAACTATGCCAGCAAACAACGTGCACACATAGGTTGGGCGGATGTCAATATCGCGAAGCAGTGCTTTGCAAACTTAGCAAATAAAGCAACAGCAATAAGCCGTGCAAATGCAAAAGCGGGGAGGTTTGGCACCTTCACTCATCTACAACATAGAATAGACTTTTAAATCGACACATAGGTCAAACGAAAGTCGAAGAGAGTGCAAATTTTCTGATAGGGCAATTTTAACTGATTTATTGTTGTATTTTGCCATATTTGCAGCAATGTATCATGGTAGTTTGATGAAAATGCCATCGATGATGGAATGGACAGTGAAGCCTGTTAGGGTTTTGTCAGGAGGAGGTGATTGCAATCTTAACATGAACCAAGGTGACGACAGGTGGAGGTGTTTGGAGAGGCAGCACGTTCATTGGGTGACGGACCTGCAAGCAAGGGAAGTGAAATTCTGCTTTGCTAACATGCAGATTAGACTGCCGCTTACCGTAAGGCGAACGACTGAGGCGGTCCTTTCCCCTTTCTAGCCATGCTCATCGATGCGCGATGAAACTGTGATTGATAACGTCACTGTGTGGAACGTCGAGGGAGCGTAAGCTTACACTCATAGGCGGCACAATGCACACACCCGCCCTGGTGTGCACCAGTCGGCAGACAGATGATCATTGTGACTTGAAGCCCTTCTTCATTGAATGAAATTGCGTCAATTGTAAACGACACATCAGCATAGATTTGTATCCATAGGTTAACCATAAACATTAAGGAGAGGTTGGCAAATGCAGAACATTGGTTTCTGTCTTATCTCCTGCATGCTTGCATTGATGCTTAGTCGTCTTGCGCACTTTGATGCCCCTCATTAGACCTCTTCATCAGTGGTTCTATTGGTAATTTAAGGACCGAAGCACGGTGTTTGATTGGCGGTGTAGACACTAGCTTCGAGAAATCATCTGTCATCGTTACTTGAGGAGCTCTACCACATTAGAAGTGAGCGCATTAGTTTGTGTGCTGTGGCGAAGGACAATGCGACAAACTGCGACAAACCCTGCAGTGTTCATAGGTGCCACTTCAAACAAATGCGTCGCAGGTAGGTGGCTCTGTTGGAAAAGAGTATAGTAAGTTCGCCCAGCTCTAAAGCTGTTAGCAGTTTTACACCAGCTGTTAGCACAGTTTTACAGCAGCAAATTCACAAATCGCTGGTATAATTTTGGTCCTATTTATCCACTAGCGATTCGTCTCCACGAGACTTCAAATAATTAAGCGGTTAGGCTACTTAATGCTTTGTCTTGGCATGGCCACAGGTTTGGCTCTATCGTCTCCGCTATGCAAAAGGGGGTAAAAAGGACTGCTTTTAAGTGTTACCCAAGTTTACAGATTTACATATGTAATGCATTTGTGTGCATTTAGTAGAATTTGATCTAAATTTGTTCATCATGGGTATCGTGTGCAAATGCAGAGAGTTGATAAGCTGTTTGAGCACAGTGAATTGATGCGCCGCACTACCTGCCTCGCCAAGTTAATGATCGAGTAGTCCACTCGTAGCAACATGCATGGTTTTCCTTGCGTTCAACTTGAGAGTACTGATTCATTTGTTATTCACCTCATCCTTATCCGAATTCGTCGTCGACTCCAGAACCCGTGTCTCACTCCGAGTCATAGCAAATTACTTGTTTTCCCTTGCTAGAATTTCATTGCCTCACAGAGAGATGTGAGTGGCCAGTTTCGAAGGCTTAGTGGTAGTGTATGGCGAGAGACGTGAAACGACTCATGGTCTTCTGTTTTCTTTTATTCCACTAGCAAATGCATGTTGCCGGCGCTCTCCTTAATACATTGCCGATGACAAACATAGGAACTGGACGTTGCCATGCTTGGGTTAGTAACAGTCTGAATACCGTCTTTGCCATGAAACACTTTGTGTGTAGATGTACTTGGTTTCGCTCTTCCAATCGAGGGAGCTGTAGAGCAGTAGATGGTCCTATTGGTTGATTCTGACGTAAATTAAACAGAAGCTCCACGACGAGACATTGCAGTTGCTTGTCATATAGCCATACAGTAAAAACAAGCTGCCCGCCTATATGGAGGTCACGTTGTGAATGCATCATAGCGTCGATTCAAGCAGAGGCATATTTTAAGCAACGGCTCAATAGCATGTGCTTTAAAGGCTTAAAATACTAGGCATTTGCTTAGCACATTAATAAAATTCTTAATGTTTCATTATCTCAAGGAATTTTAGTCAACAACGGCCTAAAACATCAGAGGTAAGGATTAATTTTACTTTTAAATATAATCGCGAATTACAAGTGCGTGCATAATCTCAGCTGACGAAATCAGGAAGCGCCGCTTCAGTGGATAATTAAACTTATTGTTCGGACACTGAAGGAGGCTAGCGACAGAGAAAAGAGAACATTTCGGGTAAGAACATTTCCCAGAGAGAGACAATGAGACTAGCAGCTAAGCCCATTAAAACCTATGTCTTCATAGAAAAAAACGAGTTTCATCTTGTTACTGCAACTTTAATAGGCTGACAAGGCCAAGCATTCAATGTGACATCAACGGTAAAAAAATTTTAGAGTAAGCGAGGTGATCAAACATGACGTCCACTGAACATCCAGAGTGTTACAAAGCAGAGGCAAATCTGTTGCTCTTGATGCAATTGAATTTGACTTGCAAGGCTCAATTCTAAGAATTTTGTTGATTTGGTTATTTGATGCACGGCACCCCGAAGATCAAGGTGGATTAGCACAGGAAGTAACCACCACATCTTGTTTGATAACACCAACCCTGATTGTGCATGACGATAAGGGCAACCAGTCGTGCTTTCTTGTTTTTCATCTTTCTGATCAAATACGGTAATCGTGATGCTCCACTTCATCCAACATTTAACTAAACCCTTTAAATTGGCCTCACACATCAAATGCAACTGCATTCAAAGCGACAGCATTCCTCTTAATTTGTAGCAAAACATGCGCTTAAAAAGCAAGGTTATCGAGTACACTGACATGGCCTGGTGGCTAGGCCGTCTGACAAGGGCAACTCGTTCACTTAAGTGCTAATACGGACAAACGATTCCTATCCATTCTTGAACAGGCCTTTTGAAAGGGTATTGGAAGCGCAACTAATCGTCTTCGACTACGAAGGCCATCTTACAACCCCTATGAATGCTATTCATCACTACTTAATCTAAGGTGATAAATTTTCTTCAAACCAATCAATCCTCCTGCACTTGACCCCGTTGCTTTTCTTCTATACAACTTGGTGAAATCAAAAAGCTGCCAAGGGCTTAAAGTGCTCATTTCTACCTGATATTAGGGAGTGCAAGAATGAAAATGCTCTCTACCAAAATAAATGGCAAAATAGGCACCAAGTTAGTTTAAGGGAAGTCGCACCAGTTTTCGATTGCACGGTAAGAGAAATATGCCCACTTCTGCTCTCGTCTGGTCTGGTGGAGAGGCAGCAGATGTCAATTCAGTGAAGTGCGGAAAATAGTGACCAAACTTTAAATTTGGGCAGGTCTGGTCTGGATTTGTAACCTTTGCATTTTTGAGCATGCCCTAGTGCGGAGTGAGACTAGTGAAGGGATAAAGAAGAACAAACAAATCGACCGCTATCATTCAATGAGGTAGATGGTTCAGGTATTAGAGAAGGTAAAGGAGTATGCTGATCCACAGGTGCACTTCGATGCATGGAGAAAAAAATACGGTTGGAAATTATGGAAAACACCCACTAAAGATGTGAAGAAGCGGAGATCTGGGGAGCTCCCACGCTTCTTACCTAGGTATTATCGCATCTGCTTCGTATGTGCAGTTGTGCCGACTTGATTAGGCGGGTAAAATTAGTAATTCAGTTAAATTTATTGGTGATCTGCAAGCCGCCTCTTTGAAAGTGAGGCACGCACATGGCTACAAATGGGATTGTTTGATCTCGTTTTTCTGCATTATGCAAGCACCTATTAATCTGGTCCATAAGACTTGATTTTTTTCTTATTATTGGGTCCAATCTTAGCAGATACAGTCAGGCCTAGTGCTGCGTACCATGCAAAGGTGATTTGAGTGCATTGCTGCTTTCCTGCGAAACTGTCAAATTTTGCACACAGAGTTACTACTGAGGAGGGAAGAACTGCTCGAGAACCATAAAACGATGTTAACACGCAGCCAAGCAAACCAGTTTTAAAAGGCACCTCGCACTTTGCCCCAATCGACTTTGATATCTTTAAGTCATATTCTTGCACATCTACATCGGCACGGAAACATGCTCGACTCTTTTTTTGTTTTCTGTTTTAAACATGCTCATCTGGTTTTCCTGGAAAATTTCGAGCTCCATAGTTTAACCACGGCAGCACTGCCAGATTTTGTTGCTAAAAATGCTGCCAGAATGTGTGCGAGAAACTACGCTGCCACATCTCGACCAAAACAGACTAACTAAGGTACGTCTCTGCACCAGTGGCCTCACAGCATTCCTCGGACATCTCACGCATCTCTTACACCTTTGGAGCTGATTTTACAACAAAAAAAGCTAGCACAACTTCGTATATCAGGAAGCAAGCTGCTGATTTTCGGCTCTGAAAAACTTCGAAACAATATGAATGACAAAAGACATCCTTTCTGTGCCCCGCGTAGTCCAGTTTCCACCGCCGAAACATGAGCAAAACACTTCGGCCACACCTGGATTGTGCATTTGTGAAATGAGAAATATTGCCAGCTAAATTTTATTTTCAAATAACTTAAGATCAAATCAACGAAATGAGAATTTTCGCTCCTATGAAAAGCATTTTTTACGATAAAACATGTATCCGGCTATCCAGCTAAATCAACTTTGGTCACATAGTAAATCCGACTGCTTGAGCGTAAGCATTGGTGCCAACTAGGGCGACTCTGAATTTAGATAAAGCCCGTTTTTGAGGATTAAGTACAAAAACCGCAGCTAGTAATTACTGAGCTCCCATTGATGTGCAAACTTTTTTTTACCGGGAAAGTATCTTGTAAGTAACAATGTTTTCCTTTGCCGACAATACGTGGGGCATCACCGCCACCAGACACAGGGGAGAACTGAGTAAGTTTGCAAGTAATAACAGGTAAATCCGAGTTGATAGCTATCATCCATGCGCTTCAGTTACTTCATCACCCGCATCGCACTGCGGTCATTCCTGAATACCAAAATCCTCCATTCGAACAGAACCGCATTGAAACAGAAGCATCATAGCATTTGGCACCTATTCCTAACTGATCCCCTCTAATGTAACAAACATCGCGCGGATGATTTGGTACTAAATCACACTCTATGTGGAGTTGCATGGAAAGGCGATGTGGTTTTGCGAAATGTTTCTTTTTCCAATCCCGTACACAAGCCACTAGTAAGTAATCTCATTTGGGTTAGTTTCAAACCAAAGTGAGGGACAGAGCACCTGCGTTAGCCTGCCATTATGCGCACATTGGCCCATGTCGTGGGTCAAAATCTCGTACTAACCAAGTTCTCTTTCTGCTGCCGAACACGGCATGCAGCTCTCTAATAGAGTAATCATTTCCAAAGCATTTGTGTGCAGCCGTTAAATAACTAGAATTAATTAACACCTCAAATGGAGCTCAGAGGCGTAGACATTTAAGCCGCTTCCGTAAAAGAAGTTAATAAGCATAAAAAATGGAAAACCTAACATGACGCATGAGGTCTGGTTCGTATAGAAACAATCATTTTAAATTTATGCATATGAGGCTTGATTGGAAAGCACAAAAGGCAATTTGTTCTCACCCGAGTTATATGCAAAGCTATGCCGGATGCAGAACTTCGATTCCACATCTGTCGCTAAAGCGCCTATGCTTAGGTTCTTACCCGTGGTCAGACATGTTGCATTGTTGTGAGATTCCCATCCTGATGTGTCGCCTTACCAAGTAATCCATAATTATCAAATTATGTGCTGAAATTTCACAATCCACCTTTGCTGTTGCTCTGAAAATTATGGTCTAACAACGCATCCAAGGTGCCAACGCGACGAAAGCAGTTGCCGCTTGTGACCTTGAATGTGACGAGTAAATTGCTTCAAATGAAGATTCGTTTTAATTTGCATAATGGGCAAAATACAGTTGGCTTATGTACTGAAACCTACAGACACAACTTATACTCAAGTTTGCACACCTATTGTTATTCAAGCTGCGTGTGATGTTTTTTATCTAATGCACCTGTTTAAGTTCACGAGATTAATGGTGTTCGTGCGAAATTCACCACTGCTCATATGCATTAGTTGATATTAAGCATAGACTTGAAACACTTGGCTATTTATTACTCTCCTTTAAATATGTTGAGAACTTAATGGATAGCATCAAAATTATGCGCTGTAAACCTCGCAGACTCCCAACTGCCGCCATGAAATTAATGAGAGTGGAGGGCTAAGCAACGAGGGAAGATCATTAAACAAAATTCGTCTAGCGAAAAATAAGAAACACCATCAAGGCCTTCGGTAATATTAGTTCAATGTTAATGCTGAGTGGGGCTTAAAACTTGGGCCTAATGCCCAAGAAATGCAATCTGTTAACTATCAGTACAGTTAATGGTCCCCTCATGGCCCCGGTCGCCACCCTAAAGGCAATATGTCTAAACTCCAAGACAGGACGCATTTACCTCTTTGAGGAATGGAGGAAATAGAGCTGCTAATATGGTACAAAGACCAGTCTACACGGCTAGTGTGATGCAACCAATGAGTGACGGAAAACCGAAGTTTATAGTCAGAAGACTCAGGTTACGACACGAATACAAAGCAAAATCTAATGAAAATGTTGCTCACAAAATACACCCTCTCGCTTCGAAGAGCAGTAATAGGCAAAGAGGACGATCAGGCAACTAAAAACGGGGTCATGTCAACTGTCCATTAACAAAGAGGTTAATAGGCAAGCAGATGCCCCGCATCCACTGCAATGACAACATTCTCAGTGACGAGATTGACGTATCCATAATGTTTGTAGGAGGCAATCAAATTCAGTCAAACTAGTCGCTTTAGCCTTTGCTGATCCAATTCACTTGAGTGTTTTTGATAGGAAGAAGCTCGCTGAAGCAGGAAAAGCGCCAATGGCTAGTTGACACATGATCTAAGAAGAAATGGTGCATGGCATTAATGCGTAGTGGCGTATCAATTCCGATGATTACTCGTGGAGCTATCGTCAGGCTACCTACTATTCATTGTTTGCAACTGCTTGGTCCTAAGGGTTCGATTTCGGTACCTTATTTAAGTGATTTAGATGCAATTGGAGCACTGAAGTACTATAAAAAAGGAAATGGCTTCCTATCGCCTCAACTCACGGCCTCTCTGCAAGCTTACTTCAGCTTACACCTTTCCTACCACTATGGTTGCGGATTTTTATTGCGTCCAAAATATTCGTAAAACTCGCATTAGCCCTTAACCGCTGCCTCAAGCAGACCTGAAGAATAAATCAGGTCAGAAGAAGAACATTACAGAACTGACAGTGGGAAAATTCACGCATTTTTAGGAAATTTGACTCTTTATAACTGCTCATGGAGCCGTTGTCAGGCAACTTTCTGTTCATTGCTTGCAACAGCCTAGTTGTCGAGGGCTGCGATTTCAGCCCATATTTTTAAGCGATGTAGTGCGCACGCCTTAATAGAAAGGGGTCACTAAACCACTACGGAAGCAAAGAGCGGCTTGCTTCTACCTTGACTCATTGGCACTTTGCGAACTCACTTGTGCAAACCACTTAATAATAATTCAAAGCAGCTTAATCCTTTCAGCCACCACGGTTGTGTTCTCACTAGGCTCAAATGCTCGAGATTTCAACTCTACTCTCCCACCAGTCATTTAAACAGACCTCAAGATGATTTTAACTTATCAGGAGAATAAGACCAGAGTGCTGGCAATTACAGCATTTACACATTACTACGATTTTGAGGTGTCACTACCACCACAGCTTTGACTTCACCGCAAACAACTGGATGAAAGGCCTTATGGCAGGCAAAGAGGCATTGCAAGTAAGTTGCGCTGCAATTAGGAAAACGTCTTCCGGCAAAGGTATTCCGTTAAATGTACCAAACTAAGTCCAGCAAGACCTGCGTTGACACGGAAAAGCATAAACTTTTTGAAAGGGTAGGACACCAGTCCGATAGGTCAGCTACATGACCGGGTTCCCAAGTTATACTACCTGAACGACGTCAAACTGCAAAGCTGTGCAGCAGGATACCCGACTCGATAGCTCCCCTTGAAATCTTATTCTACACCATGAAGTTGGAGGAGCTCAACAAGCTTCCGGTGGTAATACGGTTGCACGTAAAGCCGATTTCGCAAACTAGACCGACATTCGAGTAAATGCCTTTCAAAACAACGGAATAAAAATAGTTACGATAAGTTGCGGGAGTATTGCGCTGCTTGCTGCTTATTCAAGCATTCACTCCCGTAGGGAGTGCTCCCATCTTGAGCTCTGCAATAGCAGGTAAGAACGAGCACTTTCAGCACTTGACAGTCATTTTGTATTCACCATGTGTTGCAGCTTTTGAGTAACTACGTCAAGTAGGAGAGGATTGATTCGTTTGACGCATCCCTATCGGCTTAGAAAAACAATGATATTCCACTCTAATAGAGGCCCCAAGATAGCCTCTGTCTTCGTAGATGGATTGAAGTTGAGCCTCCACTTCTCTCTGAAGTGGTGCGCTTAAAGATGAATAGGAATTGAGCTGCAGGAATTGCAGCCGCACTTGGGTGGACTTATTGCCCTTGACAGGCAACAAGTCAACAGGTCATGCCAATAGACCCGATAAACCTGCTTACTAAGAATGCCACCCTAAAAGTAAAGATGGAGTGGACCATCAAGATTACTACATTTGATTTGTAAGATGTGGTCCGATGCGAAAGTGATCCAAGCATAGATCTTAGGATGAGCTCATGGAGGTCGACTTTTAACTCGCCGTCATCCTTGTGGCATAATACGACTAGGAAATGCATGAGTGTGGGTGCATCTGCGCGATACGTCGTTTGTCGCATCTGCCGAACCGACATTTTCACCACTAAACGAAATAAAACCCTAAGTATAACTGTAATTGAATCGCATTCTACCAAACATGCATTGTGGCAAACATGGCTGGGAATAAATTAATTTCTTTTAACATAAATCAAGAAGAGTGCTAATTACGTAACAGAAATGAGACCATCGGTGATGTTATCATGGCAGGTTATGTTGCATCGACTATACCATTGCTAGAGTGAAATCATGATTTTGTACATGCCCTCGTGTACATACCTTTTCGCCCTGGCCAGCAGTGGTCATTAATTTGCCCGTTAAATTTCTATTTTGCTTGTCGTTTTTGCTCAGTTGCAGGCCCGATTGTCCTCTGCAGGCAAATGTGTGATGGATCATGACCAAAGGTGCTGAAAATCATGCAAATATTGCAATTTGGTAAGGCAAGAACTTGAATGTAGCATTAGAACCCATAAATTGCTCATGGCAGTTGCATTTATTTTTTTCCCAAAGCAAGATAAAATAAGCAGCTGGATGGATTGGTGGAAGTTGGACGAGCTTAAAATGGCGAAGTAGGAAAAACAGGGCCAGATTTCGATAAGTGAGGTGGAGAAGGAAGAGTAGATGCAGCGTAGGCGACGTTGGAGAAACTGTGGTGAGAGATGGAAAGAAATTGGGAACAGACTTATAATTCGGACAGAGTACATTAACCAAATCCATGCTATTCTGTGCAGATCTGATCTGGGCTATTAGTCGCCGTCATTAAAACACGTGAAGGGATGAAGAGGGACACATATATGTGACCCTGTCATCCAATGAAGTAAAAAATAAGGCGGTGGAGAATTGATAATGGGTTTGAAGCGTGGAAAATCAAAAGAAGGGTAAAGCTATCGGAGAAGTGAGAAATTAACGTGTCAGCATATAATAAAAATAGCCAAAGAACTACTCTACTTGTTAGGTGAAGGCAGATTGTGGGGAGTGGATACGATGAGAAGTAATGGGAAATGAGCAGTTGAGGGCTTAGTAAGCGTAGTTGAAGACAAGGAAGACACTTGCCGCAGACCAGGAGGCTCCTCTAAGTCCATCATTGGGTCTGGCTTATGTCCAGATGGTTTTATCTCTCGTGCAAGCCTCATCCCACAGAGACGTCTTTCACGGCATCATTAAACGCAACCCGTGAAATATGCTTACCTGCCCATTCAGGTCGGCATAACTCCACATAACATGGGCTGAGAATCAGGCTGCTCACAAGAATCAGACCCGATGATGTCTTGCAAATGGGTGCAGAGAAGCCACTTAGTCAACTTCAGTTTTATCAATGGCCACTTCAACGTATCATTGGTGAGTGTCTTCTTTGCCTTTTACCACTGTCACCAGGATCTTCAGTATTTCGTTTGCCATTATTTCCCACCGTGTTTACTCCGTAGGTCTATCTTCCCATACAAGAAACGGATTCTGTGTCCTTACTTATCTTCTCCACTAACAAGTGAACGGCTCTCTCCCTCTCACCTATCTTGGTCTTCACTCAACTATCCTTCTTACCCATAAACAATTCCCTACCACCTCATCCAACTTTCATGTTGGATGGCAGCTTCCTCTTTGTGAGTTCATATTTGTCTCTTCACTAGACCAACTCTGCACTAGGGCATTATCAAATAACGTAATGACAAGTAACCTTTAAATTAGATCTGCCTAAATTAAAGGCTTATTCACCATTTCTCTCCACATCATGGGATTTCCATCTGCTTGTCCTCCACCCAACTAAAAAAGAGCAAAATGGGCGTATTTTTCCTACCGGGTAATCTAAAACTGTTACTAGTTCCATCAATCGTTCCCACTACCTATTTTATCATTTGCTTCTATCATGAGCTCTGCAATAGCAGGTGCAAATGAGCACTTGCAACACTTGTTAGCCTTCTCGGTTTAACCAGATGGTTTAGGTTATGAGCGACTGTGACAGGTGCAGGTGGCAACCCTCTCGTCTTAGACAAAATAGCAGGAAGGTTTATCAGTAGGACCAGCGATACGGCCTTTAGAGTCGTAGATGGATGGAAGTTGCGTCTACGACTACAAAGGCCATCTTACAACACCAATGAATGCTCTTTCTCACTACTTTGTCGAAGCCAATAAAGTTGCCTAAAACCGATCAATCCTGTTGCACCTGACATCGTTGCTTACCTCTTGCACAACCTGGTGAAATCGAGAGGGCTGTCAAGGGCTAAAGTGCTCATTTCTACCTGCCATTATGGAGTGCAAGATGGATTCACTCTATCGAAATCAAAGACAAAATAGCTTTACCAGTTCTAGTTTACACCGCAGGAGAAATACGCCCACATCTGCTCTCGTCTGATTAGGTGGAGGAAAAGCAGGTGGTAATTCCATGAGTTTGACAGAAATAGTGAACAAGCCTTATATTTGAGCAGGTCTGATCTAGAGGCCATTTACCTTTGCGTCATTTGAGCACGCCCTAGTGCAGAGTAGGACTAGTGGAGGGTTAAAGAGGAACTCACAGAGAGAATTCTGTCATCCAATTAAAGGTGGTTGAGGTAGCAGGAAATTGTTTACAGGTATGAAGGAAAAGGGATAGAAGGCTAGGACAGGTAAAGCAATAGGAAGGACAAAGCAGCGCATTTCTCTGCAGGTGGACTTCAGTGCATTGGAGGAAAAACATGGAAAAAATATGGGGCATGCAATGCTTGAGCGTGGTGATTACAGTAAAAGTCCAAGGAGATACTAACCAAAGGTTTGATAAAGCGGGGAATAATAAAATTGACGTAGATTAGGATATAGTATCTGCTTAGTATGTGTTGCTAGGTCGACTTGATAAGGTAGGCAAAATTGGTGATTTGGTTGAATTTACTGGTGATCCGCAAGCCGCCTCTGCGAAACGAGGCAAATGGCCTTGTTTGCTTTCATTTTTCCTGCATTATGCAAGCATTCATTAACCTGGCCTAAGAGATCAATTTCGTTTGATCTTATTTGGTATAAATTTAACAGGTTACTCGACCCCAGTGCTGCCTACCGTAAAACAGAGCTTCGAAATAGTTGCTGCATTTATGCAAGGCATGCAAGTTTTCCACACAGAGTTATTAATAAGGAGGAAGAAAACTGCTTTAGAACCATAAAACAATGCTCGTATGCAGCCAAGCGAAGCACCGTTTTTAAAAATGGACCTCGCTCTTGACCTTACTCCACTCTGCTCTCTTTGAGCGGTCCAACCACACCAACACTGCTGGCAGAATGCGTGCGGGAAATTAAGCTGCCAAGTGCCCAATCCGAGCAATTTCGATCGAAACAGATCAAATAAGGCACATGCCTAAACCGGTTGCGAAAGAGCACTCCTTGTATATCTTGACCATCCTCACACCTTTCATGCCGATTTTAAACCGAAAATTACAGCAACAATGGATATCAGGAAGCAGGCTGCTGATTATTCGCTTCGAACAACTTCGAAACAAGATCAACCCTCAGCTTTTTGTAGGTTTGTTTTCACTACAGAAACATGGGAAAAATACTTCGGACACACCTGGCCTGCTGTTAAAAAATGAGGACTTTTGTTAGCTAGATTCCACTTTCAATTAACTTAGGATCAAAACAACGTCACGATAATTTTTGCCCTCGCGGAAAACATTTGTACGATAAAACGTGCATTTAGATTTCCAGCGGAATCGGCAAAGTTTGCTCTCTACGAGTAAGTACGAAAACTGCAGCTAATAATCTATGAGTTCCCATTGTTGTGCAAGCTTACTTTTCTTCGGAAACTGATCCCTTTACCAGCGACAATGTCTACCGTTTAGTGTCAATACCAAGGTTCTCACCGTCACCAGAGATAGGAGAGAAGTGGGTAGATTTGCAAATAATGGCAGGTAAATTCATGCGCTTAACTTACCTCATCACACGCATTGCACTACGGTCATTCCTGAATACCAATATCCTTCACTTGAACTGGAGCGCGTTTGAGCAGAATTAATATAGCCTTTGGCACTTATTCCTAATTGATTCTCTCTAATGTACCAAACATTTTGTGGCTGATATTTGCATTAAATCACACTTTATGTATCGACTCATGGAAAGGAGAAGTAATTTTGTATAAGATTTCTTTTCCCAATCCCGTAAAAGCCACTACAAAGGAATTACAATTGAGGCAGTTTCGAATCCAAGTGAGGGACAGAGCACCCGGGTTCGTTTGCATTACTTAGCATGGGTGCTGCTCTATGCACGCACCGGCCTAATTCATGAGTCAGAACCTAATAGTAACTGACATCTCCCTCCGCTGCTGAACGCGGTAATCAGCTCTCTCAACGAGCAATTACTTCCATAGCACAACTATGCAGCTGTTAAACAACTTGAATTGATTAACACTTTCAAACAGAGCTCAGAGACCCTGACACCTAAGCGACTTGCATGAACAAAGTTACTACAAATAAAAATGGCAATCTTAACCTAAGCGTAAGATCTACTTGGTCAACAAACAATCATTGCGAATTTATGTATGTAAGACTTAATTGAATGGCATGAAAGGCAATTTGTTTTCACCTCAGTTATGTGCGAAGCAACGCCTACCGCAGAATTCTTAATTCACATCTGTCGCTAAGACGCCCATGTTCTGGTTCTTACCCGTGGTCAGGCACGTTGCATTGCTGTGAAATCCCCTGTTCGATATGCTACCTCACCAAGTTATCCTTAGTTATCAAGTTAGGTCCCAAAACTGCATAGCCCACCTATGTCGTTGCTCTGAAAATTGTAGGGTGCCAACGAGAATGAGAGCAGTTACCGCTGGTAACCTTGAATGCCATGAGCAAAATATTTCAACTAAAGAACTGTTTTAATTTGCATAATATGCAAAATGCAGTTTACTTATTACTTAAAACTTATAGATAAAATTTTTGCTCAAGTGTGCACACATCTTTTTCGTATTTAAGCTGCGTGTTATGCCATTCATATAAAGCACCTGATTAAATGTACTAGCCTCACTACTCATAACATGTATTGACATTAAGCACTGATTTAAAAATCTTAGCTATTTGTTGCTCTCCTTGAAATAGGCTGAGACCTGCCAGTTCCGTACACCCAAATGTGGTCGTATCTTTCATATCCAAAAACGGATCCACCTAGATAACTGTGGACATGAATGACATTGTTCATTCTTTGCTGGTGTTACAACTCAGTTCAGGCACTCGCTTACCAAAATTTCTTTGGTACGGTGCGATAAAATACAATGCTTGCTAAACTATATCGAAGCCATTAATGAAATTTCATGGCTTTCGCTAATAAGACAAATTCCTACCCCTTCCGTTGAGATCTAAATGAATAACATCAGAGTTACGCATTATAAACATCGCAGATTCCTACCTTCTGCGATAATATTAATGAAAGCGTGAGGTCAAACAAAGAAGGGAGTTCACACGCCTAAACACCATGACGAAGAATGAGAAGAATCCACTCTCAACGCTTTCGACGATCGTTAGTTCAAAGAGTTCAAAGACTCTGACTTAATCCCTAAGAAATGCAACTTTTTAGCCTGTTGTAAAGCCCTTTGACCCTTTGGAGGCAAAAAGGCTGTTCTCCGAGACAAAACGCATTTACGTTTGTAAGGAATGGAGAAAACGAATCTGTTGATATGGCACAGAGACCGGCCTACACGGCTAGGGCGATGCTACCAATAAATGGCTGGGTCCGCAACTGAGCGTCAGAAAACTCAAGGAACGACACGAATGTAAATCAAAATCAAATAAAAATAGCGTCCATTAATGCTCATCAAATGCACTCGCATGGCAAAAAGCGCTGTCGGGCAACTTAAAACGGGGTTACAACAACTGTGAGTTAACAGAAAAGAGGCGAATGGGCAAGCAACTGCCGCACCTCTACTGCCATGACGGCCTCCGCAGTGCCACGATTGACGTATCCGCAATGTTTGTAGGAGGCAATCAAATTCAGTCAAACTGGTCGCTTTAGCCTTTTGCTGAGAAGCCAAAATAATAATTACTAAAGTGCTTTAAATGAGAAGAAGCCTGTAAGAGCAGGAAAAACGCCAGCGACCAGTTGACTCGTCGTCTAAAAAGAAATGATGCACAGCATTAAGGCAGAGTAGGGCATCCATTCCTATAATTACTCATGGAGCTATTGATAGGCTACCTATTACTCATTAGTTACAACTACTTGGCTCCTAAGGGTTCCATTTCGGTACCTTAATTCAGTGCTTTAGATCGAAAAGGAACATCGAACTACTATGAAAAAGAAAATAGCTCCCATTACCTTAACCCACCAGCGCTTTGCACTTATACTTGCACAAGCAGCTTACAACTCTTCAACCACAATGGTTGTGCTTTTATTATTGTGTCCTAAATGCTCTTAAAACTCGCATTAAGCTTTAGCTGGTAGCTTAAGCAGACCTGAAGAAGAATAAATCGCGTCAGGGGAAGAACATTACAGTGCTGCCAGTGATAAAATCACGCAGTAATACAATTTTGAGGTAAAAATAATCTGATCCTTTAGAGCTGCCCATGGAGATATTGTCGAAATACTTGCTGTTCATGGTCGGCAATTGCCTCATTGTGGGGGGCTTCGATTTTAACACAAACTTTAAAGCGATGTAGTACGCACACCTGCAAGGAAAGGGAGCACTGAACTACTGCGGAAGGAAAAAAGGGCTTACTACTATCTCGAATTATTGGCACTTTGCGAACTCACTTCCACAAGCTACTCAATTACAATCAGTAGCAGCTTACATCCTATCAGCCTCTACGGTTGTGGTTTTATTGGGTTTAAATGCTCGATAAACCAACTCTACCCCCCTACCAGTCATTTAAGCAGACCTCAAGATGATTTTTACTTGTCAGGAGAATAATACAAAAGTGTTGGCAAACGAGGGCATTGAATCATTGACATAGTTTTGACCACCATCTTTTGTCTAAAGCACGGGCAACGCAAGCAGGTAGAGCTTCGAGGAAGTTAATGTCATTATGCAAAGTCTTTTCCGCTTTATTCAGCAAAACAAGTAAATTGAGATTGACGTAGATAGCGAAACGTAACTGTTTCTTACAAAAGACTAATTAGTGACTTCCATTTCAACACCAATCTGACACCCATCAAAAAGAACAGGTTTCCAAGTTAGACTATCGAAACGATTTCCACACGTGGCCAAAAATTAGTTGGCAGCATCCTACATTCATTTAATCACTACAACTGTATCCACTTGTGCTTACATTCCTGAGAAACCAGAGCCAACCTTACACCAATGACTTGAGCATACCTGATGATAACTCAACCGCATCAGGGTAATAGCACCCAAGTGCTGACAATGAGGACATTCACATATTGCCACCATTTTGAGGTGCCACTGCCACCGTAGATGTGACCGAATCTACACACCTCCTCTAACATTTACTAATCCGTCCAAAGGAACTTGCATTACCATCTAAGCATTTTTATTGCGTCAGCCCTAATCACAACGTTTTGAAAATGAATCAGCTCCTTCGACATTTGCCAATAGGCCCAAAGATATATACATTAACATCTAAAATTTGTTTTACGTCAGCACTAATCCCAAATTTTGGGAAATGCATAAACTCTTCACGAATCGCCTGACCCCATCTAAAATGAGCAATAGCAGTGCCCGACTAAGGCCATATGGCTGACCACGAGACGGCAGCCAAAGCCAGAAGTAAACTAAACAAAGTATTACGCAGTCCTCCCCTTCTCGCCGAGCCTCATGCACCATCCATCATGGAGCTTTCCGAGCCAACTCAATTTTCGCTCTGCACTTTCCAAATCGGTTATTTAAGGTCAGCTGTGCAGTTAGTCAACCGATTGGCAGGAATAAGGTACTGCATTCCAAAATTATGCCCCAATTCTTTAATATGCGTTTCAACTCCACCAATTGCATTAAATTAGATGTTTTTTATACAGAACGTGCACTCCACATGTGCAAAACATGAACGCCGGTGTCAATCGTCTCATAAGCAGTAAAACCCATGAGGGCCAGCCCAAACCCATTCTGGAGTAGAACTCGCAGAAGCACGATACAAAAAAGGCACATGATTCCAAATTGGCTAATTCTTACCTGGCTTCAAGCGAAGTAGCATCCTATGCCCACGGAGTTGCGCTTCGGTGAAGCGAGATGCTTTCCGGCATATGAAGACCTACAGGCCTGTGGTCACGAAGTTGCCCTCGGCAGCTTCAACAGATTGTCCTTTTTCGATAAATGGAGCTCTTCGTTGGAGAAGCTTTGTCTTCCCTGATGGAGCGACGAAACCCATGTTCTAATGAAAAGGAAGACAACGCTGCCGTCAATCACCTTGAAAATGTTAAGAGAATCTGCATTTTTTAAGAATTGCCTCACCTCAGACAAGTGCAAAATGCAGGTCCTCCTATGCATTTAACGCATGCATTTTAATTTATAGGAGGCATGCGCCACAGTACAGTGCGTGTCAGTGCAGTTATCAACTGAGCCACCTCTTTGGTGACTTGATGCTCCCCTTACTATTAGTCGCTAAACAACAACGAAGAAAGTGAACAGCTAGCAAGGCCAACATTTGGCACAGGTCATTCACCGCTTAAATGAAAGCTGCATAGCGATGCCTACCACTGCACACTTATATAATTACCTCATCAAATCGACTATAATACGCTAGCTTACCACCAACACCGGCACTGCTGATAGCTACCAACTCAAAATAACAAAACAGACGGTCAGAATCACACAACATTATAAACAGAAACCTTGAGCAGTCTTAAAGGAGTTAATCAAATATTTAAATTTTTTCCAGTCTCCGAAACTGAAATTTGCATCGCATGACGTCCCCAATGCTGTGCAGGTTGCTTTTATGTCTGTGCATTTTTTTATAATTTTCATTGAAAGCCTCTAATTAAGCTCAGCTTACAAGCTGCAAGGACGCTAACTGAATCAACTGAGGATCATTAGGAATCAAAAGCTATCGGCCTCCTTAAGCATTAGGCGCGTGCAAACTATGACATTTTATAGTCAAAGCTACTGCAGGAGCTTAAAAATGATAAAATTCACTGATACTTCAAATCTGAGCAAATCTAGATTTAAAGCAAAAGGTGAAACGCCACCGCGGTCTCGAGACCTCCAAGTTTTCCAAACAACACTGTAACTAAACCGTAAGGTCCGATTGCAAGTAATGCCACAAGCGAGTACAAAAGCAAATAAAATGACATCCAAGATTGAGCAGTTCTCCGTCAACAAGGTAATGGTGGTCTCGTGGCTTCAATTACGATTACAGGCCGAGGAAACCCAAAAGATATCACAAAACGAATCGAATCAATATATCAAAAAATGTGCAAATACAAAGTGAAGCGAAGCAAAGATAACAAAATGCACTACGAAAAAGACCAGTTCCAAAGGGTTAATTTTCACTAAGCATAAAGAAAATATGACATCAGGTGGGGTGATATTGTCTTAAAAATACCATCGGCAAAGTGGCTTCGAATCAGTATTCTGACCAAGGTGGAGTCAAAGTGGTGTTAACGAGAGCGTCAACCGAAATGGAAGCAACATTGCCCGAGTCACGAAAAAGATTATGGATAACAAACGGCTTATTGGAGAGTGACGAAATAGACCAACGCGATGTAAAATGTCTTATTTTCATTAGTTTCTCAAAAAAATACCGAATTTGCGAATGGCTGAGGGCAATAACAGTTGGCAAGAAATCGCAGTGTTTTTGTGGTCAGTTTTTAGTCAAATAAAATAAAACTAACAAAGCTTGACGCGCATTGATCAAGGACCATTGTTTACAGCCGATAAGACATGGGGCCTCGGAGTCCATACTTTGATCAAAGTTATGTCACGATTGATGAACTGGAGAGCAGTACGCTTACCAAAACACTTCAATTCCATTCATTCCATTTTTCGACAATGCCTAAATTGAAAGCTTTGGATTACTTCTACGATAGACATGTAGCCACGGAATCCCTTTTTGGTCGCTGCCTAACTTCAAAGCACCAGGCCACGGAGTCTCCTGTCTCCTCAAGACTGATTTGAACACAGCAAGTGGAAGTGCAGTAGGGCCTTATAGCTATTGTCGGCTCTGCTCTTAATGCGGTATAATTTAAATTGAAAGCATAACAAGAACTCTGTGCAAGACAAGAGGCTGTTAAGAGCGCTTTCAAGTTAAGACTGGAACGAAATTAATGATGCTGAGCACAGCAACTTAATCCGTTCCACTTTATCCTTAATCTAGCATCTGCCCTTGGAGCAGGTGAATCTCTTTTACTTGAGAATACTTACTCACTTCACACACTTTAGGCAATCCAAGACCAAGCCAAAGCATGGCTACTTTGCTGGCTAGAGACAGCCCATCTCACCTTTCAGTCGGTCTCCTTTCTCCCACCCAAACGGCTCATTGCCTCTTCCACGGTGCCAAAATGACTTCTGAATTCGCCAATTAAAAGCAGTGTGACTGAGGTTCAGTAAGATCCCGTTTTGCCACTTTCTTTTGTATACTACGTTTAGCCATCATGTGGCACCCAAAACCGCTATGCTTGACACATTAGTACTGACTTAACATGAGGTATTTTGATTAACCTGGCAACAATCAGCCCAGCCTTCCGTTCTTGTTACGCATGGCTCTTTAGCACAAGTCTCTGCAAAGGACGGAATCCTAATTCAACGGGCAATATTTCCCAGATCCCTGACCCTAATATCGTCTCTGCCAGCCTACCACAAAATTCACACGGGAGTGGTGTCAAATCTTACAGAGGACATGAGGCTTGTTTAAGGAAAGCAGAGAAGTAAAGAAATCAAACGATCGTGCAAGCAATGGCACGAACCCGATAATGCTCTGCTGTCACTTGGCAAATGCATCCTCCGAGCCTCCGCCACAGTCCGTTTCCGCACTGTCGAATATGTCCTCTGCCCACCAGAACAATTTCAAGAAGCTAGAATGCAACACTAAGCAGCGCGCCACGTACTGCAGACTCCCAACGCATTCGACACAGATCATCAACTAGAGTCAACTCTCACAAATGCACCTCAACAACATTGCTTTGTTGGCAGCATGGTAAATATTCCTGGTGGACAGAGAGAGAAAGGGTTGACAGACTGTCAGGTGATTTTCGGTACCGTCATTCAGTGTAAACTCATTTCCGTACATCCACCTATCCGGTTAATCACTGCTCACTACGCAAGCGAACGAATCCAGCAAAAAATGCGTGGTATTCGCCTCTCGACTCGACTTCCGTTATACATTTAAAATTCAGTTCTCTGCATATGCATGCATCATGCTTACCCCTTTTTAAATCTTCCGAATCATTTGTGATCCTTGCAATCGTTTCAATGGTTGGCAATTAAACAGTGAGTCTGGTTGCATCAGAGTCTACTAAGACCGCGGACATAGATAGCGAAGGCAGTTTCTTACTGTGAATGAGTTATGCAGCCTGGATGGAGCTCTCTTCGTTTTTTTACCTTAACGTAGACGTTGCATCACTCGACTGCAGAATAGTCGGCCCAAGAGTAGCAATTAAATTAGGCATTTGCACACTTTGCTCAATGAGAAGCAATAGGCTGGATCGACTACTACGATTTCCGCTGGTGATGGCTTTTACTGATCCTCTTTATATTCATGGCATAGATTTACAAGCTTGGTTCTGTCAATGATCCGTTGCTATCCCTGCGATCGACGCTGCTCCAAGTAGGCTGAATGTCCAATAATGCAGGAATAGCAAAACGGATTTCAAGGAGAAGCTCGGAACACGCTACATTTATTTCCCCTACCACCAATTATTGTGATCTTACTTTTCCATGCTCCGGGTTGCGCGATTGGTCAAAAAGTAGATTGAAGTGACACAGACTCCATTCGTACTATTGGATCATGCCAAATCGTGTTGCCAGTCGATAGTGGAGAGGGTAAGGAGACCTTAAGAGGAGGTTGACTCCTAGCATCGCTATATTACATGTATCGGCTTCGTAGTCCTGCAAGGTCATTGTAACCAAAAGCACTACAAATCATTGGAATCAGATAAAAAGACCAAAAGACGTGATTAGTGTTAACATTTCTGCTGCTCACCACCATTTAGTATCCTCAACGTACACCTCCAATGACATGTGTAATCAAATGAACGAGGCGTTGATGTGGTGGCATGAAAGGAAAAAAGCGAGAGGAGGCGAAAGATTAGAGCCTGAATTCGCATACGCATAGAGTGGAAAGTGTAGCTCAATGAGTGCATCCGTCGGTTTTTTCAAGAAGGAAGAGGATAGACTAACTAAATGGGTTGCATTTTTGCGTCTGAACTCCGAGAGATGGCAGAATGGGTCAGGTTACTCTAGCACATCAATGTCCGCAGCATCAATAGGACGCTTTCTTCTTCTCAGGTGGCGGTGTAGGACCCAGAAGCGAAGAATTAGTAATGTAGCACTTTTGACTTTTCGGTCAATCATTAGTGATGTTGAGTAGTGAATGCTTAAACTCAGCCGCATTCCGCACCCACCTGTCATCAACCCAGCTGATGAAGCAACTGTGCGCCACCATTGGCTTAGATGGACAGGTGTCTGCGTGTCATTCGTGACAGTAACAGAAGTAGGTAGCTAACACGTCCTATTGCTGGTTATGCAATGAGTGGGATAAAGTGATGAGATCAAAACAAGCTTAGAGAGTCCGCTTATTACTCATCAGTGGATGATGATGATTCTACGGTGGAAAGAGAGCTTGCCGCATGACCCTTGTCAAATTTTGGGAACTACTTAAGCAAATTTGTGTATGGCATACGAGCTGGCATAACGAGGCACCCAGTGTTTAGTCTCCATTAAAGAGCAATGCGGTGGTTGATTTTCACCACACTATTGCATTCTCTGGATCACCTACGGAGGCGATGAACACCAACCGCCATTCGATTATCTCGCTAAAGGAAATGATAGTGAAGTTGGGAAGGTCAAGTTAAAAAACTGGCACGTAATTCAAGAGGTATGCCAGGGCACCGCTGATGACAATGCAGCTGAAAATTACGCAGGCAAAACAGACACTGCCTGCACCGCATTCCTAACCATGCTGGTAGGTATGCTTGCCTGTTTGAGATGCGTGGTGGAATAGCATTTGTCCATTCCTTCCATATTCGCAATCTCTCAAAATGTGTTTAGGGAGTGCAGACAAATGTTTGCCACCCGCTGATGGAGTCGATCGCATTAGATTCTTACTTGATCTTGAATTCTACGTTGTTTTCAAAGGGCTTAATAAATATGACATTTGATTCTTCCCTCATAAACATTGATTATTTGTTGACATGCTATCTGTGCTGAGGAAGGTAAGTCCACTAACATTTGAGAAGAAGCCGCTGCGGTTAGGTAACTGGGCTGAACTACAGACAGAACTACAACAAATACAGATACCTCTTTGGAAAGTGTTTTAATCGTTCTTTGGTATTTTGCCCCTTAAATGTCAGTTTGGAGGAGGTCGCTTAGGTCGTCGTTGTAGTTCCCTGCTTTCGCCTCCACAGTTCAATGGATTCTCAGCCCAGCAAAATAGAAACCAGACCTTGTCTGCCCATCAGATAGAAAATTATGGCGATTTGCTTAATAAATACTCTTAGAGCCTCAGTCTAAGTACAATGGAGCGAAGCTCTTAACATTTTCTTGCTCTACTGTGAGGGGAGAGCAAAATGGGTGTACACTGGTGCATACTGGTCTTTCTACGCATTATGTGAATAAGAATCGGGCCTTGTGTGGATGGGAAGACGAGGAGCCAGCGAGCAAGTGGTAGGTGAAGATGTAGATGGTGAGCGAAGATTCAGGTTTGGCATGCGTTTCCTCAATTGAGGCGCCTTATTGGCTTTAAGGAGTTTGGGTTTTGTCAATGCTTTAGCAAAAAGTAAGAGCTATCTTTCTTTCACTGCAAAGCGCACGTTAGGCCGGCCTATAATTAAATGAGGGCGCAGAAGACATGTGTTCTAGCAAATAAGGCAGTTGTTGCAACAATAAATCGTGTTGCAATGAAACTCTTTTCGTGTAGCTAAACTTAAGCCCACAAAGTAAACCCCTCCTTCTCACTGCATTACCCCTCATTCCTTCTGGCAGCTAGCTGGCATAAAGATAAAAGCAATGAGCACTGCAGCTGTTGAGCAACGGAGAATATTAATCCCACAAAGCTCATGTTAAGGGGAAAATGAAGCAGGTATCTGCGAATTAGCAAACTTACACTTTGGTGCCTGTGAACATGACTGCACGAGGCTTTATCCAGGAGCTGGTTACAATAGATTAATTCGTAAAACCGCAGGTGATAACGCTTTGGGAAGACCATAAAAGCCTGTCTCTTTTCCAGATTGCTCACTGACTGAAGCCCATCTGACTAAATCCGCCCTCGGGCGCCTCGATTAGAGTGTGAATGGGTGCTGTAAGGGATGATAACCTCAGCCCTTAATTGAAATTAAGTCAGCTCTACAGCCTTGCCTTTGTTCCGATCAAACATTGCATATAGATAGGTGAGCAGGAGGCCAGACATCCACTCTTCCGCTTGCACAATCGTGTTTTCTCCTCTCCTTTCCCATCATAAGCTCAGGCATACCTTTAACGGTAGCTATCTCAATACCTTAGAGTAGGCGCTCACTGTTGGTAGGATGCTCTATGCTAACTTTGACGGCGCCACAATCAAAACATGACAAGGCATGGAGAGCTTTGTCAAACTTTACTCACATTGCACACCTTCCACTCCCCATTCTCTCCGAGAATGCTTCATGGCAAAAAGCGGATTGAAAAAATTATTACGGAATATGGCTAGATAGCAAGGATTAAGTGTCTCGGTATCAGATAAGTGATGGCTAAGGGGATAGCAGTGAAAATGAAGACGAAAATCTTATTAGATGGTGCTCTCTGGGCTTGTACTGTTCCACAGGAGATGCGAACACCAATAAGCAGTCCAATTCACATTTTTCATTATCGCTGGCCAAAAATCACAGAACAATGCATTCTGGAGAAGGTACGAGAAAGTGTTTCTTGAGGACGCGCAAGAAATTACAGTTGGATATCTATTAGCAAAATACGGGTCACGCAGTGACACCGGCCTCGTGGTTGTGAGTCCAGCATCACTATAATCAGAAAGCAAACCTTATAAGGATCACAATCGGAAAAAGATACGAAGACGAGTGAATAAAGTTATCAGTGGTAGCACATTTCGGTCGTAAGTGCGGCGTTAATAAGAGACATAAGAAACCCTGAAAGTGGTGGGTTCCAAGGCCCTAGTACGCTGGGTTGGCTTAAGATTGAGCAAACGACAGGTCCGTTGCATATTTATCCGTTAAAAAGGTGCAAGAGCCACGTTTGCCCATAGACTGAACACATTTACGCTATCCAACACGAAACCATCCTCATCTGCCCTTGAGTGAGGCAGCCACCGCTAAAGCTGGGTAGGAGTTCCCGTAGCCCAGTCAGATTTTTTGAGCTATCGTAAAAGCGGACTACTGGGAGATTTTAGTGTGCCCATTAACATGCATCCATAATAAAACTTGCTACTGCTGTTGCTCCTTAATAAGCCTTTAAACCTTGGACACATCGAATGGTCAATGAGAAGTGTAGCGCTCGTGATACGCATTTACCTGAATTACTAATGTATGTAAAATAAGGCAGAGGGGTTCACACTGTGACTTCCAGTTGCGATAGATTTTGCAAGATAATCTACGAACTAATCAAATGTTTGAGAAGCATGTTGGAAGGAAGAGCTGCCTGTTGTGGCAAAGGCGCAAAATCAATTCGCCCAAATGCGCACACCAAACCCAAAGTGCAGCGTATTTCCACATTGAAGTCCAAGAAACTGAACAGGCAGTCTTTTATAAAGAATTAAACCGATATCTGGCATAAGTAGCACGATCCACAGAGCACAATAAACCAGAATTTTTTGTCAGTGCTCAGTCACAGTCATCCCACCGTCTTATGCGCCAGTAAGAATAATCTCCAGTAATGTTCCACAAGACGCACGAACACCACCGAACAGTCCGACCATGTTCGTTTGTGACTACTGGCCAGAAATCGCAGAAGTCACCATTCAAGGGGAGTAGCACGCGAAATTGCAGTTGAAGCTTCACTAGCTCGGACTGATTTTGAAGTCCACCAAAACATTATGACGTTTGTTATCTGAACGCAAGTGCCTCGTTGAACAGGCACCACTGAATGCCTTTAGCCCTTAAAAATCATTCTCCATGTTTGCGTATTTCTCGGCTAGCTGTCTTAACTGACGCGCTCTGCAGTGACCTTTGAGTTCACTCGTATTGGTCAACGACTCGGCCCTCACTGAAGAAGTCGCATGAATTAGCGTCGTCTGTACCGAATGTAAAGCAAGCCAAATCTTAATTTTGCTTTTGGCGCTTGAGGTTGCGACATTATGGAACGGAGAACCGCCTTCTGGAACCTTTCCTTACATGATGCTATCTGAGCTTCATTAGCTCTACTTTATCAGCAGTGTCAGCGCTCACTGGCAAACATAAAGACTACGTAGTTTATAAATAAAGCAGGCTAGTTAGTTAGGCACAAAACAGCATTTAAAAGATGCCAGCGTTTGAGTTGAGCTATGAGGGCAAGAGATTGACGGAACGTCTACCCAGCTTTCTACTCCTCCCCATTACTCCCACACATCAAAGCACTAAGGACCCAACTACTAGTGGATGCATTCCGGCTGGCGAGATGGATTAAATGTTTCGAGGGTAAAATGCTGAGTAGCGCATATTGAAATGGATTTGATTGGAGAGGTCCAAGGCTTGACGGGGACCTAGACATAACATGCACGTGCCTTCAACCGTGTAGTTGTCCTTCATTCCCCTCAAGCCCAAAACCTAGCACTGCGAAATTCTGGACTACCATTGAATGAGAGTTAAGCTTGCCTGATCCATATGCACAAGTGAACCCGCATCGCTAACGAAGACGAGATTCGCTTAACGATATTCATTCAAACGATACCGCAAGACAATTTTAAGTTACAAACAGGAATCCTTGCGGGAATAGACGGTGAGTCGGGAGCAGTTTCCTGCTATTTCCAGTGTCTAAACCGTCTGCGCTCTTCAGACTTTGCTTCAAAAGTAAACCTCCCTCTGTATTCCCACAACAAACATGGCACTTTTGAGACCAATAGATAAGATGCCTTGTGCCACAAAATAATACACTCAGAAGAACAGGCAGAACAAAGGCCCGACTACGGCTTCACCACTCCATCGCGATTTCGGCTGGTCGTAGAACACTTCGAAGGTGCAAGTGTTTTGACCTATCGTGCTACTTAAATTTACTCGAGGTTTTGCGGTTAGGTGTCGGTTTTAGAAGCAAAATGGATCTGCAGGTGCTTTACGCTTTCGCATGGGTGACAGTAAGGCATTCAACCATACCCAAGGTGGTGATCCGCCCACCGACCACATGGTTGATGTGCATGTACAACGTGACAGCTGATGGCTCACAAGTCCACGTTGGCTCAGTCTCATCGCCTACCTGGTGACCTCTACGACTTCAAATTCACTTGCGTCATCGTATGCTTTTACTCTCTTCGTTTTGCCTTTGCCTTGGGCTGCTTGCAGAGCAAGCCGCTGATTTGCGCTCGGTTTGGCAACTTGTGCGAGACTACTTCGGTTTAGTTGTCAGCTAACTCACAAAACGTGGCAATCTGGCGGTTTCCTACAATGCGCACAAATGCGTACGCATGGATCTCTAGTGATGTCACAATGTTCAAAACTTTCAAAAATGAACGCACTGCTTACTCTGTGCAGAAGTTCTGACAAGACCATCGGCACCACCCAAGGGCCATGCCCTAATGTGCAAGTACAGGCACTGAAGGATAAAATTCTCATGCCTGGCATGAAGATATTATGCGATGAAACTGAACCTCCGGAGGCTAAGGTGTACTTAGCAAAGCATATGGCGTGTAATCGTGAAGTGAGAACAAGATGGCAATATGCAATGCAGCAATTTATGCACCATTTATCATTCATTCATGCAAATGCATAGCACGTTTGAATGAAGTCATTCCGCATGTCGCGCCCGTGAAATTACTTAATTGAAATGTCGTTTTTACCATCTTTTTCCGAACACGCATCTATGGTGGCAGCAACAACTCAAAATCCTGTCATTGTTTGAATCTCCTCAATCTAGTGCTATTCTCCTTATAGTTTTGAGTCATCGTCAGATATACCTTAATTACTTTCGGCAAAAGGTTAGTGTTGTTTTCACCAGAATTTAAGCGCAAATTGGACTCAATCGTGGTAGCGGAATGGATGCTAGCTGCTACTAATTGTTTTTAAGTAGCATGCAGAGGTAAGTATGCAAAGCGCCCATGAGCTAAGATAGTGGGAAGCCTTTTCCCCTTGCTTAGTAGCTCGGTGTCTTCTTTCGATCTAGGCGTGCACACTGCACCACTTATAAATCGGTGTCAAGTTCGAAGCCCTGGACAGGTAAGCGGTTGCAAACAATGAATACCAAGTATCTGGACACTGGTTCGATGGCCAATTTTGGGGTTTAGATTTCCCACTTCATATTAGTACTCTGCATCACTTCCGTATTTGATGACGTGTTAACTAACCATTAGCACGCTCGACTTCTCCTACATGCTTCCTTCCGCTTCTCAGTAAAAGTGAAAGAGATTAGTTCCGTTGAATTTGAATACCTCAGTGTTGAATTGTCAATCTCGACTCCCCATAGGCCGTCATAGCAACGAAGGTGCGACAGTAGTTTGCTTCCTTTTACCCATTCTCTGTCAATTGCTAGTTAATATGATCGCATCTGAGCTAGGCGTATTGTCTGACCCTCTTCCTCGCCTGCGCTTAGACAGTTTGGAGCGTGTTTTGCCCTTATTATGGGACCGCTGTTTCCATTCAATTTTGTTTTATATTCGTGTAGTACTTTGATTGTTTTGACGATTAGTTTAGGTTCCAGTCACCCTCTGGCCTCGTTGACCTAGCCCTTGGCATTTAGCCTTCTTTTGCCTTTTGAGAATACTGGGCGTTATAGTGGGGCACTTTAACTAAATCGTCTGTTACAACTTTGGTTTGGCAGGCAATAGGCAAACGGTTTTGAGTTAAATTAGTATTACTCTTTAATTGTGTGTTGCTAAAGGCATTGAGAGCGTTAACGCTCTATTTTCTGTCGAATTTAACCTTATGCGGTCATTAATTTTGTTGTTAAGGTTTGGAGGCTAGGAGGTTTATTAGGCATAAATTGGATGTAATAAGCCTAGCTGTCTACGAATAGTGTAAGAATTCGTCTGATCAACCAAAGTTGTGGCAATGCCTGCGATGACTTGGATAAATCTCAGCCAGAGCAGCACTTCGTTATGCTATTTCATAGGAATGTTCTCTGCAAGGGAGTGCCTGGAATGCGTTATAGTACAAGCAAAAGAGGTTGAATGCAATTCACACCTACAGTTGGTAATGGGCATTCGTCTTTATATGTGTAGGTGAGACCATATTTGGGAAGGATTTGACTGGCAGGTCCTAGCCTATGCTAGGGCGAGGAACGAACGACAAATAAGTACAAAGTTATGTTTGATATTAACTAATTCATATGAGTGGTGGTAGATTTTTCCCTAAAGGAATCATAGATCTCATCCACTTGGTCACGTGTTTTCAATGAATTACTTCCGTTTTGGTTGGCAATGTCACTGTACGCTTGTTGACTACCTTTTTGACTCGACTCGTTTTAGATGGTTACCGACTGACATTTTGAAAATTTTTACAAACGGTCCATCATCACCATCCGATCTATGCTATATTGCTAAAGTTTGGTAAAAATTGGGCCTGTGGAACTGTTCTTATTATTGGTATATTTGTTTCGTTCTTTCTGCTTTATTGCATGTGTGCTCATTCTGTGGGACTTTGCCTTGATTCGTTTTTTTTGCACTTGCGTGCGCAACTGCATCACATTGCACTACTGGGCCTTTGATCATAAGCAAAGGTTGGATGATTAATGTTTGTGGAGTTGTCTTCATCTTTACCTTGTTGACGTGGATTGCTGTGGGCGTAACTATCGATAGTACTGGTGTTGGTGCTGGGCAAACCGGTCATCTTCGAATTGGTAATGTGTGTTCAGGGGTGTAATCGAAGGCGTTCAATTATTCTTCGAATGGTTCACGCCTGATTGGTCTCTCTAACTGTTCACTGTTTTGGTTATCCCTCAGTGACTAATAGTAGGGAGAGCATGAGTAATAAATCAACCAAAGAGTTGACACAGTTGAATTCCGCTTCTCCTATTAAGCTATGAAATGGCTGTGCACATCGCCAATTAACCCGTTTGGGTAAAAGCGACGGGGAAAAGTTCAGCCACACCCTCTTACCTTTTCTCAGTCAAGGCGACAATCCCAACTTACAAGTGTTCAGGCTTCCTTCGGTTTCGATGCATTAGAGCATTGCTTGAAAAGCTGGTCGCACTGCGTCGGTGCTATTTAGTATTTTTACTTTGATGAAACTTTCTTTTAACTCGATATTTTATAGTTCTTTGCAGTAATGTTGTGCTGTTATTCCCTTCCTCTACAATTGCTATATCTGGCAGAATTGGCAGAAGTTAAGAAAGGATATCCTCATCGCTTTGAATCCAACCAACTTCTTCTTAGGGCAATTATGGCACTCTACGACATTTTGTCCTTCTTTCGGGACTCTGCGGGGATGTAAACGTGCTTTTGACAGCATTTCGAATTCACAGTGTCTGTCTTAACTTCATGAGCATACCTCATTTCTGATTGTGTAAGTTATGCAGTTAGCTGCAAGGATAGGTTAGGAGTTCATGCTTTCCGCGCCAAGATTGTCAGTTGCGATGCTTACTAAATATTCATGGAAATCTTCCACCGCTGGTGTTTTCCATTTTCTTAACCATTTATGTTTGCCCAAGCAGCTCAAGTTGACCATAAGAGGTGTGTTAGTCTACTACTTGTTCTCACATAAGTGCGATGGCGTTCATCAGAGGTACGCATACGGGTGCCAATGATGAGAACCAGATAGCTGAATCCATCATGGCCCGACCTGGACAGTGAATTCTGTTTGCGAAACTCTCGATTCTGGTAACGTATTCTTCAGCATAAGCATTATCTTCACTTCAGGGACTGGATACAAGGCAATGGTAGGGTCTGCATGGCCTTTTGACTTCAGAGAGGTCTCGGGGTGCCTCATTAACAGCAAAGAAAAGTGCACTTGATCTTGAATGCAAGTCCTGCTTTAAGTTTCCGACTTCTAGCCCGCCTTTCATCCATTCTGTTTTTTGTGATTATTTCGCGGTGGTTCATGAAGCTCTTCGATGAAACACTAAAATTCCTCAAATTCGTTAGCTACCAATTGAGTAGGGCATAAAATAGGAGTAATGCTTAGATTGATGTTTGCGGTTGCTGTCACGACGACGAAACGGTCTTCTCGGTACTCAAAGGAATTGCTTGGAAAGTTGTGGCAGACTTTTAAGCATCACAATAAGATCATCAAAATGTTTTGACACGTAAATCTGCAAGCACAGTCCATAAGTAGACATGAGGTTTACTTGGCACAAGGAATATGGTGTTAGATCGTACGATTTTCATTTGTTTGTAAAGAAAATGCTTAAGGTGTTGAAAAGGCTAAACAACTGTGAGCCTATTCAATGCCACCTTTGGTAGGCATGGGCATTTAGCCCTGCTTCCCACGATGTGTGGTGACAGATCGGCATTTGCCCTACTGCTTCACGCTAAGGCACACTACAAGCTCATTTCACTCATTTTGGTGTAATTCGCGTCTTATCCAATCCATCAATTAATCTTGTCAAAGTCTTCGTTATCGTTTGTGTGGTAGTTGGTGCAATGCCCAACAAGTGATGCCAAGCATGCCAACAAAAATTTATTATTTCCATGATGACAGGAGTACGTTAAGGGCATTCAGGTATTGGCTCTCCCCTCGACGATCCAAATGCGCAATGCATGCCCAGGCAGTTAGAGATTCTGCTTCAAATGAGGTTTCAGAGTGCAATCAACGGTGCTTCTATGCTGTGTCGATTTGCCTATTGGAAGGGCTGCATTATGACGATTTGGACTGCTGGTTTACAATTTGTTTTGCTTCTGCAGGCACGAGGATCTTCTTCAAGGCCGAACCCATTCGCTTGCGTGGTGAGCAGTGATAAACCAGATGAGTAGATGGATGGAACTGTGAGTTATACCGAATGACGGCACCGAAACATCACTTGACACAGTCAGTCAACCCTTTCTCTCCCTCTCTCTGTCCACAAGGTATATGTACCATCCTGCCAACACGGCAATGTTGTTGAAGTGCATTTGTGAGAGTTGGTGCCGGTTGATGATCAAAGTTGAATGCGTCGGCAGTATGCAGTGCATAGGGCGCCACTCAGCGATGAATTCTAACTTCTTGAAATTGTTCCGGCGAGCAGAAAACACATTAGTCAGTGCAAGAATGGACTGCGGTGGAGGCTTGGGGGATGCATTTGCCAAATGACAGCAGTGCATTTTAGGGCTCTTGTCTGTGCCAACACGACCGTTTGGTTTCTTTACTTCTCTGCTTTAATGAAACATGCCTCTTCTCTTCTGTACGATTTGACGCTGCTCCTGTGTAGATTTTGCGGTCACCAGGCAGAGATGACATTAGGATCAGGGATGGAGAAGTATTTTCCTTTAAATTGGGATTCCGTCTTTTGCAGCCACTTGTAGTTTGCTTTGATGTGTAGATTGGGACGACCAAGATTAAGTGTTATTGTGTCACCTTTAAGCGAATCATTGTTTGCCTTAAAACAGAAATGTTTGTATTAAAATGTGCTAAAGGGCCATGCGCATAAAGAATGGGAGACTGGGCTGATTGTTGTCGGTTTAATCAAAACATCTCAAATGGACCGCAGTGATGGCATCTCTTAAAAGGTAAATATTTGGGCTCGAAGTAGGGGTGCTCGAGAACTTAAACCGGAATTAATGTTTATGTACAACCGTTTTGGGTGCCACTCAAAGGCTGTACATAGGAGAAAAAAGGAAGTGGCAAAATTGGGTCCCATTGGGGCTCCGGTCTACTCCTTTTAATGGGAGAATTCAGAATTCATTTAATCACTATTAAAGAGCCCTTGACTCCATCAGGGAGGAATAAGCGACAGATTGCATGGTGAGGTGTAATATAATGCGAAATAGGCACAAGTAATAGGTAAGGTTGGTTGTCATGTGCCCCAAAGTTGCCATAATTTGGCTTAATGTTCGACTGTCTAGAGTGTGTTAAGCGAGCAATTATCCTCAAGTAAAGGAAGTTCACCTGCCAAGAGGGCATTTGCTTGCTGGGGGGTAAAATAGGTGGGGCTAAGTTACTGTGCTCTGCGTCATCAATTTTGATCCAGCTTCTTGCCTCGTACAGACGATTTTTGATGGTATCCGTTTAAATTGCGACGCATTAGATGTAGTTAAGTGAGGAACCGAAAAAGGTCTAAAGGCGCTGCTACACTCCCATTTGTCAGGTTCGAGTCAGCCTTGATCAGACAGTGACAGTGACAAGTAAGTCTTACTCGAAACGTATCGTTTAAGCTTTGGAAATAACTAAAAGTTTTTTCGACAAAAACGTTGCTCTTTAGTTCATCAATCGTGATGTAATTTTGATCAATGCATGAATTTCAAGGCCTCGTGTCCTGTGAAATGTAGGCGATGGTCCCGGGTCAATGGGGACCGAGTTTATTTGGATTAAATATTGTTTGACCCAGCCTTGACCGCAGAGGGTACCCTGCGATCTCTTGTCAACTGTTAATGTCTTCGGTCATTTGCAAATCACGTATTGTCGCCTTTGTCGAGGACGATGTGCACTTAATTTATTTTAAGAAACTAGCCATATCCAGACATTTCTTATTCCGTTAGTCTATATCGGTTCCCTTCATCTAGCCTTACTTAGGGTAGAGAATATGGGCCCCTTTGCTTGCGGTTTGGTTGACACTCTCGTTAACACCTCTTTACTACTTTTATCGGAATGGTGATTTAACACTATTTTGCCGTAGATTAGATGAGGTGATTGTCTAAGGGTGCAGTGGTGGGCACCGCTATGCAACTTTCATTTAAACGGTGGAGAATTTATGTCTGATTTGGTCTGGCTAGCTGTTTGATTTCTTCGTCGTTGTACATCGGCCAATTATAAGGGGAACATCAAGTCAACGAAGAGGTGACACAGTTAAAGGCTGTAATGAATTGCACTGTACTGCAACGTGTGCTTCCATTAAATCAAAATGCTTGCGTTAAGTATGTTGGACAAGCTGCACTTTGCATTTAACTGAAGTCAGATTATTCTTCAAAGTCGCAGATTTTCTGACCATTTTCAAGATCGTTGGCGGTAACGTCACCCTATTTTTACTGCCACTTGTTATTGAGGAGCTGTTATTATTCTACTTGTGAAATTGAATATGCAAAGTGATTGTCAGTTAGGGTGGTAGGGAGCGTTTTCCTTTTCAATAGTAGTTCAATGCTCCTTTTCCATCTCTATCACTTTGGTAAGTTGTCAAAATTGTGGCCCCGACAACGAAGTAGTTGCTAACACTGAAGAGTAGGTAGCCTGACAATAGCCCCATGAGTAATTACAGGGATAGATTGTCCACTTTGCATTAATGCTGTGCATCAAATCTATTTTGATGATGTGTCAACCAGCCATTGGCGCTCCACCTGCTGCTACAAGCTTCTTCTCATCCAAAACATGTAAGAGAATTGGATCGGCTTACCAGCAAAGGCTAAAGTGACCAGTTTGGCTGAATATGAGTTCTTCCTATAGACAATATAGATGCGTCGATCTCGACACTGCAGAGGCCATTATAGCAGTAGAGGTGCGGCGGTTGTTTGCCCCGTTCACCTCTTTTCTGTTAGTCGACTTTTTTAGCAAACAGCACATTCCTGCTTCTTCGAAGCGGCAAATTGTGCAGACGTAAGCTGTTAGGTGGCTTAGCCGCCAAGTTGCACGTGGAAGAAGGCAGGTTCGCAATCATCGTAGATCCCATTTCTGATTGGCCTTAATCCACATCAACTCAGAGGCGTCTTTCATGGTGAGCAATGCTGCTGCAATATTGACAATGGTGTGCCGACACATTCGCAACCATGTGCAGTAGACTGATTGTCAACCATGCTTAACTAGGTTTACATTAGCTCAAACTTGTAGAATAAATGCAGCCGTTCTCCACCGCATCCTATCAGCAGTAGAGAATGCTCTCCACCTGTTTTTACTTTACTTAGTCTATGGAGGCAATTTGTGGGCAGAAGTTACGCAGGTGTAATAACAGAAACCATCAATGCAGTGCTGTGCGCGAAAAACTCGTCCTCAACTTCCCGTGCTTTTATGATGAGCGATGCAGAGGAGTAAGAAATTAGTTGATTTCGGAGGTGCTATTCGCTCTCGGACGCGAGTGATGGCACTTTCGACGCAGCAGCGATGAAGTTAGAAGTTGGCAGTTGCTTATTGAAGTAGTGCTTGTCATGCGCAAGTGATTTTCTGCTTGCCATTCTCGAAAGAGGATCACTTTCTGTGGACGACGTGGAGGCAGTTCCTCGGAGAGCATCAAGAATGGTGCTGCTACTTATAAAACTATTTTGCCATGGTGAGTTTTTGTTGAATTTACCAGGTGAAGCTGTTGAATCCTCCAAACCACCAACTGATTCATACGTGTTTCCCACCACTAGTTTGTCGCACATGAATTCCATTTTGGAGTCGATGTCGATTTTATTTCAAAATCCTAAGTCAATCCAACTGCGGTTTTGACTTAGGCTGCACCAGTCCTGGTCAGCTCTGAAATGCCTTATTAAAGTGGCCTCCGCGATCTAATTACTAAAAAATCGTCTTTCCATCGTTTTCGGAGTATGGTCCGCATTTTGAGACAGTAAACATGAGGTCACTGGTACATGGCGAGCCTTTCTTCAAAAAACCGCTGCTTCTCACTACCACGAAGTCGGTGTCTAGCTGCAACCTATGCGGTGGTACCAGAGATTCGGAATGATTCCTTTTGCTGTTTCTACCTAGTGGTCATAAGCAGGCAATAGTAGGACTATTCGTCAGTGCGTTTAAACGAATTAAGAATTTCTCCCTCTTGCTGCACCCGACAGTCCTTGCTTCTAACGTGCTTCTCGAATATGGGGTCTGCCCGTGGCTTTTGCAAAATCCATCGCAAACGGAAGTCACAATTGGGTCCTCCTCTCAAAGATAGAGAAGGCAATTTGACATTGTCGCTGACAGTTATGAGCGTGAGCACCTCCACCTTAATGTACGCATAGCATTAATTTTCGCAAAATATTATTGCTTCTGCTAGGCTTCTAACTGACAATTCGATGTGTCGGAGGTGTAAAGCCTTTCCAAGGAGCCAACGGCAGTAGCAAGTCTTATTGTGGGAGTATGTTAGTGGACACACAAAAGTATACTAGTAGCTTTCCGCTTTTTGCAAGAACTCCGACAAGGTTGGCAGTAAACATTCATTTGCCTTCTGTAGTGACTGTCTCACCCAAAGGCACGCAAATCGGCCAAGGTCACATTCTGTTAAGGCCATTTCGTGAATTGGTCAAATCTCCGCCAGAACCCACTGCCTCAAAACAACTTTACGTCAGTCTGGCAGACACAGTGAACAGGAGCATTTCCAATAACAATCTTTTTTCGAATGGGTTTGCTACAATTTTCCTCACCATTGCCAGATAGTGTCACCAGAGCGGTAGGCAAAAGGGGTAACGACTAAAGCCACGATCAAGTGGAGATGGAAATTAAACGAGTCTATTAGTGGGTTGCGAGCACTTACCTGCACTCCCTTTACTCATGGTAAGAAAATGAGGTTCAAGAATAGAAAATAGATGCAACTTTACCACACAACTCAAATAGGGAGCAAAAACCTCTTCTTCAGTAGGGATTGTCGATTTCGTGACAGGACCTCATGCGAACGGTTGAGCGAAGTCGCTCCCTCACATCCATTCCCCAGCTGCAAAGCCAGCAGTGGTGTAACGTCATCTCTACTGGGTTGTTTGGCAAGCGTTTGTGTTTATTTTCGGCTACTCAACTATTATTTTTTTTGACTAGTCAACTAAATGTAGGTGGGTAACCATCGTCTTCGCTGCCGGTCAGTTAAATTGGATGGGTCGGTGAAGATTGACTACCCAGCACGCATCAGTAATGGAGTAAATCTCTGGGTGCATTGTTAGGCTCCACGTGTTTCATTTGACTAAGGAGTTATGAACGTTGGACGAGAAGTGCTCAACGAACACGTTTCCCGTTCGTTCATTGCATCACAAGCAATGGAGAGTGCTCACTATGTGCTCTGACTCTACTCGCTTTAAGGTGACGAAAGTCTGGAAAGAAGGCATTAGAGAGGAATCCACATGATATCTCCAGTCACTGCTACCACTGTCACGAATGGGACACGATGGCGTGGATTGCTTTAATAAGCTGAGTGGCAGGTGGACGCAGAATGCCACTAAGCTGTCAAATCCTCAGCTCAATACAATTGGTACGCGACCGAAAGGTCAAAAGTGCTTCATGAGTTGCACGTTGAGAGCGTAAATAATAGGTGACGTGCATGTATTGCAGAAAACTTGGCAACTTTCGGTGACTACAACCAACCCAAGGAGAGGTGGTGTTTTTGCTCATGTCAGCTTTAAGCATCCTGACGGAGAACATTATTCTTTTCACCCACTACCTCTGCAGCTAAGGAGTTGTCACTGAGTTGTAACAATTAAAAAGCACTCGAAAAAGTTAAATTATCGCTCATTGTTGCCACTGAGATGTGGCAGATGTGTTTTAGTGCACGTAGATGTACTTGTTCGCCTCCCTTACACCGAACTTCAAAAGTGAACGCGTTCAATATGTTGCGAACATTCCTCTGCTAGGCTAACCTGACATGGCCTGTCACCATCATCAATTTCATCTGCTGCAATGCAATCAGCTTATAAGGCTTTCTTATCTCCCCATCAGAGGATACAAGGGGTGGCGAAACTGAAGGGTGGACGTGCTGAGCTACAGATTGGGTCAAAACCACGAAATGTATCCCCACACCTTCGACTCTCTGGGTACATGATGGTAGGCTCTAATCTCTCTCCCTTTCTCCCATTTTATCACTAAACGATTGCCTTGATCATTCGATTACATTATTCCGTCGGCAGCGAGCACTAATGGCAACTAGTGATGGTAGATGGTAAGGATGATGTCGGGAAGATGATGAGACCATGCCATTGCTAGGATGGACTGCTTTTTCACTGTCACAAGCCTTGAGTCATTATCAAGGGCTTGCTAATTCCTCCACGGTTGTTCACAAAGCAGCCAGGCTCTTGGAAGGCGAGTGCTGCTTTAGGCCTGGTGATGATGATGATGAAGATGATGACGATGAATGGCTTATCTGGCCATTTCACTAAACTCTTTTTCACCGACAGCACAAGCTAAATTCGATGACTTGCAAGAGGCTACTTTGCGCACAATTAACTGGCTAGCCTAACCATCGACTGCTACCTTTTGACTTTCGTCAAGGTAGGCTTATGCTGAGGAAGGGGATACGCGAGTCATTTTTCCCTAGATAATGTCACCAGGCCACTGAATGGATAATTACCATTTGACTTGCTCAACGCTTAAAAGAACTGAATTTATGCCATTCTACATTTGCGCATTTAACCCCAAAGATAGGTCTATGACCATTTTCTATTCCTCACTCCACTTAGTACCATAACTAGTTATGCGGAGGTCTGTTCGCTCTACGGTGTAACCTGAAGTAAATTCGCCTGCTCAGTAATGAGGATTCAACGGTCGTCAACACAACCAATTAATGCTGTGGTGGTTCACCTGGGTAGTGGCTGGCATTCTTAATAATCGCTGCAGCAATGCGAGGCAAATAGGTTTACGTGGTGCAAAGGGTTTTACACGTGTGTACAGCAAGAGCGCAACCGAGGGAGACGACGTAGCAGTTTCCAACGCCCAATCGGGTGTCACTGACTTACCGTCTGTAAAAGGTGCCAAATCAGAGAAAAAAATTTAAGATAATGGCGAGGTCGATGAGTTGAGATGACGTCTCGAAGATTTCTCGAATCATTGCCACAGTGTAGCATTGTAAGAGTGATTACTGCCAATCCTTTATCCTAATTAAATTCGTGAAGGTGATGTTAATGAGGCATTTGAGCAATCTTGAGTGGCGTTGCTTTTCCAGCGACTATCGCAATTGAACTGACTTAAGATTGAGTAATTAACAGGTTTAGCAGGTATATCTCCGTTTCAAGTCAACACGGAACTTCAAAATTTAGTAGACTGACACATTGTCGAAACAGCACTGTTTGGTTATTGCTTAAATGCGTTTGATGCTATCTACCACCTCGGCGATTTGAGGTGAACCCAATGAATCGCTTCCCAACATGCATAGTCTTAAGGCCAATGAATAGGGTTGTCAAACATTCCACGTAACCATCGTCACCTGCTTTGGATGGGATGGAATCAACTGAAGGCAAATGCGAGTATGCGACCAACAAAGGCTGTTAAAATTCGGCGGAATGTCGCGAGACCTTGTGCCTATACCTCCTCGCAGTAACATGAACCACAAATAATACGGCAGTAGAGCAAAGTATCAGTCCTTCCACTAAAGCGTTTATTCGTCATGACCTAATCGCGTTACCAGTGATGGAGGATGACACACTCTGCTTCCTCATCCCTCCTTCCTTCACTCACATGTAATGGGGCTGCAATCAGTGGCGAAGAAACATCAGGAACCTCCTATCTACACCCATGCAACCAAGCCTTTGTCTTCCTACATAATAACATTTGTTGCGCACGTAATTTGTGCTTTGAAATAAAGGGTTGGGATGGTATTCACCTCATGCGGAGGAAAGACCGCACCCCTTCTTGTGCTCTCTACCACCACTGTATCACATTCGCATTCAAATAATAGTCCGTTCCCCAAGAACAATAGTCCCATGCTATGCACTAATTACAAATCCGGTAGGTGTGCTGCTGAAGCTTTGGCCACAAAAGTGCCGCAGGTAGTGTTGTGAGTCGTTCTACCGAACTCAAGGAGGAGCGGTGGATTCGTGTCATGCAAATCAAACACAACACCCCACTCACGCGACGACCACTATCAGTCAGGATGAGCAGCCCAGTTTTATTCTGCGCTCTAGTTGGAGTTGGCAACTGGTTCAAGTGCCCAATAGTTGTATTGACCTCCACTTTAAGGCAGACGGTAGCTTACTCCCAATCACGTCAGATTTTTTTAGGATTGCTGCAAAAAAAGAAATGCTAGAAGACTTTTATGTGTCCATTAACATATTTCCACAGGAGGACTTGCTACTGCTCTTTTGGAATAGGAAGGCTCTGACCCTTAGATAACTGGAATGACCAGCATGAAACCTTAGCAGATATAATTATCATTGACCTGAATTACTGCTAAGTGGCAGAGGGGCTCAATTTCAGGCCAGCCGTTCCATGCGGATGAATTCAGAACTACCTAAGACAATGTCAAGTAGATTTTAAATTATTGAAAAAAAACCCGATCATGACTTTCAGTTGCAACAGATTGGGCAAGACAAACTTAATGTCCCATTAAAGTCAACAAAAGTGAACAAGCAGGGTGTTGTAAATTTTTAATCAAGCAGATATCTGGCGCATGTGGTACGATATGCAGAGCACACTGGATCATGCAAGGATACAGTACGTGGATGGAAAACCTAAATCACCTGCTAACGCGAAATCATTGTCGTCTCACCATAGTGTGCACTCCATGGCTTATTTCTAGCTGTGCGAAAACCTCCCTAATGTTTCACAGGACACATTGGCAATAACGAACAATCCTCTCCATGCCTGTTTATGGTCATCAGTTAGAAATCGCAAAAAGAGGCATTCCAGAGCAAATGTAAAACACGCGAAATTGCAGTAGGATCTCAGTAACATGGAATATGCTGCGCATTGACACCAGTTTTGTGGTTGTGGGTGCAGCACCAATAAAATCCGGAGAAGAAGGGGTTTTTCGGCGGCAGGCTTAGCAATCACTCGTAAACCCATGTTCACTGGCTTTAAATGCGGGCCACACTCCAAACCCGAAGTGGAGACGATTTCCCGAAGATCATCAGGAGTCGTGCATTCAGATCCTTCCTGATAATTGCATCATGGAGGCCATCCTAATGCGACATTTGAGAGCTGCTGGGACTAGAGCGCCCCTACTCACAATAGCGATCCGAAACAGGTCCAGTAGCTCATTCGCCTTTTGAACGCGACATTGTCCAAACGGTGCCATTGAAATCTAACGCTTAAGCGCTGCTCAAAGAAGACCGTCAATAAGCGTCCAGAAACACCGAATGTATTCTTTCGTTGGTTCGGAGTATTTTACAGCTTTAACCAGATGATACAGCAAGCAGCTCAAAATAACTTTGTAGATTTATGAGCAGCACCACCATTCTTAACGTCCTGGCAGGAGCGGCCTCCACGTCATCTTCAGAATGTGACCCTTTTTAGAAGCAGGGAAGCACGAGATATCATTGTGCATGGCAAGCCTTCCCTCAAAAAACCACCGTCTTCTTTCGATTTCATCGATGCTGTACGCACAACCAAGGCGTGCTATCTATACTCTATACCTAGCATTCAACGATTGATATTCCTGCGTCGGAATGGTCATCAACTGCTTCCCAGTGCAAATAGAGCTTCTGACATCGGCATATTTCTTACTCCGCATCGCTCATTATAACAGCAAAGGGAGCTAACAACGAGTTTTCTGCGCACAACATTGCATTGATGGTTCCTGTGATTGCTCCTACTCGACTTCCTTCTGTTAATCGCCTCCATGGGCATAGTGAGGTAAAAGCAGGTAGAGATCACTCTCTATTGCTAAAGTGATGCTGGTGTAGTGGATGCTCTCCTCATTGGAGAGCTGATGGTGACGGCTCTGTGAGCAAAGGCATGTTCGCCCAGTGCTTTTTTCTAAGCGTTAAAGACTACTTGGACAAGCATTCCCAATTCAGGCATGGCAACGGGAAGAAGCTGCTGCGGAACTGCAACTTAGGCGTGCTCTCTCGTATCATCTCCCTTCCTTCACTACCACCCACCACACAGCGTTCACGCCCAGCTGCAGGATGGCAGAAGGGACAAAAGTGTTTCTTTAGATCAACGGTCTAGCCCTAGATATGAGCAGATAGGTGTCAGAGAATGGTTCGACGTTTGTTGTGTTGATTGCCACATTAATGAGCAATTTGTTGTAGCGTCTGCCTACGCTAATTACTGAATGTGGCTGCAAACAATACAGTTCCATGAAGACCTTAAATGAAGAATTTGGAAGCTGCCCTTCTTACGGTACTTCGCGTTAAGTAGCGTCCATTTGTCCAGCGTTGCCTTCATTTGCCTGGCCTGGAACACCAATGAGATCTGCAATGAATGATGAGCTCTGCAACTGATTGAGCTTGACCGCGTCCAAACACTGCAGACTCAATTGCCAGCTCAGCTGACTTTTTCCTGCCTTGTTTCCTCTAGGGGCAGCTGGCCACTTCGCCAACCCAAATGAGGATTAATGTTAGTGCACACTGTCAAAAGCTGACGAATGTAGATGTAAAGGAGCTCTAATGTAACCCACTATCCAAATGCTCAGCATCCGTAAGGCGCAAATCCCAAGCTGACGACACGAAGCGTTCCACTAATGCTTAAGTCACTTGAGTAAAACTGAAGCATTTCTTGCCACCTTCAGATTGTGGATTAACGTTTGGCTTTTAAAAAGATGAAAACAATGAGTGAAAAAGAGGTGGAAGGAGGAGGAGAGGGGAAGGCCAAGGAGGGTATGCAGCGCATTTCTGCAGCCTAGGAATCGGGGTCCCACCAATGAGCTTAGCCTAACCTGTGGTAGCCTTTAACTCATGCCAACTGCCCCAAGGAAAGGAAAGGTCAAATGCCAATCCAATGACGTTTCAGTTGACCAGAGTGGGGAATTATGCCAAAACCAAATGTTCTGTCAAAATATTAATGCTAAGACTGTTATGCTGACAAGATATTTCCGACTTCTTAGTTGAGGATCCCTCAGAAGCGGTATGATGTAGCAATGAAAATGGAAGTGATTGCAAGGCAGACTTCGTGCCATAAGATGGACTGTGACAGTGGCATCCTCAAGATTAGCGTTCGATGTTGTGGTCCATGTTTGTGCGCCGCTTTGCAGTGATTAGCACGTCTGCCTCCTCGCTGCTGCACAGTGACACCTCTAATTGGCAACGGTTGGAATGGAGTAGTAGACTCACACTAGCACCCCCAACGCAGTGATCTTAAGTTGTCACTGGTACCGTTGGCATTGTGACAGTAATGCTCGATTTTGCGATGGTACCCGAATCGACCACAGCTGCTATCTTTGTCCACTCTGCATTTGTGCACAGTAGTGCACTGACATTAAATTTCAGCAAAATTTGTCACGATGATGACCTAAATGCAAATGCCTCGTTGAGCAGGCATCGCTGGCTGCTTCTATCCCTTAAAAATCTTTCTCCATATCTTTGTCTTCTTCCGTTTTCTGTTTCAACCGACGCGCTCTACAGTGTGTCTTGGTAACAACTGCGCATACGAGGCAGGTTCGATAATAACTTTGTAAGAGGCGCAGAGGAGCTCCATAGTCTGTGTCATTTTTAATGATCTCCACTTCAACGAATCTTCAGTGAGTGTCTCCTTAGACTTTTACTGCGCCCACTAGACTCAATCAATGCATGCTTGATAATTTTCCACCATTTTTCCTCCATGCATCGAAGTCCATCTGCTGAGATGAGTATTGCTTTGTCCTTCCTGCATCTTTGCCTGTCGCAGTCTTCTTTTACTTTTTATTCATGCCTATGAACAATTCTCTGCTGCCTTAACCACCTACCTCATTGGATTATAGCAGTCGCTTTGTGAGTTCCACTTCATTCCTCCAACAGCTCCACTCTGCATTAGGGAATGCTCAAATTACGCAAAAGCAAACAGCCTCTAATCAGACCTGCTCAAATTTAAGGCTTAGCAACCATTTAACTCCACCTCATCGAAGCAGACTGAAAATAGTGCATTTTTAAACCTTGAGCACTCCAGCATCCCTTGCCGAAAAAAAATCCTTGCATCCCTCACCAACTCTAACATCAGAAAGCAAGATGCTGACTCGCCTCCTAAGCGATTTTGAAACAAAATGGATAAAAACCGACATCATCACTGTACCCTTAGTAGTCTTGTTTCCACTGGCAAAACACGATCATTGCAATTCGCCCACGTCTGGATTGTGAGTTTTGCAATGCGTACTACTGCGAGCAATCACAGAGTGGATCCTGCTTCCAAGTCTTACCGCCAATCGGTCTTGAGGCGATTTTTCGCAGGCCATTGTGCCATCACAATCTTCTTAGCCAAAAGTGGATTTCATTCGCACCTAACGATACAATTGCCAAAAATTGTGGCGATAAACACCTTAAGCAATTTCAGACAGATGGCAAATGCTAAATTCAATTTTTATATGACATAGAGTTTAAAGAGGCCCATTCCACGAGTAGTTGAATGAATTCTAGTTGCAGAGTGAACCCTATTGCCTGAGTGCACGCATTGGTGCCAAGCAAGGCACCCTTTAATTTAGACAAAGCTTGTTTTTGACGATTAAGCATGGTAACTGCTGTTACTAATTACTGGGCTCCTTATTTTTGCGCGTTACTATTTATTTGCCAATAAAGGATTCCTGTAGTGTTGACAATGCCTGCATTTTGATGTACAACACGTGACCCATCACTTCCATCAAGGATGGAAAAATAGCTGAGCATGGCAACTCCAAGAAACTAACTAGCAGCTATGCGCTTAAGCTACTTCATCGCATGCATTGCACTGATGTCATTCCTGACTGCCAAATAGCCTTCGCTTAAACTAGCCTTTGGAAGCACGAAAAATGTTGCAACAGATTTTGCGCCACATAACATTTCATGTGTAGTTGCAGGGAGGAAAGGTGCGACTTTAAGGGCGATTCGCCTCTTCAATGCCGTAGCAATCCAGTGGTAGGGATCTTGTTGGGGTCAGTTACCAGTCGAATTGATAGACAAGGCACGCAGGCCAACTTGCCATCGTTTTAAATAAGTGCCATCCCTAGACACCCATCAGCCTGAGTCATGCGTCTAAACCCAATCTCAAGCAAGTTTTCACTCTGGTCTTGGGCGTGGTATACGGCTCTCTCGTAGACTCATCATTATCAAACACCTACCATGTAGCCATTGAATTTTTGAACTGATGAAGAATTCTAATCACCGTCACCATTGTGGAAGTGTGCCCTCCCGCTGCACACAAATTGCCCTCCTTTTAAAGTGTGTGCCTGACCTTCAAGCAGCGCATGGTTACACCAAAAACCCGGCCGTTTTGTAAAACGCTAGACAAGCGCCATTACTTGCCCGCATACATTTATACGTGATATTTTCTGACGATTGCCTGGGTTAGTTTGCTGTAAGTGTAGAACATTCTTCCTTTTCCTCCCTGCCCCGTCGAACACCCTTACTATAAGAAGAGTGGGGTTTCTTGTACATCTTTACTTTAAATACTAGAGCTCGGATCGGAAGTGGGAAATCACTCAGTTTGTGTAGTGTGTGCCACTCTCCAATCACGCTCGAATTACTTTCCTGCCGCTCACCTCGAAAGCACACTTTAAAGGACACAAATATTGCATTAGTCATATGGTAAATAGGACTCCGAATTAATTCACACATTACTTGAATGATTGACAGTATAGCGCCTAACGGACAATTCTGTTAGCATCACATCTTATTAAAAGACTGACATAAGAGATGATGATTGGGAATTGGACAAGAGAGATTAAATAACTCACTCGACACAGTTCCAAACTGTATGGAATTGCCTGCACTAAATGCTTACGCCAGCGATGCGACCAAGGACAAGTTGCTCGTCACAAAGAGCAAATGAGGCATAAACTTGTAGCATGATGTAAAGCGCTTGGCTTTTCGAAATGGCAAGGTACTCTGGATGCTACCTGATGCCGAGAAACTGTGTGGAACGTGAAGGTCCCAATGCAAGAGCAGCACTTGCGGTATGCTGGCACAAAAGCTGCAGTGATTCGATTTCTTACTGCAGTACATATCAGAAGTGATGTCTAATGGATGACAGGCTTGATTGATTGATTGATTGATTGAATCTGTACGCAGTGTTAATTTACAACTGGCTGAGGTGAACGAGTGCTACCCAACACCGTTTATCCAAGTCCCAAGTCAATTCAATGTTTTTTTGCGAGCGACTTTGTGCCATACACAACTTGTCTTCGGCCTATCAGTTTGTCTTCTCATCACTTTGAAATAATGAATGAGGTGCAACATTAAAGTAGTGAGCATAGATAATTATAAATAATAACATTCGAATTTAAATAAGAAGGCCAACTGATTTTGTGCTGAACCGCTTCTAAGCTGCAAAGTCACCAACGAATTACATCCACCGTCCACGTCCTTGCGGCGAACGCTACCTTCAGTGAACGCGATCAGCGACTGGTGCGCAATCCCTGAACAGCCCATATTTCGTTCACCACGCTTAATCAGCTCCTCAATTCTCACATCCATTTTCCTCCTAAATAAGATGCCAGACATTTCAATAATGATTTTTGACATATGCGCATTTCAAAAAATGAATCTAACTTTAAGACGCACAAAGCGATTTTCTTCTAGATGGCTGTGTTGCAAAAGAAAAGTTTAAAATATCTGAACCGAACGTCTAATTTAAGTTAAGGAAAAGGCAATCTACTACTGGTGGAAACGTGCGAATTCGCTTTACCAGACGGTCGGTCCAATCAAGGCACGTGCATCCCGACTACAGGCTGTGCTACTTAAATGGCGCAACCAAATCAAATTCCCACTAGCTGTCTGCCTAAATTTAATTAATTTAAAAACACGCAAATTCATAGCAACAGTAACTCATTCTTCTGCATCAATTTTTGCAGATCATGCATAGACCTAATTCTAGTACACACAGTCAGCCCTCAAGACTTCGGTGCAAACTTGCCTTTGGAGTTGCTGAGTGAAAACAGAGAGACGAAAGTGGATTCGCTCTTATTTGGTGACTGGCGACTGAGTGATTCGGGGCTAGAGAAAGGGCCAAAGAGCATTAGACATATCTTTGCGTTGTTTGGGACCAAAAGCTATCCATGCATCAGAAAAGGTATACGAATCACTTATTTTGGTTGAACTTCCCTATAAGTATAAGGAGGTGAAAAAGGGATGCTAACCTGGATGCAGATGGTATCTGCATGATTCATGCTGAGCACTATCACTTAAAAGTAAATTCTTAGCCTTCATTAGAAGGCAGAAGCACTCATGATCGCAGGATTCGGAGGGACACAGGAAGGACAGCAAGGCGCATTGTGGAGCATGCAAGTGATGTTGGAGTAAGGCTTGTCAATCCATCACAGATCACATGTTAACGTACTTCAGGTCATGCAAAATAGCGACAGCGTCCATCGAGCATACAGCTTGGCAAACATCTAAATAGGCAACTTTGCGCTGATTACTCAAATCCACTTTGTTACAAAGGTTTCGATAAGTGTTTGTGCACAGCTAAGAGCAAAGCGAAGCGCGCTATTCTTTTGGTAGGCAGCGACGCCACCCCGCCTTTTCTAACGCCCACTTTAACAAATTGTCCATTTTAATAAGGTGATAAGAACTGTTTATTATTCAAACATGCCAATTTATGTATTGAGCTGACATAAGATTGCATGGGTATTCTTCAAGCCTCTCAATTTAAAAGCAGTCTACTTTCATTCATTAAATAGTTCTTCCCAAATAGCTACAAGGGAGAGATGCAAAAAATTTAGCCTATAATACATTTTAAAATTAAAATCAACAAGCAAAAGGCGTACGCACAAAAATAATGGGACCGATAATGCCCTTGCAACTGCTTCCATGTCGGATGGTCCTCGTAGCATTCCGTACAGTAGAACAATGCTCCAAAAGACGCCGTAGTTTGATCTGCATCATATCGCCATTCAATATAAAATCATTACAAATTTAGAAAGGGCACCAGCGTTATGGCATACTAAGGATTATCTTCTAGTGACTAGGATGTTCGTTCCCAGACTTACCGATATGTGTTCCAATGAAGTGCTCTAGGAGTGGATCAAAACTTTGAAATTGCAGGTTGCACATGGGACACACCGTGTGCTTCAAGGCTACATTAAAATTTAGCATCATGCTTATGCCAACGAGCGTTTGAGCAAGAAAAAAGGACATTGAAAGCAATTGGAAGTTTTCTGACACTTTTGATGCAGTAAAATTCTTCCCACACTCATCCGCATCCTGGAGCATTCAGGACAACTTCCCGCTAGCTCTACTGAATAAAGTGGGGATTTTAATATGAGGTGTTAACAAGGCAACGGTATCTTGGTAGTGAAATAGTCTTTTCTCAAAATGTATTAAGCATCTGCCTAACACCATCCAAACAGTGAGTTGATGGGAAGACATCGTGGAATTCGTCCTTTTTAACATGCCTGCGTGCGCTCGTGCCATGTAGGCAAAAAACAAGAATTTGTCTGCGCATCTCGGGGACATAATGAGCATGTGATGACATTCATTATAACCAAAATTTAGGCCTCTTGTATTTGATTCCGCTAAGACCTCTTTCACCGAACTAAATTTAAACTGCCTCCTAATTGAAATGCGGTTGAAGCATGGAGAAATATTCGTCACGTGTCTGGTTGGAGATCGCCATGCGAATTTCATCTTAGAGTACAGTTGGCAAACGCGAATCTTTCTAGTGTGCTTCAAAGCTTATTTTTTTCCTTTTAGTTCCTCCAAAATAAGACCTAAGTTGCTAACTTAAGGGGAGGATTACGGTAATGCTTTTTCGCACGAATTAAGACGGTGGAGAATCGAGCCAGCCACTTCGGTATCAAAACACAAATCAATCGAGCTTGAAAATGGAAATTGCAATTAAGTACGAAATTTATTTCAAGTTTAAGATCTTAGCAAGCATTTAAATTTGCATTATGGGAAGCTAGTTTATATGTAGAGGTATCGCCAGTTGCGATTGCTCTGTACATTAGCGGCCTGGAAACTGTTTCAAAGCTGTACTGATATGAAGGATGACAAAGTACAGCACATATGTTATTAGGACATTTATTGCTTATTTCAATCCAATGCTTAAGAATAGGCCTAACTCACTTAATGGACAAGCCTAAATTAGTGTGTTAGTCTGTTCTGCTTCACCTAATAGCCGGGAAACTGTACCGCAGCAATTGCAATCTATAAACCAGCTCTTTTTCCTGCATTCTTCCCTTTTTGTACGCCGTGGCATAACTTGGCAGATGCTGGGAGTCCAAGGCGTGTCTCCTACCAGCAAAGCATGCAGTACAACAGAGCAAAGGCAACGCTAAATCTGCATCACTATGTAAACTAATTTTTGGAGTGCTTGAGTTCGTGTTTCTCATTTGAGGCATCACGACGAATAGTTGGAATGATGCGATCATTGCTGGACATCGGCAAGCGCGAAAATGGTACCAATAGGGCAGTGAGTACGAGTGTCACGCGGAAGAACTGGACACATGACGACTAGTATATAGGGACGCACCCAAGCACACAAGTCAGTTTCACAGAAGGCGGAGGCAAACAACTAAATGGAGTGGGAAAGTTGGTCGTGTTCGTGCCCGTAGTTGTGGGCACCGTAGGATGAGTTCGTGAAGGGCTCGCAATGTGGGCAGAAGTGAGCATTGTGGGCTGTGCAGAAGGCGCAATGGTGGTCAATGTCACACCGGTGCTTCTGAAGAAGCCTCCGCATGTCATGGGCGTGAAGGAGCTGATCGACGGTGTGCAAGCCCTCTTCTGCTTTTCTTGCTTGAAATGCGCAACGAAAGCCATTCTCCTCGATTTTCGCTCACAACCGTTTAATAAATGATTCGACACCTACAGTAGTTTGCTCTTGAGAGAGCTTTCTTTCTGTCTGCACGGGGTTATGTCTTGTAATTGCTTAAAGCTAAAGGCTTAATTATATGGACGGGTGAAGGCCATGCAACATCCTTAGGCGGTGGCATTTGACTTGAATTTCTCGATTACACTACGACTGTAGGCACGGCCTATTTCTTCACCTGGATGCAAAAAGCCGCACCTCAAACTGAACAACCAGGAGGAAAGACGATAGAATTAATGAATGCCAAATTTGCCGGTCCTAGGTAATGTCGGAAGTAGAGGGACGATCGTTCATAAGAGCAGCGTGACCAGTTTTTCATTAGGCCTTCTGGGTAGCATGGAAGCCACCTCGAAAATACAATCATAGATCTAGTGCGGGATTTTTTTGGTAAGAGTTTGATGGGGATTGTTTTCTTGTACTGCCGAAGATCCTTCCGCCCGACTTGGGACGCTACAGAGGAAGTCAACACCAAGCATCGCATTGCAAATCAACTCTGGACATGCAATAAATTGGACTGTCTAAGCCTCCTTCCCTACTGTTGCCTTTTTGCCTACATCTTTCCTTTTGCCGATAAATATCGTTTTGCAGAACGGAGGCTGCAACGAAACTTGCTGCATAGGTTTGAGAAATATTAGGTACTCTAGTGGATTGGCTGCGCTTGTTTCAATGAGCAAACTAAAAGGACACCTCTCCAGCCTGCCGAACACTTTTGATTGATGGTTGCGAACCATACGGAGATGGTCATGATAAGGTGTTACACGACAAACCTGATTTTTGGAGAGAGCACGACGAGGTGGGAAGACCTTGCGTAGGATTTGGCCGGAGAATGATCGCCTGAGAAAGCGGTGTCAGGAGAAGTCCCTGGAGCTTTCCAATGGCTGCCTCATTGGTCGTTGATCTTCACGACGTGAAGCTTTGCTGCGATGTGTGGTGGTTGGTCTCCGGCATTGAATTACACAACCACCAATCTTTCCGCTAGTTTTGTGCGCAGACTTTAAAACACATTCTCCTAGGAGCCGCACAACATTGCCTACTTCTCGTCATATTCGATGGGCTTTTATTCAATGCGAAAAAGATTGCTGGATAACAACGGCTTTTGCTGACTAATAGCAACTTAAATCAGTGCAATTTAGCACTGATCGCGGCCAGAATCGGGTAAGATTCAAGCATCCACTGCTATAGAGGAAAGTGATTTATACGAATGCAACCATAGAGCTTTTAACCGATGCTTTGCATGTTTTTCAGTCGCAATTTTTCCTTTACTCCTCCCCTCATGCCACCTAGTTTTCATTTGTTGATTATGAAATTTTGCTTTTACTGCACGCAAAACAAACCACAACGTGCGAAAACCTGTAGTTCATGCTTTAGGGCATTATTTCGACCTGCAGCTTAGGTACCTACGTTGACTTCAGTGTGCCGTTCCTTTGAAAATAACTTAACTATTTTACACGTATGCAAAGCTACTCAACTCGTCCTCTTTGGACAAAGTCATCGAAGATACCACTCTTGATTTCAAAGGGCTGTCATTTTCTGGGAGATGCCGTTATGCGATAAAGGGAGCTCAGCGAGAGGTAAATAATCGCAGCTATTGCGAAGCAATTCAATTGTTGCAGCTGGTGCATGGTGCTCGGATTCCAACCAACTGAGTGGCTGGTGCAGTGGAAAGGAAAGTTTAGTTGAATTATGGGTGTCGGACAGATTAGCAGAGGCACACGGTCGGGCACCAAGTAGCAGGATTTCCTTGCAAGTTCTGTTACCACGTGCAAAATAGTTGGGTTATTTTCAAAGGAACGGCACACTGAAGTCAACGTAAGTACCTGAGCAGCCGATTGGTAAAAGTGATCCGTTCTGAAAACGGTCTTTGGCAAATGTACTCACAGCATAAAACAAGTGGCGATCACCGTCAACGCAAGCAAAACCAGAGACATTTATATGCTGAGTGCTGTCATTTGAGGCAAAATATTACCTCTGCGATGGGTAGGGGCTTCGCACATGTCCAAAATATTCAATCAAATGTTCCTTGATGCTAGTAGACAACATCTTGTACACACCAATCCAAAATTAGAGCCTTAAAATAGTGCCCGTCTCGATGTTTCTCCAGAGTCTGCCACTAAAATTCCTATAGAGGACAAGCCATTGCCACAGCGCTTGTGCTCAAGGAGCAAGCAAATCATGCCCTATCACAAGAGGCGATGATAAGCAGCGTTTAAAATGACATGGCAGATATGATGGGGAAATCGGCAAAGCATCTAGATCGGATAAAACATTAAAGTGTACTAAAATGAAACTTTTGCTCAAGGTCCTGCAAGGCACTGCGGATCCTAGGCCATGCGTGTTCTGCACCGCGCTGAGGCAAGGAACCGGAGTGGGACATCAATTGCTTGGCAAGTCAGGAGGCTCAACTGATGGTCACATTTTGGATGGGGAATACAAGGACTCTGCAGCTAGACTGTCCTTGCATCTGCATAGAACCAATGACAGCATTCAAGTCTCCCACCATCTACGCCACTGCTCCTGACTTCTTCCACAGGATCTTTTACAGGTAGTGCATAAACAAAAAGCCTTTTCCAAACATATGCTTACTGCGGGTTCTCCTTCATACCGAATGCTCGTCTATTTCCCCTGGTTGCCCATTTCGACTGATGGTATGGCTCGTCCATGCATTTTATGATTATTCAACGTGTTCAGTTGGAGCAGCTCACTAAGTGCCTGGCAGGGTATTGCTGTCAGGGCTGTGGGGAACCAAGTCACTATTATTGGTTCACAGATTCAAAGGATTTGTCACCCTACTGCTTAAAGATAACGAAGAGGTCAGTCCTCATCGCTGACTCTGCGCAAGAAATGGTTTGAGTTAGCCGCCATCCACTGCATTTTATCCACCTTCAGGTGTCTCTTCATTGCATTTCCTCTTATCACTGAGACTACACACTCCCAGCAGTATAAACAAGTGCTTATGGAATAAAGTTACCGTACCTTCCCTTCAGCTTCCTCAAGGCTTCTCTTGCATTGATGCTGCCCTTGTCCTGGAACAATCCACTATACCATTCATAAATCATTCCTCCGCTTCACCTGGCAGTCCTAGTTTCCACAGGGGCACGTCTGCTAATCGAAGTCGATACTAGTCCGCGCATTCTGGATCCCTTTCTTTCGCAAACTTCGTACGCGGGTAATTAGCACGAAGGGAATTGAGGATGTTTTGGATAACCGAAGCCACCAGCCAAGTGACTACCGCATACGAAGGGCAAGGGCCCCGGCACACCGAAGAGCTGGATGATGACCCAAACCCATTCTCCAAGAAAATTTACGCTTGAACAACAACACAGAAGCAAAATGTTAGTAATCTGTGGCCATGACGACAATGATTTCTTTACCCGTACACGATCACATTTAACTTTGGTGTAAATAAATATTTTACAACTGATAGCACCGCTGTAGGCGTGTAAATGGTTAGACCTTTAACTAACTACAAACCAAACATCGATTCTTATTTGCTTGACCTTCGGGTCATTTTCATTTACTTTTAGAGCTCATAACTGCGATGAGTAATTGCGTTCTAAAACGGCCCAGATCTGTGCGGTCACACTTTTACTATGTCCAATTTTGCAGCAAAAAGCTTGGGGCTTCTTCGACCCTAAACATCTCCACCATCTGGTAACTCCGGAAACCAAAGGTTAGTCGATCCAACTGCTTCATCGCCCTTGTTGTACACCTGATGTTTACACATATTTGTGCCTCTAGCTTTTGTCTCCTTGTTATCAATTTACATGTGCCGTTCACCATGAATTAAAGATAATTGTCCTAGCTGGCTGTCCTTTTCTGCAGTCACTGTATCCCAACTGACGCGCTTCCTGCTGAAGGAACTCTGCATCACTCCTTTACACCCATTTTCCCTTGTCCATGCATAGTTTAAAGCTAAACTTTGGAAAAATTATATGCAATGCTCCTCGATGGTGGCATTGCTGCTTTCAAGCATTGGAAAATCGTTCCAAAGACTACGTGTTTACACCCAATCCAACGAGCAGGGTCATGTTAAGCAGGACCCAATCACATGCTCAGATTTGCGCGCAAATCTAGTAGGCTCTTAAATGAAACAAATGAGCAGATGAGGTCTAGCTACACGCAGTTGAACATTTGCTTTTCTTCTTTTACCCTTGTGTTTCAGCTGCGCGAAAAGGTTAAGGAGAAGCGAATTTAACTGAGGTCATGGTTACCACAACGGGTGGAATTCAATGAGGCCTCTTCGAAGGCATCATACACCATTGAGACATTGTCCGCATTTCCTCCACACAACCCTCAACTGTCTACAAATTCAAAGCCGAAGCAGGGTGAAGCTCAAACCAACCTCACACTACCAAGCAATCAACCCAATTTTAATCGACATCATGGCAATGTCTCACGTCAGAAGCTGCTGCATCTACCAACCATGCCATATGATTGACAATGCCTGTGGTTTGCAGGACTGCCTAATGCCAAAGTAATGAGGGTCGATGAGGTACGCAAGATTTTTCACTGTAAATTTTGGCATGGTAAAGTTGATGGCACACAGTTCTGCAGCGCTTCTGCACGTGAGTCGCTCATCTTTTATCCAATTTGGAAAGCTAGTAAAGTTGGTTTCCCGGGCAAGACTAAAGCGATTTGAAAGTCTTGAGTCGTTTTTTATCATTTTGTTGGGAGTGGGAAGGGTAACGCGATTCTGCAAATTTTGTTCGGCTGCACCATGCACCGCGTCGCTCAATTTGCATTTCTTTTGGTCCCTCTACTTCTGCCTTTTCTACTGACTGCAATTTTCATTCGTTTCCCAAAAATTCCGATGGGAGTTTCCTTGGAGTCAAAATGAGTGGAGGTTGACTAGTTCCTTCCATCGGCTCAGGTGGCATTGTGCACCTCCTCCATGCAAGGTTGTGTGAAGAGGCGCATGGCACGTTAAATTAGACGTTTGCTAGCCATTTGCAGCATGCATGGGTTAAGTATGACCTGAGGCATAGAGACAAGGGGATGCAGGATTCTCGTCATCGCGTACCAAACCGGTGTGTTATAAAATAGATGTAACGGGAAAGAAAACTAAGCCCAAACGAATGAAGCGAAGAAGTAACAAGTCTGTATAAAATGCTAAATGAACGCTCTGAGCTGTCAGCTAATAGTGTGCAGCGAATTTATGTCCACGATTGAGTCGTCTATGCTCGTCTCATTTTTAACTTTCCCGTTAGGTTAAGGTGTGGTTCCAGAATCTACGCCAAGTGAAAAGGAGGGCAGGTGGGAGGATTTCTCGCAGCTCAGCCAAACGTTTGTAACATGGGGAGTAGCATACCCTTTTTGGACTTGCAAGCGATAGACATAGAAAGAGAGATCGAGAATGAACTTGCTGCCAAGGTGGACTAAAAGCGGAATAGTGAAGACGAACATATGAGAAATATGTAAAGCTGACAATTCGAGTTATCCGCTTTCCCCACAAAGCGAGCGCAGCCTAACATTCACTGTCTTTATTTAAGCACCTGCGATACCTTTTCCACAAACACTATTGATCACAGTGTGCAGACTCAAGATAAGCTCGATAACTTCTACAAAATGGGTGGAAGAAGTCCTCTCGTCCACACCTTCTTTCCCATGCTCTACCCCTATACACCCCCTGCAAGCGTCTTCTTTGTCGTCGAATGCGGTTCATACGCTCAGTCGCATTGGATCTTGCAGGCGACAAATTGTCCCAACACGTAACTAGTGTTTTGGTAGATTCATGGACCATGTCCACTTTTATCTAGAAAGGGAGATGTGATGGAACCACTGGAAGGAAAAGCAACTGAGTGAGGTGAAGTAGGTTGGTGAGTGACTGATAAAAGTGGGAAGATTGTTAGGGTGGACACCAAGTAGGCAACCAGCTATGCAGTCCAATTAAGGACCAAAGAAACTCTTACTTAGCATGGGGTAGAACCGTTTATTTGATCGACTAGAAGGGCAAGTTAGAAGGGGGCAATAAGATTAATGCGCCTTCACACCCACATACACACTAGCACACGCTAACAGTGTGATCGTGTGACCGTGTGTGGGCGATAGATGGGAGCGGACATGTGGAAACAGCTGATTCACTTAGAGGTCCGAGTAGAAATGGCTCAAATGTACAAGACCTCGACATCCCGTTGGTTGTCTCTTCTAGCTACAGCTGACGCTCCCCTTACCCTTGACTCTGAAAATGCACTAGCGCGCGAAAATCTGAAGTCGTCTCTAGGTCGCTTTGGCCACTAGACCATCTTAACAGTGTTCTGTAGCTGCCGCTGATGCTGCTGCCGTTGTGCAGCAGTTAGGTGCTGCAGATGGATTTAGGAGAAGTCCAGTCTGACTCCAAGTCGACGACAATTGCAGGCGGTGAATGGACTTAATCCTTCCCATTTGCTTCAAGGGGCCGGCGTTGCAGCTCGATTGAAAGCAGTCGTGCTTTCATGGATGCCTTTAGTGCTGCATAATACATGAAGTTTTGTTGCTGTTACCGTTGCCACCAACACTACACCCCGCAATGAAGCCGATTATACCAGTGATTTATTCTTATGCAGCATTTTGAGACGCAAATAATAAATGTCAGTGGAAGCCTCGACGTGCGCGATCATGCGATCCCCGAGCGCAATTCACACTCCTTTCCTCAAGTGGTTTCGTTCAAAATCTAAGCAGGGAGTATATGAGGGAGAGTGAGGAATAGCATGAAGGAAGCAATTGCAAAAGTATATGTTGACACCATTTTGCAAAAACACCCAAGAACGTGGAAGCATTGAGAGACGCGCATCGAAGGGAGCTTGCATGCAGCTGTTTAAGTGGGTGACTCTCGCACTTAACTTTGCATCCCACTTAGTCGCGCAGCACTTAAAGTGACTTACCGGTTTTGCCCTTGTAGCCTAAAATTTGTCAAGCGAAAGAGCATAAGCATCAACCAAGAAATCCTTCCTGGCTACTCTAAGTACCGGCGAATGCTTTTTTGCAACATTGAGAAAAGGTAAAGCATTCGCAGACATTAGAATATGCCGTACTCATGCTATAGCAGACTGCCAGCCCAATGAGAGGCCTTCAATATAAAGGACTTGGTGCTGTCTGACTACCGTGTAATAGACATGTCTTCGTACTTACCATTACACTCCGCGATTTCTGGCGATTTACCTAAAGTAATGCAACGCTTTAAGTCGCCTCGTAGGGACTCGTGCTGTTAAGGTCTGCTAACGGTGGGAGTCATCAGGACCATACTCAATGCAGAACCACCCCAGCTAGTGCCGTTACCAGTCAAGATGTCGCATTTCAAAGAAAGCAAGTGGTTCAACTTAGTTAGCCCAGATGCTCGCTCACCTTCTTGCTCCCAATCAACAGTAACAACAAGTCGTGTTTCAATTCCGATCCATTTGAGTGTGGTGTAATTGAGCTCACTAACTCGCGTGAGGTTCAACGCAAATGTTCTCAGATTGGATGCGTTGTCTCTCGACATGTTTCCTTCAATGGGCAGAAAAATCGTGATCGGCGCATTAGCCGAATGCACATATGTGTGAAATGACCTAGCTGAATGCTCAACAAACTTACTGCAGAAGGAAGCTAAACGTTCTTGAAGAGTGATGCCAAACCATCCACATATGGCCTTTCCGTTCACTTGAAGAAAAGCCTACATTGCAGAAGAGAAAAAAAACGAAAAAATTAAAGGGATGCACAATTCCGGAACATGACAGAGAGAACTGCATGAACGTAGTGAGAGCACCTTCATAAACAATGCACGTACCCACGACTTACAATCCGCGCCTCCAACAGCGAAATTGATTTACACGTTTGAATGACCCTTCCGGAATCGGGAGAGTGGAAACGACGTGTTCAAATCGACGTCACCTGCAGAAAAGCAATGTTTAGTGGCCAAGCTTATTGACTCCTCTCGCCTCCAACGTTGTGGTGGCTGATGGGCTCAGATGGCACATCTTCCACCAGCACCCATTCTCAAAGGCAAGCATCAAATAACCAGCTCATTTCAAACAGGCGTCTACTCTATTCACTCACCGTTTCTTGGCTTCTAAAAGGTACAATTCGGCACGAAGTGTGCTGCCGAAGAGTTTTGCTTCACTGTAGATTGCGACTGCCTTCATTCGAGAAACGTCGGATATGGTGATGTTGGCACTTCTACAATTACACACCTAGGTGTTTGCACATTAGCGACGACAAGATTAGTTCTTTCCTTCGCTTCAGACACACATGGCTGTTGTGCGATTCCAGCCATTACTTACGCACAAGATGAATTTCAAACAGCTTGTCTGGTTGATGATCAAAGACAGCTTTGAAGCACTACTCCTCGTCGCGCCTTAATGCTCTCACATCAAAGCAGACAAATGAAGCAGAGAGTTCTCGCCTCTTGACTTACTTCTGTTTAATTGGCAGGGACGCCCAATGTCCCGGTCACCAGCATAACACTTGCCATTTTTAAACTCCATAGAAGACGAAGGACCCCTTCTGAAGTATGCCCGTGCGGTCTAGAAATAAACGACGAAAACCTTACTGTCACCCCTAATGCATGGGCACGTCTGCTATTTGGATGGATGGACGGAAGTGTATTTTTGGCCTTCCATGGCCCACATCATTCAAAATGGGGAAGGAACGCGTGACGTGAAGTTAAGGCTTGAGGGGGCGCACAAGAATGCGCCTGATCTCGTGTTGGCACGATATGTCTGCCAATGCAAAATGGCATACTTACGCCGACATTGGGAAAACGAAAGGACATCGTTGGTGATGTCCCCTCGGGTGTTCAAACAACGCGAGAACCCCACAGCGTTGGGTCGGCTTCTGTTCCACAGGAGCAAAAAAAGCAGTTAACGTGTGTGTAATGCATTTGTGGGAGCGAAATCGACTACATTTCGAATTCAGCATCCATTTTAGCAATAAATGGCCTATTGCCGAGGACCAGACTTATTATCAACACACACACTAAATTCCGGCACACGGTGCTTTGTTCAGAAAGAGATCAAGTCATAACGGGAAACTGAATACGTACCCGAGAAGTAGATGGGGATGAACAGGAAGAAGGCCACCCAAAACATACCACACTTTCCTTGTTCAGCCGACTGCTTAGGTGCACTTATATGCCCCTCACCTCGACCTCATTTCACGCTTTGCTGGCTGGCTGGCTGGCTGGCGAGATGATTAGCTTATTGGGTGAGACTGCAGTTGCAACAGCAAATGCTCATCGTCAGTCCTCATCTGACCTGCTCATCAAGAACTAATGCTAGCTCCTGATAGTTACAGTTGATGATTATGCGATGAGGTCATGCGGAAACAAAGATGCGCACGCGATGGAGAACTGGCACTAACAGGTGTGAGTGCACTAAATAATTGCAGTTGACAATAAAAAGTTTCTTAAGCTGAAAGTGTGGTTAGCGGACTTTTTGTTTTCTTCTCCTTCGTCCAAAGCAGCAACCATCAACCACACGAGACGTCCAGTGAACGCCTCAGTATGTGCTGCGTCATAAAGCACTCGCAGTGCTCTGGTATTTTAGACAGTCTAGACATCACATAGCTCCTGTTTGGTGGCCTTTCCAACCTCATGCTTTTGCAGCTCACAAAGGTTAGAATGATGCCTGAAGGCGTCTGCACAGTCAACTGCAAGTGGGCTTTAGTGTTAGCCAGTGTAATCAAATGATCGTACTAGTTCCGCTTACATATACCATGTTAAAAGAATTTCAAAGTGGTAAGGTGTGCAACAGAGAAGTCGGCGCAGTGTGATACGACAGTCTGCGTCACAGTGAGTGCTGATCATTACAGAATCGGAATGTTTGCCACCAGTTGAGCCTTCACCTCCTCTTCTTCCTTCTCCGCCTTAAGTCGATATGGTAGCATTAGCGCCTTTTACATGAGCATCCAAATAAGTGTCCAAAGTAGACGGTTTCTGACTACAAAGTCGACAGCTGTCCTCCATTACCTCATTGTCCTGCGTACTTATAGAATGTCTTCCCAAATTTGTGCGCCATTTTACTGGTACTAGTAGAATGTGGGAACTACCATGCGATATCGTCGGTTCCTTCACCAATCTTCCTTTGCTTGTGAGAGGGCAGAATGACGTGGAAGAAGGGCTCAAATTTGGACGAATCTAGTTGTGTTTGGTGGTAAAAGGTGCTTCCTGTGATGCCTAATTCTGAATGCTCCTCTAAATAGAGCGTTCATTGGGGATGATGACTCTGCCTCCAACACACCGATTGCCTTGGTCTGTTCACCTCCTCTACTGTTTTAATGAAGTAGTTCTGGAGTGCACTCTGCTCTCTCTTTGGTCGCAGAACCAAGTAGCCTGGGCTCCGTTATTGCCTTTGTTATGTGATCAGCAGCGGATGGGTTGGTGATGGAGACATAAGCAAAGGCTTAGATCCGACCCTGATGTCAGAGGAATGTGCTTGGTAGCTAGCAATTGACGGTCTTCTCCTCAAGGCAGATAAGCATATAGGTTTGTTCTTTCCTGCAACTTTGTACGCTGGCTAGCATTCAAATTGACAGTGCGAAGGAAGAGTGCGAGTCCACATGGAGAAGGCTTGGAGGTGAAATGTAGAGAATGGTGTGGTGCTGTTGCGAAGGATAGATTCAAGTGTCATTCGCTACCTACCTATTCGTAGCTTCCACGTTGGCTTGATGTCCTCCAACCTATTTTGGGCATTAAGGGCGCGAGAGGGCAATACGGACTGACTACTCCCGGTGCATTCGTTCTACTGCACACAAAACTTCGAGCATTCAAATGCATGTTCCCCTCGTCAACAATTTAGGCACAGCAACTACCTACTTCCGACTCAGTTATCAGTGAACAAACTCTGATACCAACAAGTTCGTCCTTCCATCCCCTGACGTAAGCGCTTTCGTTTGTGTTGCCAGCATTCAAAGTTTGGACGAGTCTGCCTTCGAGGACGCAGTCTGTGCAGCTGTGTGCAAATACGTGCAAAGCGGATCATAAAGCAGGAATCAGTGAATCACTTTCCGCCATCCATGCACTTAGATGCTTAAAGTCCTTTGGTCCAAACAGTTCTTCAAGAGCTGCATGAACAATTGCGCCGTGTGGGCGGGAGAAAGATGGCGGGGTCTTTGGGCACATTATCCTGATGTTGCTCACTCTGTCCACACATGATTGATTTCTACTACCAGAGCTAAGGGATCACATGGACACAGAACTGATTAACTGCAGGTGAGAACTAGACAAATAAGGTCCTTGGAATGTACCTATGCGATAGTAGATTTGACCAGATTGTGCTCATGCCGAAGCATCAGAAGCTTCACAGCTGAACTGCTGTTCACTGGAACGCACTCAATCCAGTACATGATGCTAAATCGTAATTTTTCTGGACTGACTGTACGAACATTGGCGCAGTCTAATGTCTGCACACCCTAGATTTTGCCGATGCACACTTCGTGCAGTTGCATCACACAAAATGCCATTGCCGCAAAGGAAACACTTGTTTATGTTACCAAGCGCTTATCGGAAGCGTTTGGAGGCCAGAGAGAGAATGCGGTGCACCCTTGCTGGTACGCCGCTCTCTGCCTTAAGCATTTCCCTACGCCTACATTGATCGAAGCTACAAGTCGCAGCCTAGCACCATTCTGATACCTCCAGTGGTTGGGAGAGGCAGTGAGCAGTCCTTGGGCAATCGAGCACATTTCTCGCCTTGCCTTAAAGGCATCCAGCTCAGCCGGGACTCTATAGCTGTCCAACAACAAAAAATGGTGAACACACTAATAGCCGAGGGGCCTCTCGCTCGGAAGTCAGTTAACAAGTCGGACAACCCTTTGTAGAGCCATTTCGCCAGGAGGGACCTGCCACATGCCTGCGACTGGATCGCCATCGTCAGCAACTCAGAAATCATGCACATTAGTTGCTCACGTCAACACAGTGCAAATTTTGAGTGTCACTTCGATTTCTATTAAACCGTTAGTGTCCACTGCACCTAAGGCGAACGGACATTGATACAGACAGCAGTAAAGCTTAAAACTAGACCCCTACATAGCCGTTTTATCCAAAGCTATTTTTATGCTCAGATGCAACAGACACTATTCCAACTAAGTAAATTGTAGGCTCTTGTAATGTAATTTAACGTGGCTAAGAATCAATTTTTTTCCTGTATCACTTAATTACTATTGTAATTTAATAAATTTAGTGCTAAAATTGTATGTTAAAAAGGTAAATAAAGGATCGGTTTCATATGTGGAAAATTCGGGGTTTGCTTGCCTTTGTCGGATGATATTGAAGTAATTGGCTAGACTTGTGTGCAAAATGCATTAGCAGTGTGCGTTTAGATGGTGATTCTTCTTAAATGATGTGAAGTAATTTGCATCTAGTGAGTGTTTGATGCATTCATGTTATTGCTTTTTCGGTTATTATTGAACTCTTTGCGTGCTGATCGGCCTTATTTGTGCATCTATCTACTGGGCAGACGCGAAGAACACGTAATGTAGAGATGCTACGTTTTCCTACTGCAAGGTTCAATCATGCTGTGTTTTTGCTGTACAATGCCACGCTTGATAGCTTAAGCTCATATAGGCAATCTATGATAGGTTTTATTAGTGACTGTATACTTTATTTAGTGAGCCATGATGTTATTTTGAAGGCATTTAATTTTGCCCCGCGCCTGGAACATGCACATTATTTTGACAAAAGCTACCCCTTATACTGTTTGCTCCACCTTTTTTTACTAGATTAAGCATCGAAGTCGCTGTTAGATTTGTCTTGCGATGAGTGGAGATAATGCGCCGCGGCAATGAATGCGAATCTCTCCCTCGCCACCGTTCCACACGGACTGCAATCAATGAGCTGCCAATCTACTTTTGACTTCAGTTGATGGCGTGCTTCGAAAATTAGCCCACAGGTCCTCTCACGCTTTGCGTGTTGTGACGTGGGTTCGTTTTGGTTTACTGGATGTTGCTAGGTCCTTGAAACGTCGATCGGCTTCCCTTGTGCACTCGTATCTAGTGTAGGCGGAAAGACCTACTGATGTGATAGTCATGAATTTTACTTCCAAAATGCGATGGCTATTCGCATCCATTTTGTACTGCACAATAATTCAAGTGAGGAGCTGAGATTGTTGTGGCGATTCGCAATCGGTTTGTTTTTTAGTGACGGTGGAGAAGTGTTGAAAAGTACTTTGGCTTTACTGAGAACTTGGAGCTGTTTCATTGTTTTCTTGCTACACTTACATTCCTTTCACTTCGTTTGCATGCTAGAATAAACTTTTGTGAAGTAGCTGTGATTCCTGCCAAGATTTCTCTTTTGGAAAGAATGGAGACATCATTTGCTGGCATTGAATGCGGCAGTCACCTTATCTGTTACCCCTCTCAGGTAAGATTTGAATGCTGTACGAGATTTTTTTGCCGCCATTTTGTGTAGTTGCTGGTTCGATTGCGCGTTCTTTTATCATTCATCCGTGTGGTAATGAGCGTGCTCTTTATCTTACTATGATTCCCGTCCACGAGGGGCGCGTGGTGCCTGGCAGCGTCACGCCTCGTTGGCTTAGGGGCCACGACTATATCTTGTGCTGATGTGATGTTTGCGAAACGTGCTCTGCAGAGGGTCTCAGTGATGGTTTAAGTGTAAATTACGCTTTGATTGCATGGGTTGGTGTCTGAGCAAGGTAGACTGAGTAGAAGGGTGAGAAGAAGTGATTGATGCGGGCTTTGCATCACTGCAAAACCGTAGTTTGCGGTGCTCCTAAACGCTTGCTCGTTAAGACCCTTTCTCCTACCAGCATTTGTATTCGAGTGCGGTGCCTTTGCAGATTATGGGACGCTCATGCATCGGCTCTCGCAGCGTTTGATTTTCTCCTTTGGGATGCTACAAAATTACTGTAGTGGTGGTGGTAGTGTTGTAACATCTAATGAGCCTGTGGAGCGGTAGGCAGTGAGAGCTGGTGGAGTGCATTCGTGCCGTATATTTTTAACGCTAAATTGAATGCCAGGTAGTTCAGATTGTTGTTCAAGGAAGACAATAAGAGTGGATATGATGCTCCTACAAATGGGATCAGCTTTTCAGCAGATGAGCCTGATTTATGCTACTCTTCGATAATTAGTGGCAACATACGCTGGTGTATTTCATTCGCCTTCTGTACCACCCTTGAACCTGAAGATGGATGTAGTTCCAAGTCAACTGGGTCATTTGTACTTGTCTTCCGTCCTTTTATAAGAGGGCTTTTGTTGGCCACTCGTGGTGAATCCTTGTTATGGTTGAGGTGGTTGATGTAGTGCAATCTGTTTAGGGTAACGTTATTCAGGCTTCTCGTGTTTAAGGAAGCTTATGAAGGGCTGAAAAGTAATTACGGTGCTAGAAGTTTCGACTACTTTGCATTGTGTTTCATTAGTGCATTCTTTGATAAGTCATTGTGTTTACCATCACACGGGTTTAGTTGACATGCCCTAATATATATTTGGTGACCAAACGGAGACATACTTTTCAATTGTGTGTCAGTCTTCAGCACTGTTAAATCTTGCATTTATCCAGCTGATCGTTTACTTTGTAGTGCGCAATAAGCTCTGAGGTTTGTTGTGGTTCTGTGAAAGGGATTGTCACGAATTTTGGCTGGCCTAGTATTAATCATTTATAGTTAATAGTTATTCCAAGGTGAGCAACTGTGTCATGCAACTTGCTCATCAGGGTTCTGTCTGTTCATTCAAAGCAGTCCTAGCGCAAAAATTAGCTAGCATATTCTGCCCGGTGTTATCCAGTGACTGACTGGTCATGGTCTGTTGACAGCGCAGAAGTGTCATGACTAAATGTCAATTGATTTGAGGACTTGCTTGGCTGGTTAAACGTAAGGGAAGTGGTCATTTAGCACTGACTTGCTATTAGTCCTGAGGGTGCAGAGTGCTTAAGTTCAGATTGGATGGACAGACCCTGGGATGATCCCTCTTGCTGTAGTAAAATAGGATCGAATAGAGATACTTGATCGCTTTGTACGTGCAAATTTGGTTCGACCGGTGACCACATCGCCCACCACCCTCGATTGTTGCAGAGCAGGTGGTAATAAGGTAGCCTGAGTGCATTCGGAGCCAATCACCGGATCTCACTAAGTTATAATAAAACTACCTTCTTTGCAATTACAGTACGTTTGTTTATTGTGTGTTTTGCTGACACGAACTTTATGGGAGGCGCAGATTACGGAGTTTTGTGGGCTATCATCCCAACGGTGGGTGTATTAGCACCCACCAGCAGCTCAGAATGTTACTACAAGGAGGCAATGGGCGTGGCTGTGGTGCCACCATGGATGGGATTCGTTTTCAGCAGATGAGCCTGTGGTTGTGCTACTCCTCACCAATTAGTGGTAATATGCGCTGGTGTAATTCTATCACTTTCTGTACTACCTTTGAGTTTGAAGGTATTAGCCTTTCCGATGGAACTAAGTCGTTTGCGGTGAATTAGGAGGTAATTCTTGTGCTCGGAATTTCGACTACCTTGCGTTTTGTTTAATTAATACTATCTTTGGGTAGTGATTGTGTTAACTATCGAACCATGGTTGGTGTACGGATTTAGTTGGCATGCATTTATTTTTGTTTGGCATCCATAAGAAAGTACGTACTTTTTATGCTTATGTGCCAATTTTTAGCTTAAATGATTGACATGTGAGTTAAAATAGGATTAGTGAGTTGAAGACCACCTTTTATCTTGCCACCAGTTTGATGCATGCGTTCAACACTTGTGCATTAACTGAAGTTCATTTTAGCAAGCTATGCACAGGTGATGAGGGTGGCTTTTGCATACGCTTGTGCCCAACTCTAGTACTCGACTCGGGAGTTTTGGTTTGCTAGCTGGATGAGGGATGCGGGCCGCGTCTTCGTTCCCTTCTGCACCCTTGGAAAAAAAAGTAGACGCGTGTGACAATGCGTGCCATCGTTTAACGGGGTGGAAAGAGGGGAAACCACCACCGCGCCTCTGCCTCATTAGCCGCCGAGCGAAATTAGCATCCAATCAAATCGCGACTACTGGGGGTGAAAGCACACTGCCTTATCTGGGACTTTATTCTTCACCTCTTTTCTGTGAATCTGTAAGTCTTTGGTTTCTCCTCATCCGTTCGACGACACTCCTTATACAGAGTTGATATCCTTCACGATTTGTCCTTATGTATGGCCTACACAGGAATGACTGAAATGTGCACTATGCTTCATTAAGCTAGGAATCCAAATAAGGCATGTTCCATTTGAAAGGATGTTGCATGAAGTTGGTTGGGCGGTGTATCTAAGAAATTAACAAGTCGAAGTCGAGGACGTAAGGATCGATCGTAATGCTTGAATGGACTTGTTCAGGAAGGGGTGGATGGACGGACAAGCGGTGACCAAGTGGAGTGTAATTTGAACGGTGGAAAGAGGAAGTCGGAAATGGGCGCAGGTGATAGGAATAAATGAACGAAAGAGGCAAACAAGGCAGTTACGACAGCTTGGACTAGTAGGTTCAAAGCGTCAAACTCGCTCAAATGAAGATTTCTTAGAATAGGAAATCTCGATTGAGTGAATTTCGATTACAAGGACAGGTCAAAATGCATGGCTGCATTGGTACCAAATGAAGAACAGTTGCATAAGCAGCCAGTCGTGGAAATGTTGAACCTGTGGGGCATGCTCGAGCCAAGGTATTTGGGTCCTGAAAGTGGGTGGAGACTGGGTAGCGCATGAGTGACTTGGACATTGCTGGATAAAATAAGAGCAAATTAAATAACTTTTAAGACAGTTCAACAGCCCTGATTGAAAGAAGGCATGGCGTGTGAATGGAATGAGTTGGGACTGGAGATGCGCAACGTAAGATAAAGTAAAAGATCAAAAAGGCGAGCGGCCAAGTCAAAAACGAATGCAGTGAATATGTGAACAAACTGGGAATAGGTGAGTAAAATTATGGACAAATAAAAATGAATGCAGGGCGAACGATAGAGTGGGCAATGGGTGGACGATTTAGGAATGCACGAAGGTGCGTAAAAGTACACGTAGGAGACATTCGTGGAGGAGTGGATAGCAATTGCGCGAGCGAAAGCGAATAACTGAAGTGGTCAGGGACTAAAAGAATCACAAAATAGTGAATGAGTGAATTTCGGACCGTCAGTGGGCGAAGAACACAAACTACGAGGTGATCGAAGAAATTGAAACTGGAGATTTCGGATGAGTGAATAGAGGTTGAATGAGTGGATGTGAAAATCCTGACTGCATGAGTTGCCGGCTAAATGAGGAGGTTGCATGTGGAAAGGATGGCGATGAGTGAGTGGGTGGGAATGAGTGAGGGAATTGGGGAAATAAAGGTTAAGCAGGTGTTGACTGGGTAGAAGAAATGCGGAAGGTACAAATGGGCCGAGAGCTGGTACGTTGTATCGGAGATGACACCTCGCTGGTTGGTGCAAGTTATACAAATCTTGAAACCCCTCAATTGTCATCAAATGGATGTGTGCTATTCTCAATGGTCTTTTTATCTGATAGAATAGATTTTTCTAAAAAAAGAGCGGTTTCAATTTGCATTAAATGCACTATCTAGGGCCCTGATTCCTACAAATGCTACTTATTTCCCACTGGCTCACCGACCCCACGAGCACTTCGAGTTGTGCAGAACGTTGACAAATTATAAGACCAAAATCGGAAGGGCAAGAAACTTTTCTCTTAACAAAAGTAAATCCATTTACCAGGAAGTTAAATGAAAACATCAAGAAGCTGCGTTAGGCGACTAATGGAATGCGTACTCGGCGCGAGTGATGGTGTGAGGGGCTGTTGCTTGAGGGTCCGAGTGTTCCTCTCGATGCTCAATCAACGCCCACAGGAGGCGGTGAGTGGGTTGGTGGTGGGTGCTGACGGTTACAGAAGGTGAGTGATAGAACTGCAGTCATCGGTAGTGCAGTGAGCCTTCAAGGAAGAGGCTTGACTGTGGGAGGTGTGCGGTGTGATCTCCATGGAATCGTGGTGCCATTTCAGGATGACAAGCGTCAAACTTGTGTAGTTATGGCACAAAACACACTTAGAACTCACCATCACAGCAGGTGCGAATTTGAAGATTTCATCCAGTTGATGTAGAGGTCTTCTTTATGCATTCGATCTGTCCGTATATTAGTCCGATCATGCTGCCATACCTTTCCACAAATTAGTGAACTAACCGCACATTGTGTTTTGTCAAACAAAAGCACTACTATGGAGGTTTAAGAAAAAGAATAGAGTCCCGATGAATGCTAAGTAAATTTGAAGTCGGCCATTCTTGGCCTGTGCTCCGCTGACTGTAAACGTGCTCCTGACATATCCTCTACATTGACAGCACTTTTCTCCCGTGACGCCATAAAGCATTGTCATCTGCAAGTGCAATAGCGCCTCCCTTTGCGCTTGGTTAATGAAGTCCTGCTGTCCGATCCTCAAAAAACTAACTACGTGGACTTGATGAGGGCGTTGAGACGACAGTGGGTTGGTGTAACTGGCCTTATACAAGTTATTTTGACAGCTGAATTCCTAATCAAGTTAAATAAAGTTCATTTTACATGGGCCTAAAGCAAGGATTAGAGAGCAGCCATTTACCTGCAAACAGAAACCATCGGTTCCTTGACGGCGCGAAGCGTTCCACAGTCTCTCGAATCAGCATTCCCTTCTCTCTTTCCTTGCGCATTTCAAGCGTTATTTGTAGCATCCCTACAACTGCCTGTTACCCATCTCGCTGTTGCGCCTTCATATCCATTTCGCTGAGTTCTGTGACTAGCTGAGCCCGATAATAGCAGGGGAAAGGAAATGGGTGTGCGTTGACCACCAGCTGACCTTCACTCCGCCTAGGACCGCTGACCTGAGGCAGCAAATGCTTTACCAAAGGGACGCAATCCGTTAGAGTAGGCTGCCGAGCATCCGCCTGTTGCGCTTTCGACCAACTCTTCAAAAGCCATCATGCAATGCTACATGATTGGATATATCAAGGCCACTTCTGTAGATCGCGGATCCCAGTATCCCTCATTACCATTTTCTGCCCATCAGTCACCATGAATTAAAACTGAACTCGCTTGTTGCTCCTTATGCTAAGATGATTTGATGGTCAACTGCTTTGGCCTTCGGCGTTACCAGATATGGGATATGTTCAGGGCTAAAAGACGCACAAATTTTTTGTCCGACTAAGGCAACATGGCTGCCCACGAGGCGACAGCCTTAGCAAGAAATGAACCAAAAAAAGCATTACGAGGCCCCTCTCTTTCTCGGTGAGCCTCATGCAATAGCCACCATAAAGCCTTTCGAGCCAAATCGTGTTTGCTCTGCGATTCCAAAAAACCAGTTATTTGAGGTCAGCTATGCCATCAGCAGAATGATTAGCTGAAATGACGTCTTATTTTTCACAATGATGCCTTATTCTTGAAAGTGTGTTTCAAATCCTCAACTGCTTACAAACAGTTTTTTAGCAGAACATGTGCTTTAGAGGTGCTAAACAAGAATATCTACGCCAATCGTCTCAGAAGCAGTAAAACTCGCCAGCGACAGCTTAAACCGATTCTGGGATAAAACTCTGTCTGCATCTCCCAAAAAACTGCTACAACAGGTAAGTTTTCGTGATATTTGGGGAGCATAGCACAAAAAGTTGCGAACAGTGTGGAACAGGTTGATCCTCGTAGGAGATTGCATAAACTTACACTCATCAGCTAAAGTTACAAAATTGGTAGTCAGCAGTCGAGCAGGGTAAAACGCGAAGTGAATTTTGAGAAAGAATGTTCGGCTTGACTGGTTTTAAAACATTTTGTAGTTCTTAAGCAGTTGTCTTCCTGATCAATGGTGCTGTGTGGAAAACTTGCTTGTTCCATTCGTGCAGGAACAGTGATTGACCTCCCAGAGTGGCGGTTCCTAGTCCACTTTGCTTGCTGCCCGCCCTTGCTCACTTCAATCCCACCACATTTATTACCACCTTTCCATCTCAATGGATTTCGTAAATTCGTAGCTGATTATTTACGGTTGCTCTTCTACCACAGAAGGACTGAATGCACTGCCATTACCTTTCTCAATGCAATTTAATGACTTCTGTAGTCATGGAATAGGGGTCGGCATCAGAAGCTCTCCTTTGTCATAGTTGAGGCAGTCTTTGTGGGGTATCACCCAGATTTATTTAACAGGCAGTGTCCGATTGACGCAGTTGCATTTTTTTCCATTTTCAGGCAAATGAAACAAACGTCAGATCGTTTCCTCTCCAAAATCGATGCCTTACTTAAGAAGCCAAACAGGAGGAGACAAGGCAGTTCTTCAATCCTGATTTCCACACTATTCCTAAAGTATGTCTGTCATCAGGTTCATTGCTTATTGTTCGCGTTGCATCACTTTGATTGACACCCGCACCGGTAACATGACCCTTGTCGCAACATCCTGCACAGGCTAACATGGATTTGATCGAAACACCGCCCAACTTCAAGGCTTGATCTTAATTTCTTGCCCTTTATCACCGTGGTTTATCCTATCTCACTTTACCCGCATCGCTTCTACTTCCCCTCCTCCTCCAACCGACCCATCGAAATCTTACCCTGTTGTTCCTACTTCGCAATTTCAAGCTTGTCCAACTTCCATCAATCTATCCTGCTGCTTATTTTGTCTTGCTTTTGGAAAAGCTAAGTGCACCTCCCCGAGCAAAAAAAAGCTACAGTCAAACCACTGCACTACCAAATTGCAACCTTTGCATGACTTGCAGCACCTTTTGTCATGGTCCGTCGCACCTTCGCCTCCAGAGAGCACTTGCACCTGCAATTGAACAAAAATAAAAGCAAAATTTAAATTTAGATGACTAAATTAATAACCAGTGTTGGCCAATGCGGAAAAGAAATGTACACGAGGACATGTACATGTTCATGTTCTCACACCAGCAGCGGCATAATCTGTGCAGCACAATCTCCTAAGATGACTACCCCGATGCTCTTATTTCTGTTGCGTAATTAGCTCTGCACTTTTTGATACCTGGAATTGTCGTGCACCAAATAACTAAATCTAAAAAGGCTCTAAAAACAGGACTTTATAAGCCAAATTTGATTGCATTCCGGGCAGCAGCTTTTCTTCTGCTATGTAAAACGCGTATGTCGAGCAAAGAGGGTGGCTGGTCGCCTGGCAAGTGCAATAAGTCCACCCAAGTGCAGCTGCAGTCAAACAAGGTACTAAAAGATGGCTAACTACTATTCTTCTTTAAGCGCATGCCTTCAAAGGGAAGTGGGGGCGCAAGTTCAATCCATCTACGACAACAGAGGCCATCTTAGAGCCTCTATTAGATCGGAGTACCATTGCTTTTCTAAAGTGACAAGAATGCTTCAAACTAATCAATCCTCTCCTACTTGACGTAGTTGCCTATAAGCTACAAAACCTTGTGAAAACCAAATGACTGTCAAGTGCTGCAAGTGCTCATTCTTACCTGCTATTGCAGAGCGCAAGATAGGAGCACTCCCTACCAAACTGAATGCTTAAATAAGCAACAAGATAGATCTGTGGGAGTTTTAGGAGCAATGCGCCCATCTCTGATCTTGTCAGGTCAGGTGTAGATGCAGATGGCGATTGGGTGCGGTGGTGTGAGAGAAACTGCTGCGATAGAATGAGAGAAATTGAAAACAAGCTTCGAATTTGGGTCGGTCTTATTTTTGGTTATTATTCATTGCGTTATTTTTCCTCATGTTGTAATACAGAGCAGGACTAGTGATTGGATTCGGAGTAACTCACAAAGGCCTTAAAGATATGCATGATGGTCTCAAAGAGGAGCACACTTGCCAAGAAAGTGCACCTTTAAGCTTCGCTTATATGTAGCAGCATTGCTGATGCAGGGACAGTTTTGAGTCTGCGAAGGAATCTGCAAACTGAGAGGAGACTAGTGCAGTGTTTTGGGGATAGGAATGCGACGATTCCCGGCCTGAATGGCCATGATGCCCCTTTATTGACCTTTTGACAAATGCAATCCTATGCTTTGTGTGCCATTTTGGAAACACCGTCATACCACCTAAATACCGCCGCACTCATCCCGTTAGCTTAACATTGGGATGAAGGACGAGAGAAATGAGTTTAATGTGCTGCGCGTTCTGGTTCCACTTGCTATAGTTATTTACATCTCGGCGTTTCTCTTTAAGTGCATGGTACTTTGGCTGCACTGATTTGCCTCACCATCCCTCATTTGCTAACTCATTCGTATGAGGCGCATTAGCCTTTGGCTTAAAGTTTCCTTCCCTCTTTTGACTGAATGGTTGCATTTGTGAACAAATCAGCGGTTACATCACCACAAATGGCGCTGTAGATTTTTGTGCTTATTTCATCATTGCATGCGGCACGCAATTAATGGGGCAATGGTTTTCGAAAATTCAGTAGAACTTAGGAGACTTGAACGTGAAAGTGGAAGCACAAGTCACAAATCCTGCCGATCAAATGTAGTTTGTTTTGGAGAAATTGCTGAGATAAAGTAAGAGAAATTGAGAACAAGCTTCAAACTGTGGTCAGTCTGATTTTGCTTACTGTTGGTTGCGTTATTTAAGCATGTCTTAATGCAAAGCAGGACTGGTAATTGGGTTGGAAGGAACTCACGAAGAAAACGCTGTCATCCAGTGAGGTAGGTGAATGAATTGGTAGGGAATTGTTCACAGGTTTGAATAAAAATTGTGAGAAGAGAGGCAAATGAGCAGGAATAGCACCTGTCATGAGGAAAATAAATTTGGAAAAAGAAGAGACGGTGAGAATAATGGGACTCGCATAACTTAGAGCGCGAGTAAAAGGCAAAGAAGACGCCCACTAAAGATGCGTTCAAGTAGGGATGAGGAAAAATGGCGCAGACTGTGAAGTTCCTCTACGTCCATCTCGAAGACATCATAGGGTCTGCTTTGAATGTAGAGCTTGATCCTGAGATTACATGATATGGAATGCAATGGTAGCATGCAGGCTGCTTCTGCAGAATGAGGAATCCGCGAGGGAACAAATAGCCTTGCCTACCCTTAGTTGCCAGGCCTGCTGCGAGGTAAAATGGTACAGTTTTTAAAGTGAGAAGCTAGTAGAGTAGTAAGCTGGTGAGTGAGCTAGTAGACCTCAGCAGGTCTTCTAGTGCTGCTGTTTACTTTGTGATTGCTGACGCATGTAAGTGGCATTTCAGTGCTTGTTTCTTCCTCTACCTCTTGCCAAATGGAGACGATTTGTCTTCTAAGTAGCAGCAAGGATCATGCTGCCTGTGTGGGTGAGTGTAAATTGCATTCGTCAATCAAAGTGATGCATTGCAAACAGCAAGTCGCAGTTGAAGAACAGCTATATGTTCTCCTGTTTGACCCTAAAAGTCAGGCATCGATGTTAGATAAAAAACGGTGTGATGTTTGCTTGATTGACCTTAAAATAAAAATCGGCGACGAAGTCAAGGTGGCACTGCTGGTCGGCAGAATCTACGTCTCTGGATTCGAATTCCAAAGTGTAAGGCACTCGAAATTCATTTGAAGGTCAGGAGGAACCAGTCGCGTTGTAGTCAAGCATCTCCTTTATGTCATAGAAACTTGAAGATCATCATGGTAGTCTCGCAAATGCTGTTTTTGCCACTCCTCTTCCTGTTGACTGATGCATGCGGCTTAGCGAAGAAGAGAAACACTGCTTCTAGGCACCAGTTGACTTCCGGTAACGGTCACCTTGACAGTCATATCGCCTTAGTTGAGCAATTTTACTATTCCTTGTCGATGATAGCAAGCAATTTGGTAAGAGTAGGGGCACGTGTCTTCGAAGTTGTGGCTGATGCTCACGTAGATGGATATATCATGCGGCATTACATGTTCCTTTGGGTTTGTTGGTAAATGTGTGAAAAGATATACAGCTTCGACCCAACCGCTGTGGGTATGCACCGCTTAGGTTTGAAAATGGGCTGAATTTATTTGCCTGTCATCCCATTTGTACACATGCTTTAGTTGTTTTGCAGTTCTTCTACTTGCAGCTTTGTTAATGTTCCCCCAGCGATTGCCAGCAAGGTGAGATGTGATGCTGTAGGATCTTGCGCTATGGACATGTGCATCATCGGACGCAGTCAAAAGTGCGGTTCTGGCAGTCTTGAGGCAGAAGGCATTAATGCGGCTATTGCTAAAGGCGTTGGTAAGGGACGCTTGGTTCCAACGCCAATTTCCGGTCCTACTGGTCAGGACATCAAGGCGAGTGCATTACTTCACTGACGCGCATCGTTTTCAGATTACTCTTATGCTTCAAGGCTGTAGCTTTCCCAATCCTGATCGGAACCAACTTTTCTGTTGTGCGGCATCCATTTGCGACGTGTTTCTTAAGGCAAAACCATAGTTAGCGAAATGCATCTTTCGTGTTAAGCAATAGCACTGGTAAAGGGTGACTGTCCTTTTGGGGTCATAAGCCGAAGTTGAGCCACTTGATCACTCGATCCGAGGCGGTGTGCTTATCCAGAGAGTGCTATCGTAGGGGGCTCGTAGTACAAATAGGCAGACACTGGTTGTGGGCTTAAGGCGCAACGCTCCTGCAGCCTAGCCCGACAGATTTTATTGCCTTCTTTTGGTCGACATTTAGTAGAACGTTGTTCAAGTTTACGAAATTACATTTGCATTGGACCTTATTGCAACCGGAGGTAATAAGTATGCAAATTGACCATCTTTCAAGGTTGGAAGTTATCTTTTTCCCATCCATTGTAATTCAGTGCTCCTTTTCCACATGGGCGTGCACTTTTCATCGCCCAGGAATTGGTGTCAAACTCTAAGCCCTCGACAGTTAAGCAGTCCTAAACAATTAACAAAGTGTAGGTTGACAACTGCTAAGTAGCTAATGGTAGAAGCTGGGTTTTCTCCTCCACATTAGTGCTCAAATTCACTTTTGGATTGTATACGCCAATCTAGGCGCTGCGAAAGCCGTTCTAACACCAAAGGCGCAGCACAGGTTTGCCCATTTGCCTCCTTTTTGTTAATTGGCAGATGGTTTTAGCCAGAACCCTGTTCAATTGAGCCTGACGTGATGTCTAACCATCCTCATTGCCTATTACTGCGCTTTGCCGCTTGCGGGATTATTTGCTAGCATTAATGGGGCCACTGTTTCATCTGATCTTACATTTTACTCGTCTAGGACCTTCTCTGTTCTGGGCATCAGTTTCTGTTTTAGTCACTTACTGACCTTATTGAGTTGTTTGAGCTCTCATTGGAAAAAGCAATGAACTAACCGTTGCTGAAGGCGTTGGAATTGGGTCTTTCTTATTCTTTATCAAAAACGTTATGGGGTTAGGGCTTCTTTCAAGCTTATGTGCCTAGAAGTTTTAACACGCATAAATTTGATGCTGCCAATTTATAATCAAAGAAAGGCGCAAAAGTTCGTCAACTCAACAAAACCTATGGCAATACTTGTGAAGCTTCAATAAAGTTCGGCCGTTATTGAATTTCATCGTACCATGTCATCGAAAGGTACTGTGTGAGACGGTGCCTGGCATGCGGTATGACACCAGCAAGCAACGAACCATGTGGCCCATACCTACAGTTGGCGAAGGGGATCCCTTTTTTAATTCTGGGTGTGAGGCTTTACTTGAGAAATTGGGATTGGTGTGTCTTATCTTATCCGAATGTAAGGGAAAAATGGCAAGTAGGAATGATTTCCCTTCTTATATCAAGTATTGGATATAAGTAGCGGGAAATGGTACTCAAAAAGAGTCATGACAGTCGCCTGCTTGGTCTGGCGCATTAAATGTTCAGCCTCACATCCAGCGTTAATTAAAACAACCCTGCATGTAAATATAATCGCATAAGCATAAATTGTGTCTGTATGTTTCACGACATGACATAACTACAGCTTACATATTGTGCTAATTAAAACAAGTCTTTTGTTAAAGCATTTTACTCATCACTTTCAAAGTAGCCAGCGTAACTGTTTTTCGTCACTTTAGCTTATTGGATCCGCCATTACGCTACAATTTCACAGCAACGGCTGAGGCGGATCTTGACTAACTTGATTACCAGGGATTACTTGGTGAAGATAGCATCAAGGAATGCGGCTAACACAAGAATGCGATGCGTCTGACTAATGATACGCAGCTAAGCATGGGTGCCTTAGCGTCGGATACTCAGCTGAAATTCTACGGTCGGAATTGCTTGGCTTACAAATTGGGTAAGAACAAACTGCTCTTTACGGTTTCTTGTCGAGCATCTCATGCATAAATCTACAATATCCGTTTGCTAGACAGCTAGTTATGCGCAGCGAATTAGTTTTACGCAAATCGCTTAAATGTCTACGTCTTTAGACTCTGTTTGAAAGGGTTGGCTGATTCAAATCTATAATGGCTAGGTGGTAATTTAAAATGATTAATCAGCGAGAAATCTGCCCATTGTTTTTAACAACAGGAAGAAATCTTGTTTGATGTTGGGTTTCGAAGCATGACTTGGACCGATGCGAGCATAGGACAGCGCCAAAGTAAAGCAATGGCAAACTAGCCTGGATGCTTTGCCTCTCACTCGGATTCGAAACTGACCCCAACAAGATGTCTGCTAGTGGCATGCTACGAGACTAAAAAGGTAAACGTCTCTTAAACTCACACCTCTTCGTCCTGCGACTGTGCGAAGAGGCCCATGCGGTGCTCGGAACCATAATTAATAAGGGTTGGATGTCAATTGTTTTGGTGCTTCCGTCGCAGTGAAGGGCAGTTTAAATGACGTATCTTTGGCATTCAGGAATTAGCGCAGTACGATTCGAATAATGAGGCAGCATAAGTGCGCAGCTGCTAGCCATTTATTCAGCTCTTTCTCCCACCTCTAGTGGCAGTGATGCCCATTGTTTTGTTTTTAACAAAATGTGGATGTTACCTACTGTTGAGGAAGCCTCCTTCGGAGAAAAATAAAACCGCACAAGAATACGAAGACCAGTTGTTACTTGCGAGAGTTCTCGTGCGTAATTGTGCTGTGGTCAAATTTAAGGCTGTCGGGTTTGCACTATAACTGGAACTGGTTTAACTGGGAAGTGTGACCCATTTTACATTGATAAATTCTCTTTAAAGAAAAAGGGGTAAAGTTATTTTTTTTGGTTTTGGAACTTTGCATATTCTATATGCCTGGAATTACTTCCAACAATTCTCGCAACAAACTCTGGTAATTGTATCAAAAAATATTTTTATGGTACAGGATCCTGTAAAATTACCTTTAAAAAAAAACATGGGACCTTCTCTGATTGCTCGCATAAGTTCTCACTTTACGAACTTACAGCCCGGGCATGGCTGAAAGGTAGTGACGGCGACGGAACCAGGACGACCGAGGGTTCGAAGCTGATGTCGTTTTTTTTCAAAAAATTGTTGCGAAATCACTCAGAATAAAGAGTCAGTACAACGCTCCCTGATGTGATTGGTTGTGGCCGATTTCGTCCTTAAAATGCGTATAAAAGGTGTGAGGGTTGCCTATGGTGTCAACACTGCTCGACTGAGTGTTGGCATGAGCCATGGTCCTTGAGCAGCTGTCTCTTTTCCTTTTCAGTAACTCTATGTGGAAAATTTGCCTGTTCCTTACTTTCATTTTCTTTTCCGTCCTTTGAGTGCTTTCTTACCACATGAGGATTGCATGCACTGCCATTGCAGTTCACAACGCAATTTAATAAAATCGCCTGAGTTCTGAACAGGGATCAACGTCAGAAGTTCGCCTCTTTTACTTTCGCACTAAATTTCAGGGTGGTAGTGAACCAGTTAAACAACCGACCATTCTGACTCCTTTTTAAGACCAATCTAGCAAACTTCACGCCATTTCCTGTCCAGCAGCTCTTCAATTCTGACTCTAAAATCATTCGAAATGTAGGTCTGCCATCTGGTTTGCTGCTTGCTGTTTGCAATGCATCACTGATTGACGGATGCAATTGACACCCACCCACACAGGCAGCACGATCCTTTTTGCGACTTGGGAGACAAATCGTGTCTGTTTGGCTGAGGCCAGAGGAAAGAACGAGCACTGAAATGCCACTTACATGCCTCTGCAATCACCAAGCAAGCAGCAGCACTGGAAGACCTGATGAGGTCTATTAGCTTGCTCAATGTCAACCTCTCGCTTAAAAAAACTGCTGCATTTTATCTAGCAGCAGGCCTGGCAACTAAGGGCAGGCAAGGCTATTTGATTCCTCGCGCATTCCTCATTCCGCAAAGGCGACTTGCAGCTTTCAGTCAAGTCAACCAAAATCCACATCATATGAAATCAGGATCAAGTCCTACATCCAAAGCAGACCCTACAATATCTTCGAGATGGGCGTGGAGGAGCTTCCCAGTCTGCCCCCTTTTTCCTATTCCCACTTTAACGCATCTTTTGTGAGCGTCTTCTTTGCCTTTTACTTGCGCTCTAAGTTATGCATCCAAGTCCTCCTAGAAAGAAGAGTGCTTCTTTGTTCCAATTTATTTTCCTTAGTGGCACCTGCTCTTCCAGCTCCTTTACCTCTCTTCTCACACCTCTCCTTCACACCCATGAGCAATTCTCTACCACCTAATTCACCTGCCTCATTAGATGACAGCGTCTTTTTGTGAGTTCCTTCTAACCCAATCACCAGTCCTGCTGTGAATTAAGATTTTCTCAAATAGCACAACGACAAAAAACAAAGATCAAACAAACCCAAATTTGAAGCATGTTTACAACTTCTCTTTTACCATCACAGCCAGGTTCTCTCCCACCAATTCACTCGATCTCCACCTACATCTCTCCATCTGACCAAACAGGGGCAGAGATGAGCGCATTGCTTTAAAACACCCACAATTCCATCTTGCTGCTTATTCAAGCATTCACTATTGTACAGAGTGTTTCCGTCTTGCGCTCTACAATATCAGGTAAAAATGAGCACTTTCAGCACTTGATATCCATCTCGTATTTACCGTGTGTAGCAGCTTTTGAGCAACTACGTCAAGTAGGAGAGGATTGAGTCGTTTGACGCATCCTTGTCGGCTTAGAAAAACAATGGTATTCCACTCCAATAGAGGCTCCAAGATGGCCTCTGTCGTCGTAGATGGATTGGATTTGAGCCTCCACTTCTCTCTGAAGTGGAGCGCTTAAAGAAGAATTGGAATCCAGACATCTTTTAATCCTCTGTTTGACTGCAGCTGCAATTGGGTGGACTTATTGCTCTTAACAGGCAACTAGTCACCAGGTCATACCAATAGACCCGATAAACCTGCTTGCTAAGAATGTCACCCTAAAAATCAAGATGGAGTGGAGCATCAAGATTGTTACATTTGATCTGTAAGATGTAATCCGTTGCAAAAGTGATCCAAGCATTGATCTTACAATGAGTTCATGGAGGTCGATTTTTAAGTCGCCTTCACCCTTGTGGCACAATACGACTAGGAAATGCATGGGTGTGGGTGCATCTGCGCGACATGTTGTTTGTCGCATCTGACTAACCAATATTTTTACCACTCAGCCAAATAAAACCCCAAATATAACTGTAATTGAATCGTATCCTGCCAAACATGTATTGTAGAAAACATGGCAGGGAATAAATTAATTTCTTTTAACATAACATCACGAAGAGTGCTAATTACGTAACAGAAATGAGACCATCGGTGATGTCATCATAGCAGATTATGTTGCATCGACTACGCCATTGCTAGTGTGAAATCATGATCTTCTGCATGTCCTCGTGTACATACCTTTTCGCACTGGCCAAAAGTGGTCATTAATTTTGCCCTTTAAATTTCTATTTCGCTTGTCGTTTTTACTCAGTTTCAGGTGCGATTGTCCTCTGCAGGCAAAAGTATGATGGATCATGACCAAAGGTGCTGAAAGTCATGCAAATATTGCAATTTGGAAAGGCAGGACTTTGAATATAGCTCTAGAACCCATGAATTGTTCATAGAAGTTGCATTTATCTCTTCCAAAAGCAAGATAAAGTAGGCAGCGGGACGGATTGGTGGAAGTTGGACTAGCTTAAAATTGCGATGTAGGAAAAACAGGGCCAGATTTCGATAATTGAGGTGGAGAAGAAGGAGTAAATGCAGCGTAGGGGATGCTGGAGAAACTGTGGTGAGAGATGGGAAGAAATTGGGAACAAGCTAATAATTCGGACAGAGTGGTTTAATCAAATCCATGTCATTCTGTGCAGATCTGATCTTGCTATTATTCCCCGTTATTTAAACTTGTGAAGGGATGTCTGACATCCAATGAGTTAAAAAAATGAGGCGCTGGAGAATTGGTTATGGGTTTGAAGCAAGGAAAATCGAGAGAAGGGTAAGACAAGTGGAGGAGTAAGAAATTCACGTGTCAGCATAGACTAAAAATAGCTAAAGAATTACTCTGATTGTTAGGTGAAGGCAGATTGTGGGGAGTAGATACGATCAGAAGTAATGGCAAATGCCGCAGTTGAGGGCTTAGTAAGCGTAGTTGAAGACAATGAAGGCACTTGCCGCAGACCAGAAGGCTCCTCTAAGTCCATCATTGGGTCCGGCTTATTTCCAGATGATTTGATCTCTCGTGCAAGCCTCATTCTACAGAGACGTCTTTAACTTCATCATTAAACCCAACCAATGAAATGCGTGTACCCGCCCATTCACGTCGGCATAACTCCACATAACATGAGCTGAGAATCAGGCTGCCCACAAGAATCAGACCCGATGATGTCTTGCAAATGGGCGTAGAGGAGCCACTTAGCCTACTTCTGTTTTATCAATCGCCGCTTCAGCGTATCATTAGTGAGTGTCTTCTTTGCCTTTACCATTCTCACCAGGCTGTCCAGCATTTCGTGTCCCATTATTTCCCACCGTGTTTGCACCATAGGTCTATCCTCCCATACACGAAACGGATGCTGTGTCGTTACTTGCCTTCTTCACTAACTAGTGAATGGCTCTCTCCCTCTCGCCTATCTTCGTCTTCACTCAACTATCCTTCTTACCTGTATACAATTCCCTACCACCTCATCCAACCTACTTGTGGGATTGCAGCTTCCTCTTTGTGAGTTCATATTTGTCTCGTCACCAGACCCACTCTGCACTAGGGCATGATCAAATAACGCAATGAAAAATAACCTTAAATCAGATCTGCCTAAATTAAAGGCTTTTTCACTATCTTTCTCCACCTCATGGAATTTCCATCTGCATGTCCTGCACCCGACTACAGAAGAGCAAAAATGGGCGTATTTTTCCTACCGGGTGATCAAAAACTGGTACAAAATCCATCAATCATTCCATTACCGATTTCATCATTAGCGTCTATTATGAGCTCTGCAATAGCAGGTGCAAATGAGTATCTCCTGCACAACCTGGAGAAATCGAAGGGGCTGTCAAGGACTGAAAGTGCTCATTTCCACCTGCCATTATGAAATGCAAGATAGATGCACTCTACCGATATCAATGACAAAATAGCTGCACCAATTCTAGATTGCACGGTAGGAAAAACACTACCACTTCTGCTCTCGTTTGATCAGGTGGAGGAGGAGCAGGTGGTAATTCCATGAGGTGAAGAGAAATGGCGAACAAGCCTTAAATTTGAGCAGGTCTGATCTAGAGGCCATTTGCCTTTGCGTCATTTGGGCATGCCCTAGTGCAGAATGGGACTGGTGGAGGATTAAAGAGGAACTCACAGAGAGAATGCTAGCATCCAATTAAAGCTGGTTCAGGTGGCAGGGAAGTGTTCACAGGTATGAAGGGAAAGGGAGAGAAGGCTAGCACAGGTAAAGGAGTAGGAAGGACAAAGCAGTGAGATTCTCTGCAGGTGGACTTCGGTGCATGGAGGAAAACCGCGGAAAAATTATGGGGCATGCAATGCTTGAGTATGGTGAGCACAGTCAAAGTCCAAGGAGACACTTACCAAAGATTTGATAAAGCAGGAATTAATAAAAATGACAGAGATTAGAGACTTCATCTGCGCCTATTTCAAAGGCAATATATGGTCTGCTTAGTATGTGCAGATAGGTCGACTTGACAAGGCGGGCAAAATTGGTGATTTGGTTGAATTTACTGGTGATCCTCAAGCCGCCTTGTTTGACCTCATTTTCCAGCATTATGCAAGCATTCATTAACCTGGCCTAAGAGATCAATTTCGTTTGATCTTATTTGGTATGAATTTAACAGGTTACTAAATCCCAGTGCTGCCTGCCATGAAACAGAGCTTTGAAATTGTTGCTGCGTTTGTGCGAAGCAAACGAATTTTCCACACAGAGTTATTAAAAAGGAGGAAGATAACCTCTCGAGAACCATAAAGCAATGCTCGCATGCAGCCAAGCGAAGCACTGTTTTTGGGAATGCACCTCGCCCTTTACCTTACTACACTCTGCTCTCTTTGAGCGGTTTAACCACACCAACACTGCTGGCAGAATGCGCACTGGAAAGTAAGCTTTCGATTGCTCAATCTTAAGCCAATCCAGTGTACTAAGGCCTTAGAACGCACCACTTTCAGGGTTTCTTATGTCTCTCATTAACGCCGCATTTACGATCGAAATGTGCTACCACTGATAACTTTCTTCACTCGTCTTTGTATCTTTGCGATTGTAATCCTTATAAGGGTTGATTTCTGATTTTAGTGATGCTAAACTCACATCCACGAGGCCGGTGTCACTGCGTGACCCGTATTTTGCCAATAGACATCCAACTGTAATGTCATTCTCGTCCTCAAGAAACGCGTTTCTCGTACCTTCTCCAGAATGCATTGTTGTGTGAATTTTGGCCAGCGATAATTTAAAATGTTGATTGGATTGTTTGTTGGTGTTTGCATCCCCTGTGGAACAATACAAGCCCAGAGAGCGCCATCTGATTAGATTTTCATCTTCATTTTCACTGCAATCCCCTTAGCCATTACTTATCCTGATACCAAGACACTTAATTCTCGCTATCTAGCCATATTCCGTAATAATTTTGCCACGCTACTTTTTTCTATGAAGCATTGGTGAATGAACTCCGCGGAGAATGGGAAGGTGGAAGGTGTGTAAAGTGAGTAAATTTTGACAAAGCTCTACATGCCTTGTCATGTTTTGATTGTGGCGGCGTCAAAGTTAGCAGAGAGCATCCAACTAACAGTGAGCGCCTACTCTAAGGTATTGAGATTGTGTAAGAGGAAGAGTGGATGTCTGGCCTTCTGCTCACCTATCTATATGCAATGATTGATCGGAACAAGGCAAGGCTGTAGAGCTGACTTAATTTCAATTAAGGGCTGAGGTTATCATCCTTTACTGCGCCCATTCACACACTGATCGAGGCGCCTGAGGGCGGGTTTAGTCAGATGGGCTTCAGTCAGTGAGCAATCTGGAAATGAGACAGGCTTTTATAGTCTTCCTAAAGCGTTATCACCTGCGGTTTTACGAATTAATCTATTGTAACCAGCTCCTGGATAAAGCTTCGTGCAGTCATGGTCAAAGGTACCAAAGTGTAGGTTTGCTAATTAGCAGATATCTGCTTCATTTTCCCTTTAGCTTACTTTTCTCCGGAAAATGTTCCCTTTACCAGTGACAATGTCTACCGTTTAGTGACAACGCTAGGGTTATCACCGTCACCAGAGATGGGAGAGAAGCGAGTAAGTTTGCAAATAATGGCGGATAAATCCAAGTAAATAGCTACAGTCATGAGCTTAACTTACCTCATCACACGCATTGCAATACGGTCATTCCTAAATAACAATACCCTTCACTTGAACTGGATCGCATTTGAACAGAAGTAATATAACATCTGGCATCTATCCTTAATTGCTTCACCCTAATGTACCAAACATTTTGTGGCTGACATTTGTATTAAATCACACTCTATGTATCGACTCAGGGAAAGGAGATGTAATTTTGCGTAAGATTTCTTTTCCAATCCCGTAACAAGCCACCAGTAAGGAATCACAATTGAAGCAGTTTTGAATCCAAGTGAGGGACAGAGCACCCAGGTTTGTTTGCCATTACTTAGAATGGGTGCTGCTCTATGCAGGCATTGGCCTAAATCAGGTGTCAAAACCTAATAGTAACCGAGATCTCGCTCTGCTGCTGAACGTAGTAATCAGCTCTCTCATCGAGCAATTACTTTCATAGCATAACCATGCAGCTGCAAAACAACTTGAATTGATTAACACTTTAAAACGGAGCTCAGAGACCTAGACACTAAAGCGACTTGCATAAACAAAGTTACTACAAATAAAAATGGAGAGCTTAACGTAAGGGTAAAATCTACTTAGTTAACAAACAGTCATTGCAAATTTATGTATGTAAGACTTAATTGAAATGCATGAAAGGCAATTTGTTTCCACCGCAGCATTCCTATTCCACATCTGTCGCTAAGACGCCCATGTTCAAGTTCTTACCCGTAGTCAGGTGCGTTGCACTGTTGTGAAATTCCCATCTCGATGTGCTATCTTACCAAGTAATCCTCACTTATCAAGTTAGGTCCCAAAACTGCATAGCCCACCAATGCCATTGCTCTGAAAATTGCAGGGTGCCAACGAAAAGGAAAGCAGTTACCGCTGGTGACCTTGAATGTGAGGAGCATAATATTTTAAATAAAGACCTGTTTTAATTTGCATAGTATGCAAAATGCAGTTAACTTATGGCTTAAAACCCATAGATAAAATTTTGCTTAAGTTTGCACAATCTTTTTCTTATTTAAGTTGCATGCAATGCTATTCATCGAAAGCACCTGATTAAATGTACTAGCCTCATGTTTTTTATGCAAAACCATCACTACTCATAACATTCATTGATATTAAGCACAAATTTGAGACTCTTAGCTATTTGTTGCTCTCCTATAAATAGGCTGAGGCCTGCCAGTCCCGTGCTTTTCAAATATGGTCGTAATTTACAGCCTAAATAGGCACACCTAGTTAACTGTGGAAATTAATGGCACTCTTCATTATTTGCTGGTGCTATAACGCATTCCAGGCACTCCCTTACCAAAACACATCTTTGGTACAGTGCGATAAAATACAACGCTTGCTAAACTTTATCGAAGCGTTTAATGAATTGTCATGGCTTGCGTTAATAGGACGGATTCTTACCCCTTTCCTTGAGATCTAAATGAATAATATCAGAGATACGCATTGTAAACCTCACAGACTCCCAACTTTTGCCATAATATTAATAGAAGCTTGAGGCTAAACAACGAAGGGAGTTCACACGACTAAACACCATCCACGAGGAATAAGAACCCACTCTCAACGCTTTCGACAATCGTAGTTTAGTGCTAACGCGCATTGGAGTTTGAAGACTCTGACTTAATCCCTAGTAAAGGCACCTTTTAACTAACCGTTTAATTAAATGTCCTCGCTGTAACCTACTTCGAACTTTGGAGGTAAAAAGGCTAAACTCCAAGACAAAACGCATTTACACCCTTAAGGAATTGAGAAAACGAAACTGTTAATGCGGCACAAAGGCCAGCCTACACGGCTAGGACGATGCAACCAATAAATGACTGGATCCGAAACTGAGTATCAAAAACACCCAAGGAAGGACACGAGAACAAGGCAAAATCATATAGAAATTGTGGTTTTTAATGCTCATAAAATACACTCCCAATTATCAAAGCGCAGCTTAGGCAAAAAGAGCTGTCGGACAACACAAAAGAGGGTCACAACAAATGCCAGTTAACAGAAAAGTGGTGAATGGGTAAGCAACTGCTGCACCTCTACTGCCATGATGGCCTCCGCAATGCTAAGATTGATGCATCCATAGTATTTGTAGGAGGCAACTAAATGCAGTCAAGCTAGTCGCTTTAGCCTTTTGCTGAGAAGCCAAAATAATTCACTTAAGTGCTTAAAATGGAAAGAAGCCCGTAAGAGCAGGTAAAAAGCCAGCGTCCAGTTGACACGTCATCTAGAAAGGAATGATGCACAGCATTCATGTGAGGTACGAAATATATCCCTATAATAACTCATGGCGCTATCGTCAGGCTACCTACTAATCATTGGTTACAACTACTTGGTTCCAAAGGTTTCGATTTTGGTGCCTTATTTAAGTACTTTAGATAAAAAAGGAGCATCAAAACTACTAAGAAAAAGGAAATAGCTCCCTATCGTCTCAACCCGCAGGCACTTTGCACACTTACTGACACAAGCAGCTTACAACTCTCCAACCACAACGGTTGAGGTTTTATTATTGTGTCCAAAATGTTCTTAAAACTCGCATTAAGCTTTAAACTGGTAGCTCAAGCAGACCTGAGGAAGAATAAATCGCGTTAAGAGAAAAACATTACAGTGCTGACAGTGAGAAAAATCACGCATTGACACGATTTTGAGTTAAATAAATCTGATCCTTCATAGCTGCCCATAGAGGTATTGTCGAAATACTTGCGGTTCATAGTCGGCAATTGCCTCGTTGTCAGGGGCTTCGATTTCAACACATACTTTTAAGCGATTCAGTGCGCACGCCTGCTTGGTAAGGGAGCACTGAACTACTAGGGAAGGAAATAGGGCTTACTATTACCTTGACTTATAAGCACTTTGCAAACTCACTCCCACATGCTACTTAATCGCAATCAGTAACAGCTCACATCATATCAGCCTCTACGGTTGTAGTCCCATTGGGTTCAAATGCCCGATAAACCAACTCCACCCTCCTACTAGTCATTTAAGCAGACCTCAAGATGATTTTAACTTGTCAGGAGAATAACGCTAGAGTGTTGGCAAATGAGAGCATTGAATCATTGACATAGTTTTGACCCCACATCTTTTGTCGAATGCCCGGGCAATGCAGGCAAGCAGAGCTTCCATGAAGTTAATACCATTATGCAAAGTTTTACGCTCTATTCAGCGAACTAAGTATATCGAGGTCGACGTAGGTGGCGAAACGCAACTGCTTCTTACAACAGACTGGTTAGTGATTTCCATTTCAACACCAATCTGACACCCAGCAAAAGGAAGAGGTTTCCAAGTTAGACTACTGAAACGATTTCCACAAGCAGACAAAAAGCAATTATCAGCACCCCACATCCATTTAACTACTAAAGCCGTGTCCACTTGTGCTTACATTCTTGTGAAACTAACGCCAACCTTCTACCAGTGACTTCATCATACCTGCAGAGGACTCAACCGCATCAGGAGAACAACACCCAAATGCCGACAATAAGGACATCCACATGTTGCCACCATTTTGGGGTGCCGCTGCCACCATAGATGCGACTTCAAGTTCCAGCAGCTGGATCCCACACCTTATGGCTTATGCGGAGGCATCGCACCTTACCAGCACGCCTTCCAAGGGAACTTGCATTACCATCTAAGCAATTTTTTGCGTCAGCACAAATCACAACGGTTCAAAAACGCACGACCTCTTCACGAATTGCCTGCCCTCCTCCAAGCGGAACAATAGCATTGCCCGACTAGGGCAACATGGCTGTCCAGGAGACGATAGTCAAAGCCAGAAGTCAATCAAACAAAATATTACGCAGCCCCTGCCCTCCTCGGCAAGCCTCATGCACCAGCCATCATAGAGCTTTTCAAGCCAACTCAATCTTTGCTCTGCATTTCCCAAAGCGATTATTTAAGGTCAGCTATGCAGTTAGTCAACTGGTTAACAGAAATGGGGTACTGTATTTCAAGATAATGCCCAATTCTTAATATGCGTTTAAAATCCACCGATTGCATGAAATTTGATGTTTTTTTAAACAGAACGTGCACTCCACATGTGCTAAACATAACGCCGGTGTCAAACGTCTCAAAAGTATTAAAACCCATGAGCGTCAGCCCAAACCCATTATGGAGTAAAACTGGTAGAAGCACGATGCAACAAAATGCACATGATTTCAAAACGGCTCATTCTTACCTGGTATACGAGCGAAGTAACATCCCATGCGCACTGAATAGCACTTCGGTGAAGTCACAGGCCTTCCGCCTCAATCAAGTCCTACAATCAAGTCTTCAATAGATTGTCATTTTTGATAAGTGAAGCCATTCTTTGGAGAAGCTCTGTCTTCCCTGATAGAGCGATGAATCTTATGCTTCAAGGAAAGGGATTACGACGCTACCACCAATAACCTTGAAAATTGTTAGAGAATTTTGACTTTGAATAATTATCTTAGCTCAGTTAAATGCAAAATGCAACTAATCCAATGCACTTAACGCTAACATTTTGATTTAATGGAAGCATACGCTACAGTACAGTGCAATTCAGTGCAGCCTTCAACTGTGTCACCTCTTTGCTGGCTTGCTTCTCCCCTATCTATTAGTCGCTTAACAACAACGAGGAAAGGGAACAGCTAGCAAGACCAAATCGAACATAAATCACCCACCGTTTATTTGAGAGTTGCATAATGATACCCACCACTGCACCCTGAAACAATCACCGCATCAAATCGACTATAATACGTTTGCTTACCACCAACACCAACACTGCTGACAGCTACCACCTCAAAATTACAAAACCGAGGGTCAGATTCAAACAACATTCTTAATAGAAGCCACGAGCAATCTCAAACAAGTTAATCAAAGAAAAATGGAATTTACATCGCATGACCTTCCCAGTGTTATGCTGGTTGCTTTTATGGTTTCATTGAAAGCCTCTGATAAAGCTCAGCTTACAAGCTGCAAGGACGCTAACTGAATCAACTGAAGATCATTACGACTAAAAAACATTAGGGACTCCTTATGCATTAGGCGTATGCAAACTATGACACAATAACCGAAGCTACTACAGGGGCTCGCAAAGTGATAAAATCTACTAGCGCTTCAAATTTTAGCAAATCTGGATTAAAAAGCATGAGGCGAAACGCAGCCGCGGTCTCGATATATTCAAGTTTTCCAAACATCCCTGCAACCCAACTGTAAGGTCCGATTGCGAGTAATGCCACAAGGGAGTACAAAAGCAAATAAAATGACATCCAAGACTAAGCAATCCTTTGCCTGGTCTCGAGGCTTTAATTACGATTACAGGCCAAGGAAACCCAAAATATGTCATTAGAAATGCAAGTACAAGTGCAAACAAAACAAATCGAGTCAATACATCAAAGAATGTGTAAATATAAAGTGAAGCAGAACTACGACAACAAAATGCACTACGAATAAGAACAGTTCCAAAGGGTCCATTTTTACTAAACATAAAGAAAACATGACACCAGGTGAGGTGACGCTGCCATAAAAATACCAGCGCCAAAATAGTGTTGAATCATTACTCTGACCAAAGGCGAGTCAAAGTGGAGTTAACGAGAGCGTTAACCGAAATGGAAGCAGCATTACCCAAGTTACGAAAAAGATTATGGTAGACAAACAGCTTACTGAAGGGTGACGAAATAGACTAACGCGATGTAAAATGTCTGATTTTCGTTAGTTTCTCAAAAAAAAATTCAACGCGCGTCGCCCTGGACGAAGGCAGCAATATCGAATTTGTGAAAGGCAGAGCACAAAAACAGTTGACAAGAGATCGCAGAGTGCCTTTAGTGGTCAAGGTTTAGTCAAATAAAATAAAAACTAACATTCCATAAGACATGGGGCTTCCGAATCCATACTTTGCTCAGTTATGTCACGATTGATGAAGTGGAGAGAAGTACGCTTACCAAAACACTTCAATTTTTTTTTCCAAGTCTATTTAATGCGTCCCGATCAAGCCTTAGTCATCTATACCTGAATTGAATGCTTTGGAATTCTTCTACGATAGGCTGATTTCAACACAGCAAATGGAAGTACAGTGGGGCCTCTAAGCTATTTCCGGCTCCGCTCTTAATGCGTTTAATGTGTTTTGACCAAAACTCACGTGTTATAATTTAAACTCATAGCATTAAAAGAATTCTGTGCAAGACATGAGGCTGTTGAGAACGCCTTCGAGTCAAGGCTGCATCAAAATTAATTATGCATTGCACGGCAACTTAACCCGTTCCATTTTTTCCTTAGTCTAGCATCCGCTCTTGTGGCAGGTCAACTTATCTTTCTTAATGATACTTACTCAATCAGTGCGATCCAGTTTTACCACTTCCATTTGTTTACTACGTAAAACATTTATGTGACATCCAACACCGTTATGCATGACACATCAGTACTAATTTAACATGAGGTATTTGAGTAATCTGGCAGCAATCAGCCCAGTCCCGCATTCTTGGTGCGCATAGCCCTTTGAGGAACTTTAAACTAAATGAATCAGTTTCAACGCAAACAAAATGGAGAGGTGGAGTAGCAGACCCGTTTAAAGGTGTCAATCAAATCTACACATCAGAGCAAACTACAAGTCTCTTCAACAGACGAAAATCTCAATTCAACGGACAATAGATCCCAGATCCCCGACCCCTATGTCATGTCTGCTAAGCTACCACAAAAATCACACAGGTGAAGTGTCAAATCTTACAGAGGCGAGACTTGTTTATGGAAAGCAGAGAAGTTGATAAACCAAACGGTCGTGTAAATAGAGGCACGAACCCGATAATGCGCTGCTGTCATTTGGTAAATGCATCCTCCACGCCTCCACCGCAGTCCGTTTCCGTAACGACAAACGTGTTTTCTGCCCGCCAGAACAATTTCAAGAAGTTAGAATGCATCGCTAAGCAGTGTGACATGCACTGCAGACTCCTAACGCATTTGACACAGATCATTAACCAGCACCGACTCTCACAAATGCACTTCAAAAACATTGCTGTGTTGGCAGCATGGTAAATATTGCCAGTGGACAGAGAGAGAAAGGGTTGACAGACTGTGTCAGATGACTTTAGGTACCGTCATTCAGTGTAAACTCAGTTCCATACATCCACTCATCGGTTTAATCACTGCTCACTACGTAAGCGAGCGAATCCAGCCCAAAAGAAGGGTGGTGCCTGCGGAGGCAAAATAAATTGCAAAGCAACAGCCCTAGTCATCACAATGCAACCCTTTCAATCAGCAAATCGACAATTGAGCTACAACGCAGATTTCACTCCTAAACCTAATTTGAACCAAAATTTTGACTACCTTGGCAAGCATTTGCGCATTTGGATCATCCAGGCAAGAGCGAACATAAGAATGGCCTTAACGTGCTCCTGTCATCTTGGAAACAACATACTTTTATTAGCATGATTCACATCAACTACCACACGGACGATAACAAGACTTTGATAAGACTAATTGCTCATTTCTTACTTAAAAGGGGTTCGCTGGATTGGATAGGATGCGAATTACACTAAAACGCATGATATGAGCTTGTAGTGGGCCTTAGTGTGGAGTAGTACAGCGAGTGCCGATTTGCCAAGGCATATCAAACGCTATGACATTGCGGAAAGCAGAGCTTAAATGTCCATGCCCAAATAGGCTAACAGTTCTTTGGCCTTTTCGACACCTTAAGCATTTTCCAAATAACGGAGTGAAAACTTTACGACCGAACACCACATCCCTTGTGCCAAGTTAACCTCATGTCTACTAATGCCCTGTGCTTGCAGATTTTGGTGTCCAAATATTTTGATTATCTAATTGTGATGCTTAAAGCCTGCCACAACTTTTCAAGCACTTTAGCACCCAGAAGACCATTTTATTGTCGAAGATGACAGGCTTGTCCAACACCAACATTAGCGCTATCGATGGTTACGACCACAGAACTCACAAAACCGAGGATCAGGTACGCAAAAAACATTCTCAAGGAAGGTTATTAAGCAATCATAAATAGCTTCCTCTAGACCCAAAAGTTCCTTCAGTGACCAAACATGCAAGGTCACTATATAACCGAACTACTTTGGGGGCTTACAAAGGAAGTAACCCACTAACACTGGATCAAAAGCCTTAGATGAAGCTTAGCTACAGTCATAAGCTCTCAAGCATCACTACAACCAAACTGCGATGCTCGATTGCGGAGAGTGCCACAACATATCACATAAGCAAATGAAATGACATCAAAGACTAAGCCAATCCACGTCAACAAGGTAACGGTGAAGACAACTCCATACACCTTAAGCACCCACTCTTTGATTATGTCCAAAGGCCTTTGATTTAATAACTTGATCAGGACCAATTCAGGATCAACGACCTCAAGATATTAAGGAATCGTCGACTAAGACCCTGCACGTATCATCTGAATTGAAAACTTTGGAATACTTTTCCGTAGACATGACGCCACAGTATCTCCTTTTAATCACCGCATAATCCAAAACGTCACAAACCTCACCGACAATGCACAAGATCGGCAACTGCCCCTTCTGATCAAAACTAAATCAAATGCACTGCAAATAAAGCAAGTAGCTCTTCTTCTAGCTAAACCTCACTCTTTTTACCTGGGTCAATTCTGTATGCCAAATACTTTGCCGTAGTTAGTATTTTACGCGCCATAAATACTTGAACAAAGCAGCCATTGATGAGAAACGGAAATGGAAATGGTAAGATTAAATTGCAGAGCATAATTGAGCAGCAAATGACAAGCGCCAACAACTTTTACAAAAAAGGGAAACAAAAAGCCTTAAGGCATTACTCACCATTTGCTTAGACGTGTGCAACGTGATGGCAAAGGGTGAACTCAAACTCAACAAGGCTAAGGGCCACAATGACAGCTTCAACGACCTTGAAGTTTAGGAGCTAATCAGTTAACTCAAAGACTTGGCCACCAAATATATTGCATGACAACGCAATGCAAAATCATTCTTAAATTACTTAGGTTACTTATATAGCTCAGGCATTCCAATTTTTTTCTCAACGTCTTTTGCGTATTTACGTACTCCTCTTTGGGCATCTTTCATCTTGTTGCGCTCAATACCACCACTGTAGCTGCCCGAGGGTTTTCAAAGTGGCATTGTGGTGTAGATTCTCCTCCACACCAAATTTTACCTGTTTTAGGAGCTGATAATACCAAACAATCTAAAGCGTGTGTTCTCCTCCTGCTTGCGTCTCCGACTACTGTGTAGTTTTCACGGGACAAATTATTTTGCTCTCTGAACATTTCAGCATTTAGCACGTTTAATCTTAAAAGTTAAAAGACGCGCATATAGCATGCACACAATATCCAGTGTAATCAGTTGACAAAGCTCTGTCCGACAGTACAAAACCAACATCTTTCCCATTTGAGTTTGGCGTCTCGACTCCTTTCATTGGGTTGCTCTTCTCTAATATTCTAAAAATTTACCTATCAGTCCAACAAAATGGGTTACAACGGCTAAATTCTCCTCCAACAAGCAGCAATTACATACCGATGACACTGATGGTGATCTTATCTACAGCTTGAAGATGGTATGGACGACGTTGAAAACACTGTCTCGTTCCTTTGCAGTCTCTCCCTATTTCCCGTTTATGACCAACAGGGAACGCAACAACCCACACAGTCGGCTTCATTAAAGGGTAAGGCAAAGGGATGTTTAAAAAAACTACAATACGGACACACATAAAAACTAAACAAAACTGCACTCTGTCATTTGCGACTTTATTCCACCCCCTCGCCACTTATTCACTCCATTTGTGTCTTGCTTAGTGGGCATGCCTGTTCAGCGTGGTAAACAAAGCTGCGATGAGAGCGCAGCAGATGCATTTATCGATCCATCGATCGACCGGCTTGGATGAGTCAGTAAAATAATGCAGACAGAGCGTGTGGTCCATCGAAATCGTTAACATGCATCCATTTAGCGCATTCAGCTGACCCATTTGCCATTACGCGCGATCGCCGTCTCCGTTGACTGACCTACTCGACCTTCGATCTTGGATGGCAGAAGTAGCTGATGGAGATAGAGCGGTATTTAATGAAAATAATGCTCTTAGCTAAAAGGCCACTTCGGCAATGAGCATTGCTTGTTATTAGCAGAGAGGAAAATGGGGCAGTATGTGAAGTTTCGCTTCTGCTTACGTAGGCCCTGCATTCAATGACTTATAATGTGTTTTCAAAAAGAGGAGAAAAGTAAATGAGAATGCATTCCACCGTCTACTAGCAGGAAGAAGCTCAGCCAATTGCTTGATTTCGCATCAGTGATTTCTGCTACCATTAAAGTTTAGTCCTAACTCAATCACACTGTGGGTTTAAAAGGCATAGATTTGTTAAAAATAAGTGGTTGAGCATCCGAAGAAGATGAAGAGGAGACTGACTGCATATTAATCCAAGCCATCAACCCGGAATGCTAAATGCGATTTCATGCAGCAGGAAATGTTGCTCGCCTAGTGTTTTACAAAGAGGCCAGATCATGATATAGATCACACCCTGCTTGAAGGCCATGCAGTCCTTCTGCAGGGAGGGCATTTTATGTGCATCACATTGATGGCAAACTCGCGAAGTGGTGACGGTGCTAACGGCGTGTCCGACCCGAGCTATATCAGTCCACGAGTTTTGAAAGGGTAGGAGTAGAGAGCCAAGGATGTTGTTTTCCCCTTTACAACAATCCTAAGCAGAATTCAGTATAGTCAAGGCCACCATTTCTTTGTTTGATTGACAATTTCCAGGAGGCACTTTGCGGCAGCCTTCTCGACCTTACCACTGCTACCTCTGCTGGGAAACCTTTCCTGTAGATGCGTTGTGCTGTCGAGTGTAACATTTGCTAGAAATAGCATCCGGACGCACTGTTTCTGCGACACTTCCACTACATCCACTTATCCTTCTCCACAAATCAGCAGACTAATTCTTTGAATTCTTTCATCAAGCACACATGTCTAGTCCAAATGGGTGCGCTGCTAAATATACAGGTGTCGACAGAATACTCAAGTATTTGACTACAACTGAACAAATAAGGAGTAACATAACCATAATTACGATAAGCCTGAATTCCTGAAGAATAAGTAGCTAACGCTATTGCTGCATCAAACTTAATGAAATAAATGGTCAATTAGATTAGCACGAAAGGACGAATGTGCTCAAATAACTTGTACTAATATTTGCGGAAATATTCGAATAACATGAATGAGTGGTGCTTGTGTGCGGCGTAAAGCGCAATGAAATCTTATCTTGAGAGCAAGGAAGATGCGCTGAATGTAATTACTGCACTGCATTTTGCATTTGCTGGAGGCAAATAGATTGTTTACTTGCAGTTTACCTTACCACTTTGAAGGTCAATGGCGGTAGCGTTGTCTTCGTTCCTGTTAGCGCTTTCAATTTGCCGTTGCGGTAGAGGCGTCAGGATTTCAGCAAAGCAGGATTTTATGTCGCCAAAACAGACAAGGAATCGAAGGCATTGAGGTCAACTTCGCGGTAATGGGTTGATAATTCTTCATTTATTCAGACGTGTTTGTACTTTACCGGAGTAAATTTAAATGGGCATTGGCAGCTACTTCGTTTGTAGATCAGGCATTACGTGGTCTTTTATGACTTTATCCCTGCTTTTTATGCACACAACAATTGCAAATTACTACTTGCAAGATGACTTAACTTCACTATTCTTTAATGCGAATTATGAGAATAAGCAGAATGTGTCTCTATGTTTCCATCCTCACAGCTGCATGATGCGCAGAGAATGTTTGCCTTGGCATGGCATTTAACGGCTAGCGTTTTGCAGTTTGGAGGTTCCTACTGTAAATTAGCCAGCTCTCCCTCTTCAGCTTCAGGAATAGGAACTAATTTGAAAAGGGCCTTGTCATGTATTTGAGGTAGGTGGCTATTTAAAATGGTGCATGTGAACAATAGGCCTACTTATCTCAACTGCTTGAAAGCCTACTTTTTTGGGAAAGAATAAGTAAAAGCAAGAATTGTACCGCACAACATGCGTGCCCTCTTTGATCTACAGCTAACTCAAATGAGGCCTAAACTGCTGGGTCGTAGGGTGCCCAATGCAAGTGAAATAGTTTTTATTCAAGGCTTCCCAGGATTAGACATTTAATTTGGATTTTACTACCACACTTGCCTTCGAAATCGAAACTGTGTATCATTCTATGCTCGGATAGGCCGCGACGTATTGGGACTAATCTGGTTAGGAAGAAGTGGGAGGGAGCATAAAGCAGCAGGCAGTGGTGATTTTGATCAACCAAGGATGTTTGTCTAGCGTGTACAAAACCTGTTTTAAGGCAACATATATTTGTTATGGTCCAATTAGGCACTTTAAATCTAATATGCATCGAAGGCGGCACTTGCGAACCCCCTGCCTTTGCACCTGCTTGTACTGTTTTGCGTACGTGGGCTTCTATGTAAGGGAAGTGTAAGTGACAATAAGCATCGCGCTGCAAGTCAACGAATAGGTGGCTCAGTTTAAGGCACCACTGGCACGCACAGTTCTGTAACGTGTGCCTCCTTTAAATTAAAATGTATGTCTTAAATGCATTGGATGACCTGAATTTCGCATTTGCTTGAGGTGAGGCAGTTCTTAGAAGTTGCAGATTCTCTTGTCATTATCAAGGTTATTGGCGGTAGCGTTGTCATCCCTTTCCTTGGAGCATGGGATTCGTCGCTCTATCAGGGAAGGCAGAGCTTCTCCAAAGAAGGGCTCCATTTATCGGAAATTGATATCTATTGAAGCTACCGAGGGCGACTCCGTAATGTTGGGCCTGTAGGACTTGATTGGGGCCGGAGGCCTGTGCCTTCACCGAAGTGCAATTCAGTGCGCATGGGATGTTACTTCGCTCGGAAACCAGGTAAGAATGAGCCATTTTGGAATCATGTACATTTTGCTGCACGTGCTTCTGCCAATCGGGCTGACACTCATTTGTTTAACTGCTTTTGAGACGATCGCCACCATTGTTCTTGTTTTGCTGCTCTAAAGCACACGCTCTGTTAAAAAAAACAATTGGTTGTAGGCAATTTGAGGATTCGGAACACACATTTAAGAAAAAGGCATTGTTTTGAAAAAGGGGACCTCAGTCCAACTACCCATTTGACTTACTCCATAGCAGACTTTAAAAAAACTGTTTTAGGAATAAGGGAGCAAAAACGAGTTTACTCGAAAAGCTCCGTGAAGTCTGGTGCATAAGGTCGGCGAGGAGGGTAGGGGCTGCTTAACACTCCGTTTGGTTGACATCTGACTTCGGCTGCCGTTTCCTGGGCAGCTATGTTGCCTTAGTCCGGCAATGCTATTGTTCCTTTTGGATGAGGGTAGGCAATTCGTGAAGTGTTTATGCATTTCCCAAACGTTGTGATTAGTGCTGACGTGAAACAAATTTTAGATGTCAATGCATGTATCTTTGGACCGATTGACATGTTAGAGGAGGCGTGTAGATTCGGTCACATCTATGGTGGCAGTGGTACCTCAAAATGATGTGAATGTTTGCATTGCCAGCACTTAAATGGTAGTCTCCTGATGGGGTCGAGTCATCTTCAGGTGTGCTTAAGTCATTGGTAGAAGGTAGGCGCTGGTATCACAACAGTGTAAGCACAAGTGGACCATAGCTGTAGGATGGTAGTCTGATTTGGAAACCTAGTAATGAAATGAAAGTCAGTATCCCTTTTTTGTAAGAAGTAGTTGCGTTTCCATGTCTACGCTGGTCTCGATTTTCTTTAGTTTGCTGAATAGAACGGACATCTTTGCATCAAGTCATTTTCTTACTTCTAGCACTGCCCGCTTGCAATGCTTCTACCTTAGCGAAAAGTTGTGAGGTCACTGTTATGTCACTTGTGATTTTCCTCATTGTCAGCACACTGATGCTAATCTCCTGATGAGCTAAATTATCTTCAGGCCCATTTGAATGACTGGTAGGAGGGTTGAGTTGGTTTATCGAGTAGTTAAAACCGATAGGATTACAACCGTAGCGGCTGAAAGGATGTAGGTTCATAATTGTCGTGATGCCAATTGCTCCACCTATAAATTGACATGCCTTCAGTTTTAAGCATGAAGTTACTTTGCGTGATGGGATCTGTTGCTGGTGCTGCTTAGTTTGCGTACTTGGGTACATTTGGTATTATTTTTCTCATCCAGTGGCGAAATTGGGGGCGTTTTTCAGGGCACTGATCCCACATGTTAACATTTTGCCACCATACCAGGCTTCATGAGGAAGCTTCTCTTTCTGCAGAAGACGAGTAGCACTGTTTGTGTGATTATTTGAATTAACATCAAATCAAAGCTAAAGCGAAGTTGATGTTAGTGTTGCTTTGTTATTGTTCTCGGTCCTATCACCAGTATGCTCTAATGGCTAGTGTCAATTGCAATTCGCACCATCGAGCGTTGTGTCATAGCAGCCAGACTACCGAAGACCTGTGCACAGTAAAAATTATATTTATTATGGTTGTCACGATGGTGTAATCCTCCGCTTCACCTGTTAAGTAAGGCAAGTACTCTCACCTAATTGCTTGCGGAAACTCATCGATGAACTTTTGTTAGTCGTTGGGGATGGGCAAGTAAGGACGAATAATCTGAATGAATTTTATGCACAAAACTGGACAAATTAAAAGAATGTGTGAATTATGGAATCCTCTCATCAGGCAGAGTTAAATTCGTATTGTGCTCTTGTCTTCATCGCCAGGTTCACACCCCTCGGCAGCTGCTCTATCGACTTATTCGTAATCATAAATTTATTTGAAGACGCTTTGAATGGGTTGTGAACTTGTCAATCCATGTAAAGGACACGAAGACGCAGATTGTTGCTCTCTCCCAATCAACCGCGTTAATTATAGCTCATATTAATAATGGGGTTGCCGCTGAGCTGTCGTGGAACATCCCTGACACAGTCGGTCGATGTCGGGCAATCCACTAGAGACACATGGCCGTCGCACAAAGGTAAGTGCATCCACAAATGGCTTACCTCTGTGCGTTTAAAAGGTCAAAGTCAAAACTTAATGCCTGCATCCAAAAATGAATGATGCGCTGAAGTGCCTGTGGAAAAGAACAAAATCGAGTGGCTCTGTGAAGGTGGCGTTGGTGGTGAATGCATTACTGTTTAGCGGAGCATGAGATGAGGGGCTAAAAGTTGAAGTACGACGTCACAAGCGGTACCCGTTCACGATTTTTGGAATCGCAAGACAAAAACTCGGCCGGGGAATGCTATTGCTTCTAGTGGGAGGAAGCAGGCAGGCGCATTTCCTTGCAATTGTGATTGATGCTGACGGAAAGCAAATTACTTCCATGATAAAACGTTTCTTTGGAAGGATTGGTAAATGTTGAAAACGGTGTGCAGTTTTAGCGCAATTACTGTAAGAAAAATCCACTTAGGGTTGGAGGTGGAAGGAAATTCATGTCTGCCGCCATTTCTTTACACGTTGCCAAGTGTTGTTATAGTGCTTTTGCTCCCTACCGTAATGAATCTATTTCAACGCACTTTTATATTCGCTTTAAATAATTGCTTTATGTTGCCTGAGCACATAATTACCTTCATTAAGCCACATGCTTGTCTTTTATTGAATGACATGCCGCAATTGTCGTGGGGGTCGCGTGCAGCTTCAGAATCATTCGCGATTGCGGTACGGACAATCCTGAGACCAAAGGAAGGCACGAATGCAACCAATACTTGAAGCGCTGATTTTTGGGTGAGTGTTTTTTCTCTGACACCGGCCTTCTTTCTGATCCCTCTTAGACTTCTAATACATGGTTCTCACCACGTAGGACGGAGCTGCCTTTGACGTTGTGTGATAGGCATTTGTGACATGTTCTCCAGCTCAAAATTATGACTATCAAAATGATAATAAAGTAGGTAAGGAGTGAATGGGTTTTCTAGGTTTTGTGACTGGTTCGACCCACTTAATCCTTCAACTTGAGATTGTGCGATTAGCAGTGCGAGGCAGCTTCAGGAACCTTGTTGTGCTAACAGGCAGACAGCAGTTGCAGCCCTTAATTTAAATGCTTATCCTAAGTGATGCCGCTGCCTTCTTTTGGTAGACATTCACCTGAATGTTGATTTGGTTTGCTAAAATTGCCTTTGCATGTGATCGCATTGCCACCGGAGGCTTGTTGAGCTCAGGCAAGTTAGTGGCTAGTATTTCGGTTTCAGGGGAAGGTCTCAAGTCCACACATTCGATTGTTGGGTATTTAGTAGCAGAGCTTTGCGACTTGATCTTGTTTTAATTGCCAAACCTAGAAATGTGGTCTGTTGGCCTTGCTGAGTGCTCGACATGGTTTCGAATCAGCAGTCAGTATCCCACCATTTGTGAAAGGCAGTTGTTTTTGCGCTTGTGTATGCAGACATCGCTAGACTCGATTTGTTACATTTAATAGAAAAGCCTTGCTTTAGGATGATTTCTTAATTGTAAAACTGCCTACTTGCCTACGGTGCCTCCAAAACAGTCGGAAGATGTGGCATCTAGTTGCTAGAACCAGAACACACATCTATGGTGGCATTAACAACTCAAAATCGTGTCAATGTGTGAATGTCATCACTCTAGTGTTATTACCCTGATAAGGTTGAGTCATCATTAGGTCTGTTTAAATTACTAGGGGCAGAAGGTTGGTCTTATTTTCCCAGTATCTAAACTCAAAATGCAAGCTGCTACTAATTGATATTAAGTAGCTTGTAGAGGTAAGTATGCAAGGCGTCCATAACTTAAGATGGTGAGAAGCCTTCTCCCCTTGCCCAATAGCTCGATGCTCCCTTTGCATCTAGGCATGCACTCTACGCTACTTATAAGTAGGTGCCAAAATCAGAGCCCTTGACAGCTAAGTGGTTGCAAACACTGAACACCAAGTAGCTGGGCACTAGTTCAATGGCCAATTTAGGGGCTCAGATTTCCTACTCCACATTGGCACTCTGCATCACTTCCTTTTTTGATGACGTGTTAACAAACCATTGATGCTCTCGCTTTCTCCAACGAGCTACCTTCGGCTTCACAGTAAAGGGAAAAGAGGTTGGTATCGCCGAATTTGAATGTCACCTTCAAAAAATGTGGATCCGTCAATCTGGACTCCGTGAAAGCCGTCATAGTAGCAGAAGTGCGGCAGTTGTGCACTTCCTTCAACCCATTCTTTGCCAATTGTGGGTCGGTATGACCGCATTTGAGCTAGGAATATTGCCTGACCCTCTTCCTCGCCTGTTACTGCACTTAGACATGTGGGAGTGCATTTTACCAGCATTATAGAACTACTTTTTCCACCCCATTCCGTTATACATTCATGTAGTACTTTGAGTGTTTCGAAGATCATTTTCGGCGTTTGGCCTTCTTTTGCCTTTAAAGAATATCAAGGTGCTATATATGAGAAGTTTAACAAGATCGTCTATTGAGAAATTCCGTTTCGCAGGCAATAGACCAACAGGTGCTGAGTTGTGTGAGCTTTGCTTGGATAATAGCTTTAGACCGTGCGTTGCTAAAGGCATTGGAAGCGTGAATGTTTTTTTTTCTGTTGAAATCGTCTGATGGTCTGGTTCATACTGCATTTAGCTTTACGCTGCCATTAATTTTGTCGCTAAAGTTAGGAGTCTAGGAGGCCTATAAGTCATAAATTTGATGTCATCTGTCCTGGATGTCTTCGAAAAGTTCAAGGATTTGTCCGATCAGCTACAGTTGTGGCGATACAACCGATGACTTAGATTAGGTTTAACCAGAGTAGCATTTCGTTATGCATGTCATTGGAATGTTCGGTGCAAGGGGAGTGCCTGGAATGCATTATAGTACTAAGCAAAAGACGATAAGTGCGATTCACACCTGCAGCTGGCAATGGACATCTGTTTTTCGATTTGTAGATGAGGCCATATTGCAAAGAATGGGACTGGTAGTGCCTAGCCTATTGCTAAGGCGAGGAACGAATTGCAAATAAATGCAATGTTATGCCTGATGTCAACTAATGCATATGAGTGATGATAGATTTTGCCCGAATAGAGTCACAAATCTCATCCACTTGGTCAGGTGCTTAAATTAAATTGCTGCCCTTTTGGTTGGTAATGTAACCGCACTCTTACAAACTACTTTTGACGCGATCCTGGTGAGAATGGTGATCCTGAACCATTATGCCAGTTTTAAATGGCTGCCAGCCATATTTTGAAAATTTTATAAATAGTCCTTCAAAGTCACCCAAACTGTGCTAGATTTTTAATGCCTGGTAAAAATTGGGCCTTTGGAACTGTTCTCATTTTAGGTACATTTATTTTATTCGTGCTGCTTTATTCCATGTGCGTTCAATCTGTGGGACATAGCCTTGATTCGTTTTGTTTGCAGTGGCATCTTTTGCATTCCTGGGCCTTAAGCCATAATCAAAGCTTAAATGATTAGGGTTTGTGAAGGTGTCTTCATCGTTAACTTGTTGGCGTGGATTGGCTTAGTCTTGGATATTATTTCATTTGCTTATGTGATATCTTGTAGCGCTACCCGTAATTGAGCATTGCAGTTATGTTGCAGTGATGTTTGAGAGCTTATGACTGTAGCTAAGCCTCATCTAATGCTTCCTATCCAGTGTCAATGGGTTACTTCCTTTTGTAAGCCCCAAAGCCTATACGTGGCTGATGTTTAGGAAGGGTATGAGCTGTAAATTGCAGATTTGGCCACTAAAAAACTTCTGGTTCCAGAGGAGCCATTTATGATTGCTTGCTTACTTTCGTTAAAAATGTCGTGTGCGTACCTGCTCTTCGGCTTTGTGAGTGTTCTGGTCGTAACTGTCGATAGTACTGGTGTTGGTGTTGGGCAAGCCTGTCATCTTCGAGTTGGCAATGTGCTTGTATAAGGGTGTGGTGGTAGGCCTTCAGCTATTTTATGAATGGTTTATGCTTGACTGTAGCGCTGCTTACTAGCAATGTCTCTTCATTAGCCGAAAGTATAAAGTCACAATTGCCTGTTTTATAACCCGGTTCACATTTCTTCCAATCGTGGTTTATGCTGAAGTAAACGGATTACGCAGGCGGTAATACATGCACCTTACGGTCCTTAAGTAAGTATGTGTGATAAGATCACGCGGTGAGTAAAGATAATTTAGGATTGGAGGTGGGTTAGAATTCTTTGCCTGCCATCCTATTTTTGCGCATATTTTAGTTTTCCTGCTAGTTCTTTTGCTTGTCATTTTAGTTATTGCAACCCTTCGGTTGTAAACAAGCTAGAGCTGTGAGGTTATAGAACCTAACACTTACGCCGTGATTGCGGTTTAGGCAATCTTGAGGCAAATGGCTTGAAAGCAACCACTGTTAAGGCGCTGGTAAGAGTCGTTCTGTTCCAGTGCCAATCCTCGATCCGAGTTGCTTTGACAGCGAGTTGAGTATGTTGCCGTCTTAATACCGACCTTTTTTTCAGATATTCTCTCAGACATCTAAGACATGGCTTTCTCAATCCCTTTCGGAACCACCTTTGCCATCGTGTGCATGTACATGTGGCGTTTTTCCTAGAGCGAAATCATTATTAGCAAAATGACAATAAGGCTGGTAAGAAATTATTGCCTTTTCTGGGCTATGAGTCGCAGTTCGACCGCAGTTAAGCGTGGTTTTTAGCCAGCGCAATCGAGGGGAGCTCGTAGAGGAAACAGGCTAACACTGGTAACGGCCTTAAGGCGCCACATTCCAGCAACTTATCGCAACCATTTTTAATACGCTCTTTCGATAAGCATTTATCCGAATGTCGGTCCAGTCTGCAAAATCGTCTTTACTTGCCACCGTATTGCCACCGAAAGCTTGTTGAACTGTGCTCTGCATAACTAATTTTGATCCGGTCTTAAATAGAAAGCGATCTCTACAGCCTCTTGCTTTGCACAGACGGATATATCTTAGAGGCGCCGCTGCGTTTCCATTTGCTGTGTTCGAATCAGCCTTGATGAGGCAGGAGACTCCATGGGCCCCTAATTTGCATGCGTACTTTCTTGTATTTTGAAGTTAGGCTGCGACCAAAAAGAGATTCTGTGGTCCCATACCAAGCGTAGAAGTATACTAAATCTTTAATTGAGGCATTGACAAAGTCTTGACCAGGACATATTAAATAGAATTGGGAAAGGAATGGAAGTGGTTTGGTAAACGCACTGCTCTTAAGCTCATTAATCGTGACATGTCCCGGATCAAAGCATGGATTTCAAGGCCTCTTGTCTTATGTGGTGTAGACGGTGGTTCCCGGTCAATGCGCATCGAGTTCGGTTAGATTTCATTTTGTTTGACTAAACCTTAACCGTAAATGCACTCCACGATTTCTTGTCAACTGTTATTGTCCTCTGTTATTGGGAAATTCGATATTGCTGCCTTCGTCCAGGGCGAGGTGCGTTGAATTTGTTTTAATGAACTAACGAAAATCAGACGCTTTACATTGCATTAGTCCATTTCATCACTATTCATTGAGCCGTTTCTTTTCTATAATCTTCTTCTTGACTTGGGCAATGTTGCTTCCATTTCGGTTGACGCTCTCGTTAACTCCACTTTGACCCAACTTTAGTCAGAGTAATGATTCAACACTATGTTGCCGATGGTATTTTTAAAACAGTGGCACCCCACCTGGTGTCATATTTCCTAACGTATATTAAAAAGTGATTCTTTGGAAATGTTTTTATTTGCGGAGCATTTTTTTCGTAGTTATGCTTCACTTTATACTTGCACATCCTATGATGCATTGACTCGATTCGTTTTGTTTGCACTTGTACTTGCATTTGTAACGACATCTCTTGGGTTTCCTCGACCACCATTACCTTGTTGATGGAATTTGCTCAGTGTTCGATGTCATTTTATTAGTTTTATACTCGCTTGTGGCATTCCTTATAATCGCACCTTACAGATTAGTTGCAGTGATGTTTGTAAAGCTTGTAGGTCTCAAGACTGTAGCCTGCGCTTTACCTCATGTTTTGTAATCCAGATTTGTCGAAATCTGAAGTGTCAGTGGATTTAATCATTTTGTAAGCCCCTATAGGAGCTTCGATTATAACGTGTCAGCATACACACGCCTAATACTAAGGAGTACGCGTTTGTTTTATGGTCTCAATGGTGTCGAATAAGGTTCCGAGGGAAGTTATTAAGTTCATGGTGCGATTATCGGGCATTCGGTTGTACGGCCTTGGAGTTAAACAGCGCTTAGGTAGCATAACTTGAAAATGTGGTCATGTTGCTGACCTGTCGGACTGGTGGTGAAATAGAAGTCAGCGTCCTGTCCTTCTAAAAAGTTGATGCTCTTCAGTGTCAACGCAAGTCCTACCGGACTCGGTTTGTTGCGTTTAACGGAATATTTTTGTTCGAAGACATTTTCCTAATTGCAGCTGCAACTTACTTGCAATGTCTCTTTGCCTGCCATAAGGCCTTTCATCCAGTCGCTAGCGTTAAAGTCAAAACTATGGTGGTAGTGGCACCTCAAAATCGTAGTAATGTGTAAATGCCGTGATTGCCAGCACTCTGGACTTATTCTCCTGATAAGTTAAAACATCTTGAGGTCTGTTTAAATGACTGGTGGGAGGGTAGAGTTGGATTCTCGAGCATTTGAGCCCAGTGGGAACAAAATCGCAGTGGCTGAAATGATTAAGCTGCCACGAATTATTATTGAGTAGTTGTAGAAGTGAGTTCGCAAAGTGCCAGTGAGTCAAGGTAGAAGCAAGCCGTTCTTTCCTTCCGTAGTAGTTCAGTGCTCCCTTTCCATCCAGACGTGAGCAATACATCGCTTAAAAGCATATATCAAATTGAGGCCCTCGACAACCGGGCAGTGTCAAGCAATGAACACAAAGTAGCCCGACAATGGCTCCATAGGCAGTTATAAAGGGTCAGAGTTCCCACCTCGTAATCGTGTCAATGCGTGAATTTTCCCACTGACAGTACTGTAATGCTCTTCTCCTGACCTGATTTATTCTTCTTCAGGTCTGCTTGAGATAGAGATTAAAGATAAATGCGAGTTTTACGGGTATTTTGGCTGCACCAAAAAATCCACAACCGTAGTGGTAGGAAAGGTGTGAGCTGTCATTACTGTCAGTGCTCAGCTTGTAGAAGTAAGTTCACAGAGAGTCCGTGAGTTGAGGTAATAGGGCCATTTCCTTTTTCGTGGTATTTCGACGCTCCTTTTCCACCTAAATTACCAAAGGTACCAAAATCGAACCCTTAGGAGCCAAGCAGTTGTAGTTAATGAATAATGGGTAGCTTGACAATAGGTCCATGGGTAATTAGAGGGATAGATTCCTTATTCCGTATGAATGGGTGCATCATTCCTTTTTAGACAACGCGTCGACTGGTCATTGGCGCTTTTCCTGCTTCTCTGAGCTCCTTCCTATCAAATCTTTCAAGTAAATTGGATCGGCTTCTCAGCAACAGGCTGAAGCGACTTGTTTGACTGAATTTGATTGCCTCTTACAAACTTCATGGAAACGTCGATCTCCGCATTGCAGATGCCTTCTCAGCAGTGGATGTAGGGCAGCTGCTTGCCCATTAATCCCTTTGTTAATTGACAGTTGACATGAACCCGCTTTGTGTTGCCTGAGCGTCCTCTTTGTCTATTGCTGCACTTTGAAGCGTGAGAGGGTATTTTGTGAGCAATATTTCCACTCGATTCTGCTTTGCATTCGTGTAGTACCCTGAGTGTTCTGACTATAAACTTCAGTTCCCGTCACTTATTGGTTGCATCACACTAGCCATATAGGATGGTCTTTGTGCCATATTAGAAGCTTCATTTCCTCAATCCTTACAAAGAGGTGAATGCGTCCTGTCTTAGCTTTTAGTCATTTTGCCTCAAAAGGGTTGAATGTAGCCATAATGCGGATATTTAACTGGACTATCAGTTAACAGATTGCATTTTTTAGGCATAAGGCCCGAATTGTGAGCTCCAGTCAGCATTAGCATTGAGCTAAGCCTTGCCGAAGGTGTTGGAAGTGGGTTTCTCTTATTCTTCGTTAGGCGGGCTTCGTCGTATGAACTCCCCTCGTTGCCTAGCCCCACGCTCTCATTAATTTCATAGCAGCAGTTGGGGGTCTGCGAGGTTTATATCGCATAACTTTGATGCTATCCATTTAATTCTCCGCATAAAGCGCAAGAGTTCGTCTCATCAATCAAATGCATGGCACTTCATTCGAATGCTTTGATAAAGTTAAGCCAGGATTGTATTTTATTACACCATACAGAAGATGTGTTTTTTGGAAGGGAATGCCTCGAATACCAGCAATACCAGCCATGCCTGCTGTTTATCAGGTACGTTTTTTGTTATAAAAGATGGACCATATTTGAGAGGAGAGAAATAAATAGCTAAGAGTTGTTAAATTATGTCCAATATCAACAAATGCATATAAGCATTGATGAATTCGCACAAAAATCTTAAATCCGGTCCGCTTGAAATGAAAAGTATCACATGTAGCTTGATAACGAAAAAATTGTGGGCAAAGTTGAGTATAAATTGCAGCTGTAGAAATCAAGGCAAGTTAAGAATAGTTTACATTCTATGCTAATTAAAACAGGTCTTTAGTTGAAGCAATTTACTCGAATCATTCAAGGTTACAAGCGGTAACTGCTTTCCATCTCGATGGCATATTGAACACGATGCCGACTGATTTTAAGAGCAACGGCAAAGGCGGGTTATGCAGTTGTGGGATTTAACCTGATAATTAAGGACTACTTTGCGCGGCCAAACATTGGAATGGGAATGTCACGACAGCGCAACGGGTCTGACTACGCTTAAGAAACTAAGCATGGGTGCCTTAGCGACTGATGTGAATTCGGAAATTTGTGGCCTCTATTTCTTTGCACATTGCTCGAGTAAGAATAAATAGCCTTTTGTGCCTCTCTATCAAGCCACACAAGCCTTGATTTGCAATGATTGTTTGTTAATCAATTGGACTTAACCACTTTATGCTAAGATTTGCATTTTTGATGCGTAGTAACTTTGTTTACGTAAGCCGCTTAAGTGTCTATGTCATTGAGATCTGTTCGAAAGAGTTAATCAATTCGAGCTATTTGGCAGCCGCATGGTTGTGGTGTGAAAATGATTACTCTATCAGAGCTGCTAACCGCGTTCAACAGCAGAGAGAGAGCTCGGTTATAATTAGGTTTTAACTCATGGCTTAGGCTGACGCGTGCATTGAGCAGCACCCATGCTAAGTAATGCCAAATTAAAGTAAGTGCTCTGTCTCTAACTTGGATTTGCAACTAAACCAAATTTGGCTCCTTACAGCGGCTTGTTACGGGATTGGGGAAAGAAATCTTCTGCAAAATTACTTCTCTCTTTATGAGTCTATATATAGAGTGTGATTTAGTCCAAATATGAATCGCAAAATGTTTACTATATCAGGAGGAATCAATTAAAAATAGTTAGCAAATGTTGTGCTCATTCCGTTCCAATGCGATCAATCAAGGGAGGATTTTGGTATTCATTAATGACCGCAGTTTGATGTGGCCGCTGCATATTCACTCGGATATATCTGCCATTCTTCAGAAACTTATTCAGCTCTCTCCTATCTCTAGTGGCGCTAATGTTCCTCGTGTTGTCAACAAGCGCATACATTGTCACCTGTTAATGGATCCTTTCCGAAGAAAATAAGCTTGCATAAGAATGGGTACTCAGTGATTACTAGCTTTGCTTAAATCCAGTGGCGCCTTCGTTGGCACTACTGCGCGCACAAAATCGATCGGTTTCGCTCTGTAGCTGGAATCGATTCAGCTAAAATCCAGACGCATGGTGCATCTAAAAAATGCCTTTTGAACTCATGAAGACCCTTGTGCCATTCTTTTAATCCGAAAGTCATTTAAAATTATAACCTGGCTCGCAACCGTCCTCATTTATTTAATGCATAGACCAGGTGTGTTTGAAGTGTTATGCTGATATTTCGGCACTGTAAATGTGATTAAACTGTTCCCAGGAATGGTAGAAGACTGTGTTAAAAGCCAAAAAGAAAAATAGAGTCGAGTGAGTTGCGGCGGTTCGAGGAGAGATGCGAGGTGCATCTTTAAAAAGACCATCTGGTTGACTGTATACAAACATTGTTTTAGGGTTCTCAAGAAGTTTTCCCCTCCTTCTTAATAACAAAGTGCATAAAATTTACGTGTTTCACACAAAAACAGCAACGCTTTCTGGACGCCATTGCATGGTATGCAGCAGTGGGATCGATTGGATCTGTTAATATTAAACCCAATCCAAACAAAAGAAACAAATATTTTGGGTCAGGTTAATAAATGCTTGAATAATGCAGAAAAAATAGGAGCAAACAACGTTATTAGTTTACTCGTGCGTGCCTCATTCTGCAGAGACGGCTTGAGGATCACCAGTAAATTCAACCGATTCACTATTTTTGCCCGCCTAATCAAGGCGAAACATCTGCACACGCAAAGCGGATCCGATAATGCCTTTAAACTAGGCGCAGAAGGGCTCCCAACTCTATATCATTTTTATTAACATCCACTTAAACGAAACTTCGGTGAACATCTCCTTGGGCTTTTACTGCTCTCACCATACTCAAGCATTGCACGCGCCACAATTTTCCACCGCGCTTTTCTCCTATGCATCAAAGTCCACCTGTGGAGAAGCGCACTGATTTGGTCTTCCTGCCGCTTTGCCCATTCTAGCCTTCTTTCGACTTTCCTCATATCTATAGACAATTCCTTAAACCACCTACCTCTGTGGATGATAGCGTTCTCTTTGTGGGTTCCTCTTTATCTCTCCGCCAGTGCCAATGTGCACTAGGTCATGCTCAAATAATGCAATGACAAATAGCCTTTGATCAGACCTGGCCAAATTTAGGGCATGGTTACCATTTCTCTCCACCTCATGGAATTACCACCTGCTCCTCCTCCACCTGACCAGACGAGAGGAAGAAGTGGGCGTATTTCTCCTGCCGTGTAATCTAGAACTGCTACAGCTTTATCAAGCCATTTTATTGCATATTTGTCATTTATTTTGGTAGGGAGTGCTTTCATCTTACGCTCCATAATGGCAGGTAGAAAGGTGTAATTTTAGCCCTTGACAGCCTCCTCCATTTCACCAGGTTGTGTAGGAGATTAGCAATGACGTCAGGTGCGAGAGGCTTGATTGCTATGAGGCATCCTTATTGTCTTCGACAAAGTAGTGAGAAGGGGTACTCATAGGAGTTGTAAGATGGCCTTTGTCGTCGTAGATGATTGAAGTTGCGCTTCCACATCTCTTTGAAAGGACGCGCTCAATGACGGATTAATATCTAGCTATTTTTAATTTTCATTATTCTGCATTGGCACTTGGATGAGCGGATTGCTCTTGGCAAATGGGCCAGCCACCAGGCTGTGCCAATAGACTTTATAGCCCTGTTTACTAAGCATGTTTACTTAGTTTGTTACAAATTAGAGGAGTTACTGTCGCTATAAATGCAGTTGAATTTGACGCTTGGAGCCAATTTGAAAAGCTTGGGTAAATTTATTTTTTGATGCACAAAACCATGAGGATAAGATGAATTGGAGTGTCAAGAGTACTACGTTTAATTTGTAAGTTGGGGCAAAAGGATGCACGACTGGTCGCCATCAAGAAGCTGCAAGTGCTCATCTCTCAACTTCATCTATTTCGTACACAGTAATGAACTTTCGGCATGCCATCACTTTCCTCCCGAGTCCTCCGTGTGGCGGAGCGAGATGTGGCACATCTACGTGCATCTTGTCCCCTAGAGCAATCAGCGTTGTCGTTATCACAAGGAGAAGATAATAGGGTTACTTCGTGTGCCAACCCAGCCTGATCTCCAGAGTGCTATGCACCGAATAACCAAATGCATCAAAGTTCTTTAAATTGAGCCTTACAAGTCAAAGTCAAACGAATTAGCGGGAGACAGCTTTGCTTCTGCTATGTGGCGCTATGATGTTCAGTAAGGAGGGTTACCTGGTCTATGGGCCACTGCAGTTAAACAAAGGACTTGATGATAGCAAAATTCCTGTCTTTCCTTAGGAGCATCATTTGAACAAGGGGCGACTTCAATCCATCTACGACTACTAAGGTCGCAATACAACTCCTATTAATGCTATTTTCCCCCATGTTTATCTGAGATAATAAAGTTGTCACTTGTACTTGACATAGTCGCTCACGACCCAAAGCATCTGGTTAAACCTGAGAAGGCTATCAAGTGCCGCAAGTGCTCATCCCCACCCTGTTATTGTAGAGCTTCAAGAAAGGAGCACTTTCTACCAAAATAAGTGACAAACTAAGCAATGCGATTGATTGACTGGAGGTTGTGAGCATTGAAAATGGCTTGGTAGGAGAAATACGTCCACCTCTGCTCTCGTTTGGCCAGGTGGAAGTAGATAAAAACTGGGTTAAGTGGTGTTTGAGAAACCACTACGAAAGGAGACAATTAATGGAGAAGAAGCTTTAGGCTCGGGCATGTCTGATCTAAGGGTTATTAGTCGATACGTTATTTGAATGAATGAAGTCTAAGATAGGCAAACAAGGGGGAGTTCATGCATCATAAAAAAATAAATAAGGACCAAGAATACGTTTCGTTTATGTAATAATTAGGTAGTAAAAGCGGTGGAAAATAATAAGGCATGCAATGCTCGAAAGCCTGGTGAGGGTAATGAAAGTCAAAGGAGACACTCATTGAAGATGCGTTGAATCAGAGGCTGATAAAACAGCCGTAGACTATGGGGCCTTCCTACGCCCACTTGGAAGACACCATTGGTTTTGGTTTATATGTGCAGTTTGATCCTCAAATCAATTCATGTGGAGTTGTGTCGACTTGTTTGCCTCCGCCGCGGTTTCCTTGAGCTAATATAAGGAATCGCAGCAACCGAGCTCTGTAAAAGCTCACTGTCGTCTTCATTCGCGTCGACTTTGTACCTTCGGATTAACACAACATGCATTCACAAGGTAGTTCTCTCATATCTCAAACACAGTGTATAATTAAAAGGCACGTGCCCGAAACACTGCGAAAGGCAACGAAGGACCGAAAAAAAGAGGAAGACAAACATGCCAAAACAGGTCAGAAATTAGCCGTGAGAAGCCGTTGTAGGACCAAGAGGTTAGGAATTCATTTACAGCCTAAGGGCTGCAAGCGTGGTTTGCGTTTGGGGGCCATGGAGACCTCGCCCAGCAATACACACTCCTAAGGGAGATACGATTTACCATTCTTCTTAAATGTGGTACTTTTATTTTTTTTATATCATGTGAAAAGAAAGAAGACTAATAGATGGGAGCTCATAGACGTTCGTTCAATTTGTGTTTATTGCTGTTTCGTGGGTTGTTACTCACTCCATCTATTTGGAAGCACTTACCGATGTCTTTGATGTCAAAATTTCTCTCCCTTATCATTATTGTTAACAAATGAGGCCATGAGATCGAGGTCATGAGCATGAGATAATTTTTTCTTGGATGGTGGGGGAGCGAGTAGATGATGGGTAGGTTGACCACCTAGATTGGTGGGTAGGAAGGAAGGTGGAGATTGAAAATCCTCTCATCGCAGGTTTTTCACATTGGTTTACAGACCTATCCATCGGCCAACCAACTAACCGACGGGCCAGTCTGTTGGACGACGGTTTAGAGTCGATGATTGAGTCAGTGAGGAGGCCCGAATGTGGGTCAGTGGCACGCTGACTCACCACATCACTCCAGTACCTCCCCCTCCTCCGCGTCCCTTCCCTGCTGGGAACACTGGACACCGCCACTTGGACGCTAATTCCTTTTCAATTATTCTCTTCAACTATTGTTTCGACGATAAAAGAAATACAATTGCCTGATCTATTTGCTGGGCATTACGCCACAGGCGCGGGCACCCACACCTGCGCGAAGGGTATGTCAGTTGATACTCAAGGCTAGGAGTGTGGACGAAAAGCATCAAAATCCAGGTAGAGAGTGATGAAATGACAGCTGAGTCACAAACTGACTGGTTGTTATAAGTTTAGTTGGGTCACACTGCTACTGCAGCAGCACAACAAGCAGGTGGGGTAGGGTCGGCTCCCACACAGTGTGAATATGCTGCGGGTTTGCATTCGGTTTCACTGATTCAACTACAACTACTATCTCTACAGCCTCTTTCAGCATGGCTGGAAATCAAGTAACTCATCCCAAGGTCTAATCCTACAGCCCTTACCATCACTGCTACCACAAAATCATGCCTTGTGAGCCCTGAAATTGACAAATAACGTTTCGTCTTAAGGTCTACACTTTGAGATTGGCCACGAGATGCGTGAAGTGATAAACATTCCATCGTATGTTTCCTCCGCCTCACCCTCCTGAATTCAATAAGGGTTAATAGCTTCTTCTTGGTTTTGCTTTCCTAATTGCCAACATGTTCTCCGTGTGCAAAACACCCTCCTTTATACGCCTACTTGCTGGAGTAGACGCAAAGTCTTCGCACCGCTGCTACCAGGCCTCTTCGTCTTTCAACTGCCAGATCTGTAATGCTTTAAATGATAAAATGAGATCGAATTGGCAATCCACTAGATGGTTTGCTCCCTAACAATTGCGGGCATTAATTTCTGAGTGGTAACTTTGTTAAGGGGAGTTTTAGTTTTGCTGACATGTATGCATTGCGCGTTGTGCTGCCAATTGCTGATATCTGTGGATTTGCTAGGTAAACATTGGGGCTATCGGCAGAATTTGTTGGCTCGGTAGGGGCGGGGGCATTTCTAGGTATCAATGAATACAAATGTCGCGTTCGCTATAGCTTCGTACGGTTCTCAGGTTAGATAAGATTGCAGCCAATGTGATGCTGTGGAGCAAGGGATTCGATGTGCCTTCTTATTTTGCGTGCTAGCATGCTTTTGTCGTTTGGTCGTGGGTTCTCTCATGCTTCGTGTGTAGTAAGATTTTTGTTACATTGGATCATTAGACGGATTTGCGCTTCGAGAACGTCTACCGGCTTCTCCTATTCTCTTCCATGCCAGCTTGGACACGATGGGAACCTCATGATATGAACGTCAGTTGGGCCGTTTTTTTCCCAACCGCAATGCCTGCTCACATCCCCTTACGTGCTTGGCAATGCTGTGGGCGAGAAAGCGAGTATGTGATGGCACTTTGTGATGGGTTCGTTTTTTGATGATTGGGATTGTGCCGAGAAATGTGCCTACTTACTCAACTGAAGACTCGGTGTCTGTTGGATAATTCCCTGCTGCTAAGTATTCATTATATTAAGGCACCTTTTAATCCATGCCATTTGTGCGTGAGCATGTCACCACCAAGACTTCTTCATCGTGATCAACTTGCCTACTTGTGATGATTCTTTGCTGCATAGCACTGCTGCTAGAGAACAGTGTAGGTCAATTTGAATGCCTCTAAATGGTTTGTTGCTGCTTTGGTGGAGAGAGGTTTAGAGTAATGTGGTACAATCGGAGGAAAGGAGGCTTAACTTTGCAAGACACTTTAGGCTCACTCAGTGTTTTCTCACTTAACCGTTGTGCTACACTGATGGGTGGTTGTTAATCGGTTCTCTTTTTGCGCACACTTGTGTTACTGCTGAACAATGCTTTGGGCGTCTAGTTTGGAATGTTTTGACAGTGCGTTGAGTGGTTGCTGTGCCTTGACTTTGCGTCTTGGCATTTGGGGCCTTAGTGCTCAGTGTTGAGTTGGGCCTTTTGTTGACGCGTCACACGAGGATTGAAATGAGTGGCCACCTGAGCATGGGTTTGGTTTGGGCATGTGTTGGGTCTCATCGTTTATTCTGGGCTGTGAGTTAGTAATGCTTGGACTAGTCGCCAGTCATTGTACTCCACAATGGGCGCGGAAGCATGATCAATGGGTGGGTGACGATCTTGGTAGGTAGTATCTCCACATTACCATGTGGTGATCACCCGCTCATCATTTTTGCCAATAAAAGATCATCGGGAGCCGCATTCAATGCCCATCCTTTTTCTCCATGTAGTTGCTTGCTATTGGGTTAGGCGTAATTGAAGTTGGCGTGAAAGTTTGCATTGCGATTGTTTTGGATTGCAGTCACTAATTTGTTGCTGTCTTTTTTGTCCGCAATGATGGATTCGGTATGCATTCCCATTTTGCGTGGAAGCATGCTTTTATCATTTGTCTGGCTGGTTGTTTGTTTTTTTGTGGGTACTGTCGCACTTGATATGTGGTAAGGGATGTGGTAGTTCTGGGTTGTTAGTTGTTATTACGTCCTCCAACTTTCGGTTGGCTTGCGTCATACACCTACATGCTGGTGCGGATGCAAATGCCTCGCATAATGTGACTGTAGGGACGTTTTATTTTTTTCCAACGGGAATGCCTGACTCACAATACCGATGTTCTTTGAAATGTAATTGCAGGTGGCTAGAGGTAAGGGGCTGACTGTTAATCTGGTCTTGAAGTAGCTCAGCCGCTTACTCGCTGCTGCCTGCCAACCTGCCTGCCTTGGGGTCCGAGACGTCCTGGGTGGGAATGGGTAGGTGTTACAGGCAGAACCACTAAGCCGCATGCAAAAGAATCCGTTTTCCACTTGTGGAGGCGTAAGCAAGCATGTTGTGGAATGGCAAGCCGGATAAGTTTTTGATGCTTCCTTACAACTTTGAACCTTTGTTGCTTTCTTCGTCATCGGAATGCTGATTAACTTCCTCCACACGTCCACTTGGCCAGGTAAGGCCAAAAGCTCTATAACTTGGCTGTGAATTCCTTTTTTCCCACCTGCAAGACCCCATCACCTTCATTGTACGATACTTCAAGCGATGCGTTGAGACTGATTTACCACCAGCACCAAGTTATCTGCCTTTCTATGGAAGGGTATTTATGTACTGCCTCTGTGCAAGTGTCCTGATCATTGAAATGTGCATGCATAGAGGCGTGACTTGTGGAGGTGAGGTGAAGGACTCAGCGAAACGTTGGGTGACGTTGCTATCGGTGAAATGGACGCATAAGCTAGTTGGTGAATAACCCTTCAGTGAAGCAGCGCGTTCGGGAAAGGCGAATGCTCACGACCTGTGGCTCAAACTCTTTCCTTCCTCCCTGTCTATTTTTCGCTCTTTCCTTCACTAGTGGCAGAATGAAGACAGATCTGGGGATGAGGAAGATGATGATGAGGGGTGCGGGACGGCGCTGTTGGGAGGAGATCTGTCGAGTTCGTAGCATTCTTTACTGCCATCATTGCCACCTCTTGTTCTTCTCCCTCTTACATCTGGCGTGGGCTATAGCCAAGTGGGTATAATTCATACTTTATGAGGTTGCATTTACGTTTCGTGGCCTTGGCATTAATCCGTGCTAGTTTCATGGGCATTGTTTTGATGCAGTGCCATTAAATATTTTCCAAAAGCAGAGGTACGTGTTTGGCAGTTCTTATTTCTTGCTTACGTTGGTAGGTCAACTTGGTTAGATTTTCGCAGCTGAACTGAAGGCATCTGAATTGAATAGAGCGGAACGACACCAGTGCACAGGCCTGTGGCATGGTGCAGAAGGTAGAATCCCAGTTCAAAAGATATTGCCGTGCATCATCTACAGTTTTGTTTTGCAAGGACAGACTCACAGTCAAAGCGAATTCAAGCAGAGGCCACCAATGAAGATCAGTGCAGGTGGTGTGCAAGGACATGTCGTCCCTCTTCTCGGTTGACATTAATTCTCTTTGTGTCAGGATGCCGATACCAGTCGGACTTATTTCACTGCTCACCTACAATTTGAACAGCAGTGCAGAGTATAAGTTGGAGTGTAAAATTGCATAAAGTCATAAATGTCATTTACCGAGTTGTGTTTGTGCCACTTCCATCTTCTTTCAGAGAAGTGGTGCATGGAATGGGAATTTAGTCACAAAATCCGTAGGCGAAGCACCAAGTCAAGGTGATCTGCTGACAGCTTATTTCGTGAGATGAGCTTCTACAGCAACCTCTACTAGGCGTAACACTTTATTTTAATTGCAGGGTCTGCGAACTTTTACCCTTGGAACATTTCGTTCCACGATCCACAGGTATTGCACAGCCACATCAAGAGCCTTAGCGCGATAACTCATAAGCAAGACCTCTAAAAACTCCTCAGCCATGTGCTTGCAAAGCTAAGCATTTCCTACGTGCTGCATTTCTAACTCAAGTTACTCCTTTTGCTTTCTGAATAGCAAAGAATAACAGTTGCCAATTTTCACCGATTCATTTGAATGCTATGGTGACAGAATCTCACCCGAAACGGCTTTGCTTTCTTTGGCAGTGGATAAACTTCTGCGGGTTCCATCTCCAAAACGGTCTGTATTTTGCCATCCACATTCCTTGCCCATCCCTTCAAAATGTGCATGTGACTTGAAAATGCAAAACTGCTGCTGTCATTCAATAACCACCCTTTTGACCTCATCATGGAATGACTCGTGTTGTGGCTACTCATGATTTCAATTTGATTTGCTTCCATGTCGCACTGCCTAATGCTCAATCTCTGAGAGTAAGGGGATGGAAAAACCATCCCCAAACTAAATGCATTTAAAAAGGAGTAAGTGTGTCAGTACGAGCAAAAGAGGAGCACCGCTGGATGCTCGAGCATCCACACTTTTTGGTCCCTGGGCATTCAGTACTTCAATCCGTGTTTGAATTTAGCCTTCCTGACCACTTCCAAATCTTTCCAATTTTCCATGATATGACTCTCAACAAAAAATGTCATCGCACAGTGCACATGTGCTTGCATTGTGTTTGATTTCTGTAGCAGATGCAAGCTAAGGAACGCATGAATTTTGCTTTTAAGGCTAGCAGAAGGCATGATTTAAGCAAGTAGTGATCTACATAATTGAAAGGCAAATTTTCTCTGCTTTACAAATCACACCTAATGTTCACCTCATCCTGCATGACATGCTTGGGTGATTAGGAAGAGAGACAGCAATGCGATGAAATGCACCATCAGTAGCACATTCTTCCCTTCTTCGCTAACGTTATGGCCACCTACACGCACAAGCGCACACATCGAAGTTGCTTCCGCCGCACCTGTGAGTTCCATCATCGATATGTTCCAGAATCTTTCTAGTCCTTAGTGATCCCTGTAGTGTTCTACTGCGGCCAAAATCATCGGCAGAGGCTAATAACCACCAATAGATGAGAACTAAAGCAGATGCACGACAGATGCAAGCAAAAAATACATTTCCACTGCTGCCGGAAGTACAGGTCTCAACACAATTTCCTTCAAAACTGTTTGTTTGAACATATAGCCGATTTCCACATAAAATAGGCTCTTGACGAAAAGCAATTTGCTAGATTTTGAAAGATGTGTTGACAAACCCAACCCTGCTATTTGCTGCACACAATTTCGCTATTCGACACCTAAAGCACCGCCCAAATGGTGAGCGTATTAAATTGTAGGTATTAAGCAAAAAAATCATTTTGCATAACAATGCACCACGCATACCTTGAGCATATTTGCTGTCGTTGAGGAGGTAAATGGAATGCATTTGTCAACAGGACATCCAAAATTTGCCCGTGAGTGTAATTTAGGAGGCTCCACCGTTCATGATTGAACTCTTAATAACTTACTTTTTGTTATTTTATGAAGATAGTTGACGCAGACACCATCTTAACCTAAAGCAGCTGCCATTTCAGTGTTGCAGCACTATGCTCAGAGGTCTCCAATGGCTTCCAGTCAGATTACCTGCGCAAATTGCCTATTTACAACGTGCTTCATTATTTAAGCATTCATCTGTTGTTTTCCATCTCGACTTTGTCCTTGCAGACACCAAGTCGACCTAAAATGACATCAACTGAAGTAACCACGCTCGGGCGTCCTCATCGCCACATCAGTCATTCATTAGTAGATCTTGTTCTCCTTCCAACCGATTTAAATGCCAAACACCGATATAGTAGAAAACAACGACTTGAGGAGGTCCAGTGCTTTCGTTGTAATTCTGAGTTAAATGGAAGCTACTGAAGCGTCCATGAGCAAAATAAAGATCACAGATAATTTGTAGATCTATCCTTCCACAGAAGACAATCAGTAAAACACAATTATTTTAGAGTCCGTTGCAGTAACTGCCTAAGGCATTTTGGTTCCGCAATGCAAATCAAACCTCGAAGCAGGTCTTGCAAAGTTGGTGCGCTTGGCCCAAATTCAGTTGTGGTCAAATTCTCAGACGAAGCTAAATGGCAGAGGCGTTTCGAACTAAGACAGGTTAGTGATGCGCGTTTAAATTAAGCAATTCCAGTTCGCTTGAGGCCATCCATAAAATTGAGAGAAACATTTGACCTTACCTGATTCAATCAGTTCTTAGCTCAAAATATGTACAAACCGCAATCACGCATTCAAGTGCTAGAGGTCGGCAACCACGCATGCATGCTCTGATGGTTCCACACGACTTACTTCTATAATTTCCAACTACACGAATTTTCCAAGGACATGAGCTGTGTGGAATCACGGAACATAATAATGTTTTTGACAGCATTTTCATCGTAAAACTTTTAACGGCTTCGAGTGGTCGGAATGTAACTTTTGCATTGATGCCAACCAGTTGATTATTTCGATGAGTCGGTTAAATGAGAGCCGACTGAAGATGTTTACGTAGCCAAACTGATTTCAGCCACTTTTTCATTAAATACTGTTGATCCTATTTGCCTGTGGTTTTAGACGTTGGCAAATTTTCTTATCGTCAAAACTCATGTTTATGCTCTTGTGAAGGATGTTTCACACTTAAGGAACATGGCAAATTGACGTGTAGATTGCTGCTTCTAATTGCTAACCCGACGATAACCACTTCTTCTGATCCAGCGCATTCTTGCCACTGATAATGATGGGTTGTGAGTGAGGGAACTGGGAACTTTTGTGTCGCACCGTCTTCTTACACACCTATTAGATCACTGCGTCCTAATCACGCACCCTGCAACAACATCGGAATGATTCGTTTAAAAGGCAAGCGATCAGTAAGACCGATAGGTAAAGTGACCGCAACTTTACCCATCTCGGTTGGTGCCTGTTTGTAAGTCAGCTGAACTGAAAATGCACCGGCACACCAGCCAACCATTCTAATGTAAGAACGGATTTACTATTTTTATGGTAAGATTTGCATTTACGCAGACCAACTTTGAGTTCTCCGGTAAGTTTGTGCAGTTGATAAGGTTTATCTGGGTTCAAAAATTGCACATTTCATTGCAGTGCCAAATCATGTGTAATGAATTTTAAAAAAAATTAGGGCGAACGCAACGGAAGATGCGTAATTGCTAAAAGCTTTCCCTTTTACATAAATGTTTGGAGGTATAATGTGCTTGGTTAGCCGCTAGCGCACTATTTGATGTCACCTGAATGAAAGCCGAAACTGCATGGGCACCGATGGCATACGAGAAGTAGGAGCCCTAGTTGGCAGAGGTACACCAACACTAAAAGGTAAAGAAGTTAAATGCTGCTTTTGATGTTGTCGCAACTGTGAATTTACGGACACTCTACAAGATAAATGCTAGTAAGTGTTTGAGTGAGTGAATGCCATTTTAGTGTTCCAAAATCGATTCGCCAGCTTACAGTTGATTTGGTCATTATTTTCAAGGAAAGTCTACATCGGTATTAGTCTGCAGTAGAAATTGACGAGCTTGAATGCGTAAAGATGTACGAAGGCTCTGACCTAAAGCACTGTCTGTTGCTTGAAAACGGTTGACATGCATTTGCAATGAAGGCTCTTCAAATGCCTCGGAGGTTCAACAGTTCCTCCACCATTTACCCACCCTTTGTGCCTCGCAACCCTTTGGAGAGATACAAGAGCTTGGGCAAGGGTGTGATGCTAGGCAGAGGTAATGCCGAACACATGTATCCTTCCCGTCACCATATTCTCCTTTAACTACTCATCGAATTCACCGATTTTGGTGATAATCGATTCCATGATTTTGCGTTAGTTTTGGTCGCTTCTCATCTTCTAACATTGGCTAGAATTGCACTCTTACTTTGATTCCCCCATTGGTTCTTCAGATGTCGACCTGGATTCTGGGTCAGCAGACCGCCACTCGAGCCTCAGTCACAGGCACTATAAGTAGGCGCAAGTGGGCAGGCCTGATTATCGTAACACCACCAGTCGTGTGGAAAATCAGCCGGGCAGCCAACACACTTCCCTGCTCTGTGCGGTCGTACTTTAATGGAATCCGGACGCCTACAAATTCGAGTGGACGCAGGTCTGCAAATAGCGAGAACACCCTTGTGTCCTAGTGGAATCAATTGCATGAGAAGGAAGGTAGTACAGTCCATGTGAGAGATAATGCTGCATCTATCGGAAAACAATCGACTGATAAACTTACAATTCAGCTCTACATTTGATTCAGCAGTCCTAGCTTTCCACAATATCCAGTGTGGAAGGCAAGTTCTCCGCTGGCCCACTGCGTGGAACATGGATGGCTGATATGAAATAAAGGTTGGGTATTTTGGATAACCGAAGCCACTGGATTAGTGACAGCCGCATGAAAAAGGCAGAGACGAATTCTGACCTCATTGTCCTGGGTGGAAAACCATTACATTGCCGCGTTGAGACGAGACGATGGCTTTCACATTGCCTTCGGCTGTGTCCTAGTAAGGGGATTTGGTTTCCTTAACCAGCCAAACTTCCTTCTGACTAGTCATCCACATTCCGTTCTGAGGCAGCCATGATAGTGCCGTACGAGAGCACACAGAATGGCTACAACAGATAGCTGAGCCAGAAGAGGGGATGAGTGGATGAATTGACACAAGACTGTAGGAGGCAGAGATTGCGGTGAAGGAAAACAAATGATGTGACAATGAGGGCAACAGTTAGAGGGAATCGAAGGGCAGCATTCAAATTGGCTGCCATGGCAGGACTATTAAGAGTGGTCCAGCTATGGTCTGCCTGATGAAGAGTTTGCATCACAATGCTTCTCTCATTGTTTGCAATAATGCCGACAACCGTAAATAGCGATTGTAACCGACTCACCCCATGCTCGTAGATCCAATAGTAGAATTGTTTCATTTCAATTTTACCGTTGTGTTCATCATGGAAGGTCAGACGCCGGCCGGTTTGACCTGTCGAGTGCAAAAGTGGGATACCTCGTTGATCAGCTTCTATTAATCTCGCCTCAGGTTACTTGTGACCCTGATTGCGGCATTGCGAAATTAAGCGTTTCGTTTTGCTTCCCTAGCTCTTCGCCAGAATTTGTTGGGTGTCATGTGACATGTGTGTCTGGAGGCATTTTCTCCACCCACCACAATTTAACATGCACTTCCATTGCTTGACTGCATTTGAAGCGGTTCGTAAGTTGCGCACAAACTGCTCAAATCTTCATTTTCAATAGCTTAGTGTGCTGACTAACAGCGAAGCTTCAGCTAATTAAACGCTTATGCAAGGCGTTGGAGTCCTCGATCCTTCCGAGAGAGGGGCTGGTATAAATCTGCGAATTTGCTAAGTGGTGCTGGCTTCTGTGGTACCTACTACGTGCTTTACGGTTCTCGTCTATTTATCAGCGTAACGATTTGAGAAACCACTTTTATCAGTTGCATGAGCAACCTGTGCCCGCAAGTGAATTTGCACATTGAGCTCAGCAGCTACTTCAACTGCGCGACGTCACAGCCGTTGGGAGTTGTAAGAATTTAAAAATTGAAGGCCATACTTCTCTCTCTCGTTTACCACGCATTTGTTGATCACACGTCTGTGATACTTTAGTGAAGATCTAGTAGACATTGCTGCTGCGACTGCTGTCATTGGGATCCTACTTCATCAAGCGAGTTTGTTTTTTCCTACCATGGAAGGCGTGGACATGAATTTGTGTCTAATGAAATGTTTGCCTGAACTAAGTGTTTGTACCTCGATGCTTTCCCAGTGCTGCATGTGTTGCAACAGCCTCACTCCTTGAATGCGCACATCTAGAATTCTAAGCTGTGTAATTGATGGCTACGTGTTTACATGGCTGCCGTTAGTCGTGTGGCTTTGATGACCGTTTGTGTGCATTTCCCTTTTAAGAGCTTTAGGGGGGCTTTCAGATTGAGGTAATGGGTGACGATGGTCCTTGACGTTTTGTTTGGGTGACTGGTGAGCGGTCGCACTATGCAGGATGTCCTGCAGGTGAACTATTGAATTGGCTAGCGGAGATTACACGATATGATGGATAAACTTTTCTTCCCTACCACCTTTCTTCCATGCTTGGCTCATGACTTGTTATTGGAAATATGGGACTCCGAATGTCAATGTAAATAAGGCGCTCTGCATCCCATATTGGCGGTCATATCTTGGCGCTTGCGTATGACTCTAACAATGACCTCCTTTTTAAGCCGCCCCTATGAAACAGCATCAACATCCTCTACGACGTTCCCGGTCAGTCCGCAATTCTCCTGCTTTGGGCAACGTTTGGTCAGATGCCCATCGTCATGTGCAGCTTGTGTTGGCCGGTGTTCAGTTCCCAAAACTATTCGTCTTTAAACATTCTAGTGGGAAAGACCGTCGATGAGTAGACATAGCATGGAATTGGGTAAGCTACAACAACGTTTGCCCTTCTCCTCCTGAGCTCCAATTCATGACACAGAATTAATTCATGAATTCCACTTGCTACAAATTTCAGCTCCTTTATTTTAAAGAATACCAGAATCGCGTTTCCTACAGAGATTTGCATTTATTTATGCAATTCGCAGCCACCCAGTAATTGGCCCTGTACTCACCATAACAATTCCATTTCATCATTGGCTGTGCTGCATTTTCAAGTACATAAATAGTACCATACACGTTTCTTACATTGATACAATTTATTCTCCCTGCGCCTATGCTTCCATGTATTTTGGCGTAATTTGAGACAAAGCACTGACGCATTTTCAGATGTGTGGGTGCGGAGACATAAGCACTTGGTGATATCACGCTGGCGCACGGTCGGCCATGCACCAGATTCTGATAAGCTTCGAATATTTACCCAATTTTGAAATGTCAGGCCCTAGCGTTGTGATACGCGTCACACATGCAAGGACAGTCTGCTTGATTAAATAAGAATATTGCCAAGGTGGCAAAGGAGCCTTATGGGTTTGCATGTAAATGCTGTCGTTCTAACAGCATTTCAAATTAGCTTAGCGGACTCTCCTAACTCCGTTTTTAAATGTCTTTCCAAAAGCAGGATGTCAGTGCATATGGCAAGTAAGTTTTAACAGTTTTTTTCTATATATTTTTAACACTCAGTTGCCGTTTCTTTTCTACTTCCGGTTAATATTAGATATACCCCCAATTTAATGCTTCTCGTTCCGTTGTCCTGCCAAGTTGAATGCATGACAAGTTGAAGAGTGCGACCGATTGGCGTTAGGCGGCCACTGCCAGAGTGGCATTGCGCTGCATAATGCAAGGATTGATGATTGTAGAGTTCTACCGCTGGACTGCTACATGCACTACACATCCTTTTGTGGTAGATCATTGGTAAATGCGATGCGTTTCGTCACAGATTATTGGATGCAAATGCGGCTAAAAAGGGACTAGCTAGCCCACAAAGAAGAAACTGCAGTGCTTAGGATTTGATTGCGTTCATCCCTGAGGCAAAATAGGTGCCGGTCATTTCTTTCAAGGAATGCTAATGATTTTCCTCATTTAACAGATTTATAATCCTCCTTAAGCCGCTTTAATCCACTCTGCTCCCATCCTCGACTGTTACCACGAGTAACATTTTCGCTCAGTTGGGCAGCCTAGATGGCTGTGTCCATCCAAATTTTGGTTCGTATCAGTTCATTCTTTTTCGGCGTCCTAGTTTGCGCTTCCTGATTTTACCAAACCAAGCACCTACTGTGAAAATTAATTGACTAATTACTGCAAATGCCTCTTTTAGGGTCCATGCAAAAGTGGGAAAAGAAGCCGAATAAAGGGTCAAACCGTTGAAGATGGAGAGCATGTTGTAACTACTTTTAATGTTTATAGTGCTTATTTGATGTGCTTAAGCTGACCTCTGTTTTATTCCAGAAAAGGAATTCAATTTTCTTGCATTTTGTTAACTAATGTTAACACACATGCGCGTGAAATAGGGACCGAGTCAGTGAGTTTGTGCTAAAGATAGAATTTTACTTATTATTTGCATAATGCGCTGCAGGTAGGCTTCAGATTTCCGGGTGCTAATCCTTGTATAAGGCAAAGTCTATTCTGAAAGAATCCACTTAGGCAGAGTATTTTACAGGACGGTTTGGAAAGGTCATGGATGGAAACAGCGTTACCTTTGTGGTGCTTTGATAACGAGAGCTCATTTGCATGACTGCAGCTAGAAATTGACTAGATAAGGCGAATAGCAGAATGCGTTTGAGGCAATGCGATGCAAATTTGACCAGGTAACTCTGGAAGTGACACTAACCGGTGGTAGATCTTGTAATTCTGGGTCTTAAGGGCACAAACCACAAGGTCGTACATTCTGAGTGGCCAGTATCATAAAGCGCAGTCTCCTGTGACGAAATAACTTCTCTCTGGTGTGGATCGGTCCCATAGGGAAAAACGCTGATGATTCTGGAAGGCTCTAAACGGTTTTATACAACAAAATATCTGCTGAAATTAAAGAGCTTCTCGTAATGAAATTCCCAAGGACGGAAAATGCTTTCCCATGAAATGTATCTGTTTCAGAGGCTCATAATAAGCCTCCTTTTAGTCCTGACTTCAATTAATGATGAAAATGCTTCATACATTTCTCTTTACGAGGCCAAAATACTGTATATCTATTTCAGTGACAAGTAATAAGCAAATACCGTCCACTTATACAATCCAATTGATGTACATTCGGCGAACTGGGAGCGGCTGAATCATTCTAAACACATCCCAGAACTACCCGTACAAAATGGCAAAACAGCAATCTAAAATGGACGAATAGACAAGGCTTATGCGTGCTATTCTCATTCGGTAAGATGCGATGCACGCAGTACGTGGAAGCTGTCTGATTTGGCACCCTGAGACGCCGCTCATTGTGTTCGCAGTAAGGCGACAAGAGGAGGGACGTGAATGCACCCTGTGATCCGTACAAATATGATTTTATAGGGCTTTAGAAGAAGCCACGACAGGGCTCAGATTAGGTAGTGAGATACCAACAGTTCAATTAGTAAATACCTCGAGATAATGGCGTCCATTTTATTACCTCCTGCTTATGGAAGAATTCGTCAATTTAGCGTGAAACAGCAGGTGTTGGAGATCTGCATTTTACCATGATGCCGTTTGTTCCAGGTCACCTTGACAAAGTGACCTCGCCTAAGTAGGTTGAGGCCCACCTAAATTGGATTACGATTAAGAATTAACTTAGATCAAGCTAAATGCTCGGCGACGTTTTAGCATCCCTACCCGAGCGACTCTGCATTGCTAGTGTATTTCATGGCCTCCTATTATCAAGAGACCATTTGACAGGTCAGTCTCTTCCCAATTAAACCACCACACTCTGCGCTGACCATGAATGAGTTACATTGCATCAACCACAACACATCAACGAACAATGAACACACTTTCCAAGTCGGAAGCAAGTAACACACTGCCACGGTGTGGCGCATCAACAGAACAATGACCACATCGAGTCGCACTGCAAGCCATTCATTGTGATGGCTTTTGACGGTGGGGGCAGCAATCACGAGAGGACAAATGTGATGGCAATGACGAGGATAAACAGTGCAGACATGCAAACTGTGCGCAATGATCCCCTTCTGAGAAGCAGAGTGACACCCACCAACTCGAGGAGTCGATAGCAGGCTGATCGGGCGGTGAGACGCTCCTCCGACTGTTCATTGCTCAAGTGGCTGCGAGCGGGTGACTTCATTGCTACGAGGGGATGAAACCATCCGCAAATGTCGTCAAATCATTGCATTCGCATACCACAACTAAAGCGGTTGTCTCAGGTGTTACCTGTGCGCAAACAGCTCTGCACGAGCTGCACATAGTAGGCCAGCTGGTAGACAAGGACTTCGACGGCGCAGATCCTCAACTTCCACTTACAGTGGTTAAAGCCTACATGCGACATCTTAATAAGTACCAACTTTTCCATATATGTGGGTGAAATTGGTTAGTAAAGACAGAAGGTGTACCCAAGCAAAGCGACGTGTCCATTTGCTACGTCTCAGACGCGGCAATAGTTGGTTCTAGTGAGTGATGCTCTTTGGCCTCAAGTCAGGATGTGCATTCTACTCCTCAAAACGCGATGTGCACTTCTCTGCATAGGTTTGCTAAATCTTCATGTTAAAAATGACTGCAGACTGTCCATTAAGGCTCTACTGAGTTCTAACATTCATTGCTCTAATGATGGGAAACGCTGTGCAAACGCGCTGCACTGCCCGCTTTACAAATATAGTGGCTCCGAAGTAAGAGCAGGTGCGATTTTCAGTTCCTGTTGAGCATCGACCCTCTTGCAAGTGGTGGTGTAAAATGAAAGAGCCGTTTCAACTGTCATCAACTTGCATTCAGATGTGGACCAGACACTGCTTTCCCCCTAGGTGGTTACACGAAGAAACGAAGGCCTGGACATAGGCAGTGACGTTGATCTGGCTTTCATGAGGGTAGGGTCGAGGAGATGGATTTCCTTCAGAATACCTGTCCACTTCTTCCTCATTCAGCTGGCGATAACCCACGAAGAAGATGTTCGTGTCATTCATTGTCATTTTCATGTCTCTAGCAAGCTGCAGCGCTGAAGTCCTGGCTCTGCGACAGTCCACGTTGCTCACGAAGAATGTGTGTTTCCAGTCCACCTCTTTAGGCGACAGACAGTGTTCCTCTTATAAAGAAGAATGACGTCAGCCCCATTTGTCAACTTATCTCTGCTTTCCTTCCACAGTGAGAATAACAGTAAATCTTTAACGTTCTTTCGCGTGGAAGTGGAGGTAAAAGTGCATATTTTGTTTGAGTGGGCTTATGGTAGAGTGTGTGATGACCGATTGTGGTTGACTAGGATGTGGAGGTCGTGGCTAGCGATGTCAATGACGCAAGATTTCAAACCTTGTCAATGTTGCGGCAGATGAATGAGTTGAGTAGTGCGAAGAATACCTTACGCCTACGAGTGGTTGCTGTGCGACGTGGTAAAAGGCCTCACCGCGTAATTCGACGGCACCGGATCGCTCAAACTACCAACCAACGCCAGGGATGATGAGCAAAACACAAAACGCTGAGATAGGAAATCGTATTGCTTTTGCCCACTATGAGACACATTTCACTTCATGAAACGCATCAATCGCTGGCTGAGTCTAGAGCATATTTTAGGACAAATGCCAGTCCATGATGAGGACTCAGGTATCGCGACGCCTTCTGTCCAACCTTGCAGCTATCACACGATGGCGAGATTTGAATTGCACTCTAAGCACTCCCTTGCATGGAGAGTCAACACTTCTGCAGCGACAAATGTGGATCGGACTACCCTTTGTGCAACCCAATGTCAAAAGCCTGCCTCATGGTAACTAATAGCCAGCCCATTCCAACCGTCTCTTCCATTACCCCTAAAGCACTTCGGATTGGTAATGACTTTCCGCCTTCGCATAATTAAGGCAAGCTAGAATTGTGCTAAAAGCTATTGCCTCGATTGCTTTCATCGTTATTCAGAAGTTGTGCTTAAAACTGTTTGGAAAGCGTGGGGAATGTGCTGGCTGTGTCAAAGGTGTGGGATTGTGAGACTACAATGAATCGTGACCACGGCACGGCCCCAATGCTACGTTTGTTTTCATGGTCGTCTCCAGCATTAAAGCAATGGTGTTTGAGTCCTAGAAGGGTTTTCATAAAGCGTCTGTGACTTGCACATCTATGAACCTAATGGATGGTTCAACTTTTCGAAACAACAAATAGCTTCTCAAGATATCATGCTTAACACCCCTTTGGTCACAAGCCACAAACTCCGCGATGACAATATCAACTAATAAAGCTACGGATGCTGTGGCCGGTAGTTAATGAGCAAATAAAAAAGCAAAAATCCAATGCTATCATTTCATGGAATAAGCAAGAAACTTAACATGGTGTGGCAAAGATTACTCAACAATCGAAGCCAAAACCTACTGCAAATTGAAGTGTGTGGAGGTACAATACTCCAGAAGTCTTGGCCCCATCCGTCCGAGTGTGAGTTCAGGTTGGGCGGAAATATGTGCCTAGTACGGCAGAAGAGCAAATAACCTTCCTGCTTCACTTGCAGTTACGTCGGGCAGCCGCAGGGCTTTTAGCTTGTTTTGCCTTCAGCTCTCACCAAAGCATCATGCAAGCCTTCTCACTCTACCTACCCCATTCCCTACCCTACCGAACTCTACCCTGTAAGGCGCGAAGTAAACCACTGCTAACAGCCTGGTAGAGGTCGTGGCGCACGTGGCACTGAGTTGAATTTGACGGCTAGGCTAGATGCTCGTCTTGCAACAACGAGGAACTGAGGACAGAAGTTAGAGGGTGTCGAATGTGCCTGGAACTCCAAACTGAAAGCCACATCAAAATCCTCTATGAGGCAGTTGAACATGATGAGAGGTTCGTACACTATACTCCCATCCACAGCAATCACGGCGTCAGACAGTCGAACTTCTTCATCACCCTCAAGTCCCGTTGTGTACTTGGGATAATTAAAGTCGCGGTTCTGCAATAACGATGACACTTTTTGATTTCACTTTCCAGCCTCTGGATCATAATGATGTACATTTGAGAATAGTTATTCACTTGGGAATGATTTCGCAAGGAGACCGCAAGCATAGCTGAATCTTATGGACTGACGTGCTAAGGTCTTCTGCGCAACGATAGATACTAGTTGTTTCCAAGCTGCCATGGGAGCAACGCTAAGTTTACTTGAGTCTCTTTTCCTCACTAGGTACACTCGTGCATCGTCTGTCTTCTCGCATGCAGCCATTGGAGCTCATTGTGGCAAACGCAATCGTGACTCAATGCGGAAGCACGTGCGATCCAACTATCAGCCCTCAATTATAACTGAACTGAACTGAACTACTAAGGAATCACGAGCAATTCCAGCTCATTTGTATTAGTTGCTTAAACAAAGTCGCTCACCTACTTTTCGCACACTACCAACTTCCGCTTATAGCAGAACTTTGAGGAAAGCATAAATTAATGTGGGAGTCGGAAAAGTGAATCGCCCTTTTACTAGGTCAAATTGAAAAGAAGCAGCTTGCCCTGTATCTTAAATGGTTTGTCACGATTCCTTATTTCTAGAGGCCTTCCATTGGAATCGATGGAGAGAGTTATCGTCTCCGATGCCTCGGGCACGTGACTGATGTCCATGTTTCCGAAGGCGTACACATTCGTCATGGTATTGGTGCACTGTAATTAAAATCACATTCGGCATTGTGCTTCGTCTTCATCACGCCACCGAGTATTTAGAGAGTTCAACGGTAATCCCTATCAGCTTGGCAGTCAATTGTCTTTGGTAAATGGGCAATTTCTCTGCTCTGCTCAACTTGACTCGGCACGCGTTTCAGATGGCAACGTGGTGATCGCACGACTGGGCATGAGACGATCTTTGGAATTCAAGGGGAACCCTATTCAGCTCTTGCACACTAGCACAACGAGCACTCAGAGTAGTGGTCTCAACAGATTAGAATCCGAAGCATGTGGCCTTCATGCTTCTGTTTATGCAGATGTGATGGCACATTCAACATCAAGGTAGCTGAATGGTAATGGTGCCAAACTCCCTTACAATGCCGGCCAGTTCACGAACTGAAAATAAGGAGCAGGAGAGTTGGTTGAGCTTTGCGGCAGCCTTGCAGAGTTGAAGACGATTGGAGATCTTCAAAAAGTGCATGGATCCACCTTCACTGGATGTTGCGGCCAAATATGTGGTTGTGCCAAGCTCCATGGCGCCTGCCAGTGCGGCGTTCAACTAGCCAATCGCTTTCCACACCATCTGCGACTGTGAAACAAAGCATCGGACAAAAGATGCACAACTCTCACAACAATAGTTTGCCTGGCAGGTGGATAACCAAGGCTGGCTTAGAAAAAGTCGAAATCTAATGCGTCAGCATACATGTTGCTTTTGCTTCATCTCAACATTGATGATGGTAGAATTGTCTCGTCCCCTCGGCACATCATCAACAGCTTCTAAAGCGAAATCGGAAACGCAAGATGTGAATGCGTGTGCATCTACGCATTGGATGGAGCAGCTCACCTCGACCTCTCACGAACACTGTTTTAGTTTGCTAACTAACACTTTGTTTGGCATGTGCGCCGTGTGCATGCTGTGGTAAAACCAACTTGCCTTCACTGTCAATGTCAGTATCGTAGTCCATTCACTTTGTAATGCGCTGACTTCAAAGGGCAATGGTGAGTACTCCCTGAAAGAGAGTAGTACATAGATAGACCAGTTAGTGGAATGGGAAAGCTAGTGGTTAATTTGCGTATGAGGCGAGAAGTTAGCACGCAGCTGAGGATCACTTTTGCTTTCTTGTCCACCCTATTTTCCAATAAATGCTAACCACGTGGGTCGTGCGGTAATTCGGAAGCATTAGTAAGGGTGCTTTGAGCGAACGGTAACAGGCGTGAGCCGTTGATTTCAGTGAGTTGGCAACAATCCACTTCAGCCCCCTAAAGGATCGAATGATTCAGTCGCATGAAATGTGAATGTTCAGAACTGCCAAAGCATTAGCTGGCAAACAAAGAGTTAGTTATTCGCAGTGTTTGCTGCGCACTCGCTCCCCTACAGCAGAGAACCAAGCAATCCAACCAAAATTATTCTTCTGGCTCTACTGACCTCCGTGTCACTTCCCGTATGTCTAAATTCACCAATTGGCCAATCACGAAGACGTGGAATCCATTGTGCTAGCTTTATTTAGAGGGGTACGGACGATGGGAACAAAGACTATGTGGCGAGCAGTGGGCTTCATTCTCGCGGACTAGCCAGCAATGAGGGTTGTGAAGGCTGGTTAGATGCAGCGCTTGGGGCAGTGCACAGTCGCGAGATCTCTGCCGTCATCCACCCACAAACCATCTCATATATAGCCTAAACAGTGCACTGCTGGTGCCCACAAATTTGCGTCTGATGCACGGGACGCTTAATTTCCCCACCAACTGATAATGGACGTAGTGGAAGGATGGATGTGCAACCGAGACCCTAACTTATTCGTGAGCCCACGCTGGTCACAGGGACAGTGGCGGTTGTGTAAGTTATGCTACCCGGCGACTACTCCGTTTTAAAGCTGCTCTGCGACTATCGGCCGAAGACTGCAGGGTGGTTCATTTTGGAGAAGAAAGAGGACCAGTTCGGCTTTTACCCTCTTTCATTCCCTTTCTGCCTACAAGTCTACCCAGCTTGATTTTAATTGAGCACCGCACACATGATAAATGGCTGATCACATAAATGCTTGACCAACTTCCATCATCCTCATTTCACCAACGGCGACTTGAAAGATCAGCTGGAGAACCTCCTCATCTAACAGTAAATTGGCGATTGGGATGATTTTCTGCGTGAGCATCTGCAGCAAAGCCACCACATAGGGTTGTGCTTCATCTAGCAGATCCATGGCAGTTGACGTCAAGGCGAGGAGGTTGGAAATGCTCAGGAACAGCGATGCGGAGTCAAAAATCTTAATGCTCTGCAACAACGCCGCTGGCGATTTGCCCAAAACCTGCAAATTTTAATAAGCTCTTCACTGTCTTCCATCATTTGCCAAAACGCATCCGACCTGCTGGTCGCCAATGAGGAGGCTGCCAATCCTGTTTCTAATTCTTTCCTTTATTGCTAATCCGCACAGTAAATAGGACGTCAAGCTTGAGAAGATTTGCATCAACACCGCCAATCGCTATAATCCAAAAGGCAATCAACCAACGCCACAGCCTCTGCGATTACTCGAGATAGTGAATGCAATGTAGACAGCCCTCTCAAAGTCACGATTGTGTGCAAATCAAAATGGATCTGTTATTTGGGCGTTGGGTTGGTGCAGTTAAATGCTTATGAAGGCGACGCATTGAGCGCAATAAGCACTTAGCACTGTATGCGGCTTTTGATGAGAAGGACTGCTTTGGTGCCCAAAGTGCTACAACGCAGCTTCCCTTCCCCCAGCAGCCACTCTCTCAGCTAAGAGGACAGGTTGGCAACTGAATTGGTGCCAATTCAAGCCACGTGATCATGTCTGCGTCCATGCATGATCAACAATGAGACTCAGATTTTTATACTTAATTTCATAATTGGCAGCCGTTGCTGCAAACTTCCAAGATAATCTCAGTTCAAAATACCGAAACAAACCTTTGCATTGGCATCACGGAATTAGCCCATTGCCTAAAAGGGAAATTGTAATCAGGCAAATCATTTTGTTGGTATAATCGCTTGATTAGTACTTCGTTTCAAATTAAGAGGTGGAAATAAGCTAATGGGACGCCAAATAATGCTGACGTTTACCGACCACATCCTTCTGACCTTGGTTGGAAGTCAGAGAAACAATCTTGTATTGCAGGCACAAAAGAGGAACTCCAAATTAACTGGCGATTCGAAGGCTTAAAGCTAACATGAAGTCAGAAGCGTTTTGAAATAGCACAAAACTCTTTGTGCACACTTTCATCTCACCAGGTTGAAATGTACTGCAAAACGTGCATAACATTTTGGGCATCACTCTCTCTTATTATCAGTGCTGCTAACTGTTGTAAAATGAGAATTGTCTTGGTGCCCGCTGAAGGGGCCAGATCGATGGACATGGCGTGATGTCTTAGAACTTTAACGAAACCACTCACCACCTCGTCTTCGGATTAAAGGGTTTCGTGAACTGGAGTTGATGAGCGGAAAGAGAAGCACAGATTTCGGACTGGCAAAGCTTTTATGCGATGCGATGAGATGAGCATCGTTTTGGGAGGCGTACCTTCCAGTGCGATGTGCTGGGCAGCGCCTATGAGGGCAGCGAGGGATTGGACGACTCTGGAAATTTCGTTCATCCCTCTACTTGCCAATTGTCTCTTGACTTCAGCCTCCTTCGGGCCCAAATTTGCACTGGCAACCACCGTAAAATGTCCTCATTAGTGAGCCGCTCCACCTAAAAGTCGAATCAGCATTAGGCATTTGAGCTGCGCACAGATGTGAATGATGACCTCAATGGCGAATTCAGGCAAGTACAAGGGCTCTCGATCGCTTCAAGAATACCCGGCTCAGTCCAATGAACCATCACCAATTCAATAATGTTGGATGGTCGTTATGAAACAGGAACAAGTGATGGCTAAACATTTTACGAGCATGGTACAGCTCTAAGTAATGCTGAGACACACGGAGTCACTTCAGGCATTCTCAAGTAAACCTTCAAAATTGATGAGCTGCCCTACTCAGTGGTGATGCTTCCATTGAACAGCAGAGTGAAGCGTGATAATGGCTAGCATAAGCAAAGGCCTTGGGTAGAATCCATAAGACAAGTCCTTGCGTAGGAGTTGTGAAGACCAGAGATCACGAGCATACTCAGATGTAGCATTATCACGCCAACTCGCAGTGTTTGCCGTAGTCAACTGCGAAGTCTAGGCGAGCTCTAAACTGAAGTCCATTGGCAATCGAAAACCGGAGACCAGGCTAGGCTCATCCATCCATTTTGCGCCTGTAGAGCACTTACTCTCTGATTTGCAACAAATAAGAGGGCCTCAATACAGCTGAAAGAAATTGGCTTGTAGTGCCATGAGTTCGTCCGTTCAGCATACATCGGCACAATGGAATGCTTCAAATGCTCACCCTCATTGGACCGAAGCGTTGTTCCACATAACTGCCGTATTGTCCATAGTAAAGATCCGCGTTGGAATAGGGAAGAGTGGTGCAGAAATGCGGAACATACGAGGTGGCGATTGTTGAGCGCTGGAAAATCCTCAACTGTACCATAAGATGACAAGAATATAGTAATTCCAAGTTTTTAGTGCATTTCATTGTTGCTCAATCAATTATGGTTAACTGATTCACGCAAGGACTGCACTTTGTGTGCACTGCTTATTGCCATAAGGTCAAACCTAACCTAGAAATATGAATGAAGGAGGCAAAACACCACGATTGTTGGCTTTCTTCCCCAGTCCTACTTCTCTCATGCCACCCTAACAGGCCTTCTTCACTCGCACTCGCAGCAGACAAACAAATTTCCAGAAGACCGTCCAGTGTCTGCTCTGGTGAAGAGCCGAAGCACGCATGCACAGGCACCATCCTGGAGTGAACTGACGACAAACTGGTGATCTGGCTGCTTTGCTCATGGTTGCGGAGTGGTTAAATCGTGGCAATTTATGGCTGAAGGAGGATCAAAACCCCATTTCTGTTGGACAACAAGAATTTTAATTTGAGGGTCAATGCGCTAAACGGCAAAAAAATTAGACTAAAGTTAATTTTACAACTTATTCGAGGTATTTAATCATCAAGTTAGAGTTTTATCTTTCGGTTCAGGACTCCATTTTGAGTTATCGTGTTTGGAGTGTGTTTACCATGTGGCGTCAATTGCTCAAAGGTGGAATGTTTGAATGCATTCTCTCACTGCAAGTTGCAAAGACAATGCGACACAAGGATGCGTTCATGGCGTCTCTTGCTAACCTTGAATCAGGTTCTACCTTTGCATTGGACGATCCTAGCTTAGAGTGTCTTGTTTGATGAAAAAATTGGTTTTGGGATGCGAAAACATGTAGAACAACGGAAGATGCAGATGCCAACACTAAGACAAGGCAATGGTTGTGTCTCTTCATTTACTGGGTTGCTAGTGCGCTGCTAACATGGGGTCTCGCGTCTTGACGGCTACCTAGCTCTTCTCTTTACTCATTCCAAGACTGCCACGATCCCTGCTTGCGTAATGGTGACCTCAATTAATGTAGGATCTTAGCAACGGTATACAGCAGTGTGGCCAGATCGCACTGTGAGAAAGATACTGCCTCCTACCGTCATATCTAAATCGGAGAGGCCGAGCACCTGGGGGTTTTGCAGAATATGCAGACAATTTTGTCATATCGTATTCATGTCGAGGCATTACTCTCGCACGTGTGACCCCATGGCAGTCCAACAGGAACAAAGTTGCGGCAATTTAATGGGCGGGCATTGTTGACACAGCTACCAGCGCTGAAGCAGACGCGGAGAAATCCGGATTCCGTCTCTGGCATTTGTTTCAAGTGTTTGGCAAAAAACAGCGCTCCGAATGACGAGGGTCCCATCCTTCCAGCCTGAAGGCAATCGCAGGCACTTTTCTCGGGTTAAGGTATTCAGATGTAGAGGCCTTTTTCGGTGTGCATTATTGACCTGTGAAATAAAGTTCATAATTATCGCACAATATGCCAGCATAAGGATGGCTACTTTTGGTAACATTAAATTGCGTGGTTGTAAAGGTAAGAGTGCAATTTTACTTAAGTTCTTCTTGCTGTTGCTCCCTCTCAGAAAAGCCTTTTTTACGGCGAAATTTGTTAAGATAAAAGGAGGTAGTTTTTTCGACATTTTGCCTGGAACTATTCTTACCATGGGTCTCATGGTTCGCGCCGACATACGCATCACATGACTGTGACTCGAGCACTTGAATTGGAGCAACCAGCGTTGATGGGCAGCCTTAAAAACTGGAATGGGCTAAAGGAAGATCCATCTATCATGGAACGATTTGGTGACACAAATGAGAAGTAAACCATTCAATAATTAGACGGGTTAATGGAAAAGCGAATGGTTTCATGTTTCGGTTAATAAAGCGAAAGTTGGTCGTGTCTATACTTACTCGGTGTCTGCTCTCGGTTAACGACGACGACGACGACAGACAATAGGGCCTAGTCGACGTGTAGCTGGCCAGCGAGTGGTACACATACATGCATGCTGTTTCAGTTGACTGTGCGACGAGGCATGTGGTACTGTTGTGGGCTTGTACACGCGTAGAGTGGGCTCTGTGGCATGCGTAACCGGTTGACCTGTACTGTGTAGGATGACAAGCAAAGGCAACCACTAAGTACTTCTTGATAGTCATATGTGCTTACGAATAATCGCAGGCTTGTGCTGCTGCTGCTGCCACTGCCACTGCTGCTAGTGCTGCAGTAGTGGGTGATGGTAACATGCAGCATCAAAATGAGCCGTCTGGCAAGCGTCTATACGACGTGTGTGGGTGTGTGTTGCTGCGCTAGTATCCTGACTGGTGGGATGCGGCCTGTGCAGCTGGCTGCCTTACATGTGTGCGAACACGAGCTCTTGTAATAGTAGCAGTAGTGTGGCCTGGTGTTTGCATGCTGACTAGCTATCTAGCAAGCTAACTTGCTCGCTAACCTACCCGTAGCGCATCATTATGCAGGCTAGTTGAATGATGAGTATGTGTAGGTGTGGGTGTGATGAACTACCTGGTTGATCCTGCCAGTAGTCATATGCTTGTCTCAAAGATTAAGCCATGCATGTCTCAGTTCAGGCCCTAGTACGGTGAAACCGCGAATAGCTCATTAAATCAGCTATGGTTTATTGGATCGTACTCGTTAAATGGATAACTGTAATAACTCTAGAGCTAATACATGCTTCGATGCCCTGATCCTGTTTGCTTACCCATCTATCTGCTTGCTTGCCTGCGTGCCTGTCGGTGGGTAGCTGGCTAACGGGCGGGCGGGCGGGCGGGCAGTTGCAGTGGTGGGCAGTAGCAGGGGATGGGTGCACTTATTAGATCAGAAGTCAACCAACTGCTTGCACGTGCGTAGCGTACGTAGGCAGCGACATTGATTGTTGCTTGCATGCGTGCGTCAGTGCGCGCGTGGAGGCGTTGAGAGGAGGAGGAGACCGCTTCTGGTGACTCTGGATAATTGTTACAGATCGCAGTCGGCCTTGAGTCGGCGACGGGTCCTTCAAATGTCTGCCCTATCAACTGTCGATGGTAGGTGACCTGCCTACCATGGTGATAACGAGTAACGAAGAATCAGGGTTCGAATCCGGAGAGAAGCCTGAGAAACAGCCACCACTTCCAAGGAAGGCAGCAGGCGCGCAAATTACCCACTCCGGCACGGGGAGGTGGTGACGAAAAATACCGATGCGGGACTCCTTTAAGAGGCTCCGTAATCGGAATGAGTGGACTCCAAATCCTTTCACGAGGATCAATTGGAGGGCAAGTCTGGTGCCAGCAGCCGCGGTAACTCCAGCTCCAATAGCGTATATTAAAGTTGTTGCAGTTAAAATGCTCGTGGTTGGATCTCGGTAACATTGTTGCCTGTTGGTAATTGAGCGGTCGGTGTGTGGTCAGTGGTGACGATGATGCTCAGCAGCAGTCTCGCTGGCAGTAGCAGTAGCACATAGCCTGCTGCGTGTGTGCATGTAGCGACGGTAGTGGTGGTGGTGGTGGCGGCAGCGGTGGCGCATAGCATTGCGGCTTCTCTACTGCCGCTGCTGCTGCTGCTGCTGCTAATGCTACGCTGCTGCATAAGTGGTTGGTGTATGTGCTGGTGCATGTGCATGTGAGGATGTGTGTGTGTGTGTCTTGTCGTCTTGGCCATGAAGAAGCACTGCCGTGTCAAGCTGACAAGGTGATGGTGTCGCCTTTAAGCCATGTCTGTGGTGTCGCAGCCGCAGGTGTGGACCGGTGGTGGGCGGTGCTCTGCACACTTTGTGGGGCCTGTCGGCTCGTCTGCATGCCTTTGGATGCCCTTGAATGAGGTGTCTGTAGGCGGATGGTACGTTTACTTTGAGCGAATTCGAGTGCTCAAATCAGGCCGATGTTGCCAGAAAAGTGTTGCATGGAATAATGGAATAGGACTACGGTTCTATTTCGTTGGTTTTCGGATCCGGACGCAAGCACACATCTTGTGATCCCTGCGAGATAGAGACTCGAGACATTGATGTATTGAGGAGACGAATTATCAGTGGCGTGGGAATAATCCGGAAATAGCCATTATCCACGTGCACTGTTTCGTCCCGTCCATCAGCATACTGATAGCGGGCACTCAAACTCACATAATAGGATCCTGAAAGCAGTGATCGTGGCTGAATATAAAGTCTTGCAAAGGAGCCTGTGCCAATCTCGATGACCAAATTCATATGCATTGTACTGTTTGCATTTTTAAGCCACACGCGCCACGCATACCTTGATTGATGGAACAGCTCTTATTTGCGATATAAACATCACAATAAATGTTGTATTGCTCGGCAAAGAGTAAGAGCACGAGATGGTGAAGGTTTCGCAGGTTGATATTGCTAAAGCGAACCCATGGCTTGCATGGTTGACTGCGCTTAGTAACAGTTAAATTCATGGTTCTCACTGCCATGAACTTCTGCAGATCCTCAACTGCAATTGTTAAATTGTACGTCCCGGCCACGCGATGCAACAGTGGTGGGCAGGCCAGTGCTGCGTAGGATTCGTCATCCACCAAAAACGCAGTTTTTGGACAGCAGTATGAGCCGAGGGCATGGTCTTTCGGAGGCCGAACGACAAATCGGCCATCACCCTGATCCACACAAATGCACGTCCTCCGTGACATTGACTCATAGGTGACGAAGAGAATACTGCCGGTGCTTGCTTCCAAGATGCCTTCCCGAAGTCCGATGACTACCTCTGAAAGGCGTGGCATAATCCTGATGGAGTGGTAGGAGAAATTTGCTGCACTGGATCCAGTCATTACTGATTGAAGCAGATAAGTTCCAGCCTAATATGCGACAAAGTTAGAGTTTGCATTTGAAATCCGCCAATGTGCTCATGGATAGGGTCGTATCGTGTACAACTGTAGAAATTCGAATAAAATAAGAACTGTACAATTTGTACTGGAACCAAACAAAAAATGAGCAAAAGCTGCCCTTGAACCAGTTTTGCTTATCAACATAAGTATGCTGCATATCCAAAGCCTTCAGCGCTGAGCAAGTCCTTTCCATATTTTACAGCGAACATCAGTAATATACGAACGCTTTATGGTGGCAAATTGAGTAGGGCATGAAAGGATAATATTCTGATGGAGTTGTTGTCGTTTGTACCTCCTGGAACGAATGGAGGGCGGGATGCTTAAAGGACACAGTGACGAAGTCAAAAGTAGCCGACACGTTCACGAACTCAGAGACCTCAAAGCGGATGGGTTTGTTGCAGAATATTGCACCTTAATTGGATCTAAATTCGATGGCTTTGCTGGCTCCCTTCTCAATGAGACTGACATCTGCCGAAAAGGGCTCGTAGAAAAGCTTATTCTATAAAAACAAAGGAATTCGAAAAGAGAGAGAGCTCCCCCCCTTAGTTAACTTTGATTAAGTCGGTCTTTCACTCAGGGCCTTCGCCACAAGACTTGGGTGCCACTTCCGCTTGGCGGACTCTCAAGCTAAGCTGAAGTCTTACCCTCTCCTACCATCAGTTTTTTCAATTTATGCAGATACTTGACCTTTTTTATTAAAGAGGGAAGAGAATGGTCAGCTAGCATGCAGGAAGCATATGAAGTCATAGCATCAGTTTTAATCAAGCGTGCGTCTCTCCAGTGCAATTAGGGCTTTTGACTGCAGGTAGAGAAGTCAAGTTTCTAATCAACAGAAGCTGGAACAAAGGCAAGGGAGACTTGCCTAGACAACTCTAGCTAGACTGTAAGCAGTAAGCGTTGCTAAGAAACTCGACAAAAGTCAATCGTAACGTCAATTTTGCCTGCAAAACTAGACATCACACAAAGAAAACAAGGGAGCAAGTGGGATTCTCGCCTTTCTGCGACTATAAAAGGTCCATTAGGCAACTTCCATTTTCTTAAAAGATTTGCAAGGTGGGTGGATTTGTGAGGCGTAGGATTAATAGAGACCCCAGAGGTTGAATAAATTCACCCGAAATGATAAAAGTACTTGTAATGAAAGAAGAGTTTTTTTTTTTTTTTTTTTTTTTAGACAGCCAGAGCAATGCGGCCCAAAGCGATTGTGTGCATTTACGCAATGGTCGTGTGGACATTTGCCCGAGGTCATGGCAGTAATGCCGAGGTAGGCTGCGTTCAGCATTCTTAATGTGATCGTGATCTTAGCGTGTTGCCAGCCTTTGTGCCCACTCAATCCACAGTAGGTACACAGTATCACTAGTTGAGGCATTCTCCATCTAATCTATGGTATTTTACTAACGCAGTTGAGAGCTGTGCCTGGTCAATGAAAATATGAATGTTTGCCTCCTCTGCAGCGAGGTGAGACGCACTACCTGATGTGTGAAGTTGGTGAAGGCGTTAGCTTGTGAGCACCATCTTTTACTTGGAAGGTAATCAAACATGTCCATCAAGCCTCTAATGAGTGAACACATGTCACTGTGCCTCAGAGGTTGTTCACGGACCCGAATGACCATGCATTTACTCCCCAGAGAGGGGCAAATTAAGGAGGTTTTTTAGTGCGAGCACTAAAACAACGTGCCCTACTTTCTCTCAGTTATCTTTTCGGATGTAGACATCCAACATGCACAATATTGTTGAACTAATTCATTCCAATGCCAATCAAGCTGCATAAACTTGTATCCACATTGGAAGCTAATCAGCGGAGGGCTGTAGCAATGTGCGTGGTTTCAAATGGTGTTAATGTTCTCCCATTCCTAAGCTATTTTGCGCATAAATTGTCATTGCTGGTGTTGTAATAATACAGGATTTCGTAAAATTTGTTCCATTATCAGTCGCTGTCGAACGACTGAAGTGACAATTCCTTACAGGTTCCGACAAACCCTGCAGCTCATTTACAATGTCCACAGCGTGTCGAAGTGGGCAGACGCTTCTTTTATTGCTAACTGAAATTGCCGTTGGGTTCACGTAAAAGGGGTCAAATACTGCGAGAGGGTTTGCCCCTGCAATTTTACCAGTGGCCATGTAGGTTTATTTCTTTGTCCTCCTCCTCATTCGAAGTGGTCATATTTTGAGTGCAGGCATAGCACAGCGCGCCGCTTGTTTCCCGTCCCAATTATGTGGCACAGGTGAATGAGCAAAGCGGATTCCACAGATAGCAATTATGGCAAGCCCATAAATGCTCCACTCTCAAGTCGCATGCCGACAGGAAGAGTCAGTGCCACAAGACCATGCTGGACTATTCCAAAGAATTAGCCTTCCTCCGATCAATGCGTGACTTTTCTTAGGCCCTCATGGAAACCTTTTTGATAATGCCTGTTTTTACACGAGTCTTAATACAGCCTTGTAGAAGATTTGGTGTGCACAAATGTACCCATGCTTGGCAGGTAAAGTGCGCAAAGCTATAGCTATGGTGGAAGCAAAACTAATTGGACTGAGGGTTCTGTACATCAAACGAGGAAAGTGAAAAAACTTCCACTTTCCGCCTTCATATCCTATCTCTCGAACAAATTGGATCAATTTGACCACCAAAACAAGCACAACTGCAAAACGCCTGATGAAAAATTTGATTATTCCAGCTATGATTGCATTTATAGGAGGTGAAAGAATGGTAATGATATGCCACCGAAACAGGGACTGAGGCATTCTTCAATGAAATCCATTTGATTGTCCCTGTGCTTTAGTGGAAATCACCGCGCTTATCAGCGAAGGCTCTTTCAGTACGATCTGATCGAAAGGATGTCCCGTGAACGAGATCGTTCTCTCAAACATCACGATCCAAACTCAAGGCCAGATCTCCGAACTGTACCTCAACATACGGTCCCAGACTGATTTGCACATTTACGTAAGTAGGCAGGAACTGTTCTCTTTGGAGGGCTTCGAACTTTTTAAACTGAAATTACACCGAAGACGCGGTCGGTTGAAATGTCCAAGCTTATGCTTCACTGTTTACACGAAAGAAAGGTTATTAGATGGGAATCAAAATTGATGCTTAAATTTACGCACGAAAATAACTTGACTGCCATCTAGTCAACGCAGGGAAGAGACTGGTGAAGACCCGCTTAGCTCTCTCCACCGAAGTGGTTAATGTTGGATTTCTTCCACACTTTTACAGGATGAGAGGAAAATACGACATTTGTGGTGGTTTAAATTCTGAAGGCGGACACGCCGCCAATGCTTGGACTACGTCTGTTGTTTACACTCCACAGCAGATTTGATCACTGCAACTCTGTTCCTGCATTCCCAACAGAACTGTTCGTTTCAATTAAGCTAACTCACTTTTTCTGCCCATCGAACTCAGTGCACATCTAACTCTCTCTCCAACTAGCTTCCCTCTTTTCAGCTTTTGCATCCGTTTTGCACGTCATATGGTCAGCATTGGTTTCCTCAGATGAAATGCGTTGGCGCGCTGGGACAATCGCTTGTGGCAGTTAAGGTTCGTTTTACGCCACTTCTCGTTGACCATTTCCCTTCATCAAGCAGCACGGGAGTTGTGGCTGGCAGCCCGAAACCCATGACTTTAGTCCGAGAATGACGTAATGGTTCCCATAGTGTGCACTATCACTGAATTGGCTTAATCAAAAAAACACCTTCGATTTCGCTACTAAGCATTGAAATTCGTCCTAAGGTAATTCATCAGGTGGAATGTGTTGACGCTTCTTCAGTTCATGACAAATGCTATTTACTTTCTATTTTAGACCCAACTGACAAAGGAACTGGATCCAGGACAACGTCGATTGGAATTCAAAAGGTTCTGGAATGTTCTACATGGTTCTCGGTTAGCATTTCTAGCAGCCAAATCGACTAGCAACTCGCCGCTTGTGTGCCATGCTTCTACGCACTCCAGAAATCACACCGTTATTGTTAGTCTGCGACCTGGCGACGTGATAAGTCCAGCGGAAGCAAATGACAAAACCTTAGTTAAAAATCCACTTACAAGTGCCTTCCAATATGCAATACCCGTCAGAAAACACAGACGACTGGCACGATGGAGTATACAGTCAAATAGGAGCATTATGTACTCAAAAGGGGATATTTTAAGAGGTCTGTATCCTTTGCACTATTGTTTGTTGGAATGAGACTCACATCTCCAAACACCCTGGTGTGGAGCGATTAATATTTTTTAGACTAAGCTCCAATGGCATAGACCACTTTACTGTGGCATCCTGTGACCTGCGGTGCAAAAGCCTTGCACATGCTTACCACTCCTGGGGCGATAATGACCACTCATACAGCGTTCTGACAATGGATGACAAGCCCACCAAAGGAGAGGATGAGGCGTTCCATAGGCTAACAAAGTATCTCAAAAATGACCACTAAGGCAGCAAACTGAGAATAGATCACAAAGGCAAGACAGTCAGTGGCGGTTGACCAGTTGTACAATCTGAAGCAATTACCTCCGTCTTAAAAAGCTCTACAGCCGCTTAAAATCACACCATGCGTTACCCAACGTTTTCTGGGGGCGAGTGATTGTGGGTTGGATTGTGGGGATGGTTATGCTGAAAAGCTGGGTCAGCACCGCACCTTGACACTAACATGCAACGCCTTTGCGGCTGACGGTGTTAAAAATACTTCGCCAACGACCCGCCCAAAAATTGCGACAACACAAACGAAGCGCAGCTCACTAGCGCCTTCCATATTTGTCTCCAGGACCGAAATATCTCTTTTCAAATGAATGACGCTTCAGCCTGTTATCATCTATCTATCAGATCAGTGATGCTTTATGTCGATAGGATCGTTGCCATAGCAATGCTTTACCTCTGGCCAAATAGCCTTACAGATAGATAGTAGATGAAACCAAAACTGCTGTCGGCCATTCTGCACATTCTTGACTAAACAAAGCCTTTCTAATAAGTGGAGAGAGAGGAGCAATCAATTAGTAACAAGCAGTTCTTGACTCGTAAGCAATTCTTGGATAACCTGCAACTTTCTTGGTCGGCTTCTTTACGTCATAGCCTTGTAACTTAACAAAACATTCTGTGTCAGTGAAATTATGGAGTGAGACTTCAAGTGAAGCTTCTTTCAAGCTAGAACAAAAAATAGACCCAAATATTGCATTTTATCAGCCAACCTATTTTCAACGTAATTAATCGCATAGATACCATCGCAACAACGGATAATCTTGCTGCAATTACTAGTAAATTCTTACATTTCTTAAAGACTTTGAACTACTGTTTGACGTAAACTCCGCTGCGTTTTAATCGCAAGCACAACTGAGGACTGGTCCGATCGGACCGTCTACTTTCGCATTATACACATTGCCAGCTCTGCGGTGTAATCCCTCTCATATTATCGTTTTCTCTATTGGGATGGAGGCCTATAGGTGCATTATCTGTCCAGCGTCCCTTGGAAACATCACCTTGTACCGAGCTCACCTATTCCGCCAGCACCAAAGTAGGTATCTTTTAGTTTAAAATTGACTCCTATCGAAAAATACTCATCCTTGCGTATGAACAAATATGTCAATGATATGTGGCGTGCATCCATAATAATCTAGAAAGATTTCGCATAAGATAACTGAAGGATGTGATGCATTAAGTTTGTCAACTCACGCTTTGTTCTGACCAAATTTGCCTTCCTCATTTCTGGTTTAAATGCCGCTACCGTGCGATGTCCACTGCCATTGATGATAGTTATAATATGAGGTGCAAATGTTTATTATTTTAGTAGAAATAAACTTGTATTGTCCAGTTTACCGGAGGATGCATCGAACTGCAGGTATGGTGCTAAGACATCAGCGAGGTGAGAATATATGTAAAAGTCATTCATTACACGTGTTCTATGTCCTCGTGCATGTCAGAATTAATGCAGACACCTTTTAAAACGCATTGATAGCTCATGCCCACAATACGTGCTGTGTATGCTTTGCATCATTTGAACAATTTGACTCGTATCGCAATCATTTCATCGGAACCCATATTTGTGAGTTTACGTCTCTGATAATCCAATGGTGTTCAGAAAGCCCCCATTCATTATGTGGATTGAAGTCATAAAATAAGCCCTAAAATTTGACTTTTGGGCTGTGCTTTAGTCCAGAGAATGGAGGATGCAAAAATACTCCTCTTCTGTTCAGAATGCTTCGCAGACTATCCCACGTGGGAGGCAATGCTGGATCACATGCGCTCATGTCATCCATGTAGGCATTTTACAGCTTCACCAGACATTCTTTGCAACAAATGGCAATGATTTTACCTTCGTCTATTTTAAATTTTAAACCTGCGCGGAACATTATTTTTGTAGCAATTAATAAACAATTATTGCATCAATAGATTTAGTAAGTTTTACTTTTGCATTTGACAACAGAGAGTACTGCAAGTTTATAATGGCCAATGAACTTCTGCTTCGTTGGAATTCCAATTGCTTAATGAAAAATGGCAACATGCGAGTATCTGCATAAACAGCTCAGGCCGATTATAGCTGATTTACCATTGTTTGGATAAATTGTGGAGCATCCTCTTGTGCGACACTGCGTCGCGTCAGATGGCAGCAACGTTTGGACAAATTTAAAATTTTTTCGTCATTTCCCTGTAATTGAAAATCAGGCACGATTTTATTGATTGCCATTTTAGATAAATCGTAGAATTTGATGAGTATGAACAACCCTTCATTTGCTCTTTTTTCTTTCAGGTTTCTTCGATAGGCCGTCGTACCTCACTTCGCGGATAACTAAATATTTAGATTGGCTCTTTTGGCATTGAAGAGAACTCAGTGAGCAATGAATTTGCGCATTGAATATGGACGTTTTCTTTCGGATGGTAACGTTTGTGTGAGTAGTGTCCAAAAAAATCTGGAACGTGCAGGTGCAGTGCACATGACTCATAAGTTGCAGCTCTGACCAAAATAATTAGACAGAATAACTAAAGAAAATACTACACTTCAAAAGGCGTTGACATAAACCTGAGATCGCACTGAGGAATAAGGCTCCCACTCTCCTTGCTGTTTACTAATCTACTTCTCCAAATGAAAGTTTCGAAACTTATCATTGCGAAAGTGCGCCGAAAGAGAGTAAAAGCGGTTCATTTTACCTTTATATCAAGGCAGTTTCTGCACCATATCAGCTAGCATTAAGGGATGCTAGAAGGTTTATAATCGTTCGAAACCAATCCACAGACAGTCTACTGGCATTGATCCCTGAAGCTCATATACCCTTCTCCTGGGTCTTATTTAATGAGTCGGAGGGCCTGGTTTCTAACCAACTTAGTTGCTAATGCAGTGATTCCGTATAATAGTGGTGTTCAAATTATGTTGACAAGTGTGGACTATCACATATATTCGCGGGAATTCCAATGAATGGATTACATCGCCGATGAGTGCTTGCTAGCGGCTCTCACTCTGCTCACCACAGGTGAATAGAAAACAAAAACCTGGCATAACCAGACTTAGAGCAGATCACCCTCAGTGCATTAATTGATTCCCGCGTACGATGATCTGCATCAACCAGTGGCTGGTCGTGGCAAAAGCAAAATAGGCAGAATATGCCTACGAATTATTATATTGCTTAAGGTGCGCCCACCTACCGAACAGTTGCAGGCCAAAATTGACACGGTCGGTTGTTTGATGGAGGTCTGTGGCGATGTCATCTCAGCCTCTTCCACTCCATCTTCATCCATCCTTCCTTCCTCACACTCCATCTTAAGCCCAATTTGCAATCCATTTACCGCTCACTTGCACACCTACATTTGGTTAAGTGTGAGATCAGGCAAGGTAAGTTGTAAAGAATAAGAAATCACTCCCCTCATCCACTGGCGATCTTAATCTACTACTCTTCCCCCCTGATACAATCCTTGCTATCCAAGGTTATCTGACAAAGCTGACGACCTTTGCGTGGGGTCAGAGAGGTAGTCCGCCTTCAAGGAGCTCAATGGTTTTAGGAGCAGCACCAGGAAAATCGGCCACACCCTTTCATTGTTTCAGCCTTCTGGATGTAAGAAAGCGATGCATTGTTATAACAGCAATGTTTACCGCCTGGGTGCACCTATCGATGTCTGAGCCTCACCGATCACCACCAGTGTGCACTGCCTTTGCTTTGCAGGCAAGTGTTTTACCCGCCTAACCAATAGCTACAGCTCCGCTTACCTTCTACTGCGGTCTAAATGATCTTCCAAGGGATGCTGGTTAGCGCAGGCCAGCTAGGGATCACGAGTTAGGTCTTACCATCAACAATGCGATTGTTCTATCGTCCCCCATTTTGCGGTTGAGCGATCATGCAGTGCACTATGAAAAAAAATCGGCTACCACCAGTGCCATGATTGCGTGAGGGGTGTTTGCATCTGCTCCCACCTCTTCTGCCAGTGGCTGACGTATCCTTTGTGCTGCACTTTCCTTATTGTTAAAGTTAGTTTTGGGTGAGCTAACAATCAGTTTCGAGTGTCACTTTCTCTCAATCCACGTGTTAAATAACCTGCAAGCAACTATGCGAGCAGAGGACAAATCGGAATCGGTGCTTCCCCTTCTCATTTCTCAAAACATGTAGGCGGAGTGCAAAACAGTTTGCAAAACGCGCTCCATTCCATAAAGTAAGCACCAATTGCTTTGGCAAAATGAGCGATTCACACGCTTCTACAATTAACTATACAGGCGTTGTGTTCGTGTGAAAAGTCGCACACAACTTATCACTCACGACAGCCTCTAGATTTGGAAAAACCGATCGCTGTGCTGACATTAGGCACCTAATTTGAATGGTGCCATTTATCATTGTGCCAAAGCGCCTGCCGGAAAGCGAATGCTGGACAGTGGTGACTCCTACTGCTTTGTTCATGCATCTGCAAGCCTCGAGGACGAGATTGTCTTCATCCTTCTGACGTCTCACACATTTGTTGAACTAAAGTCGACTGCTTGTGAGGGGATAGGGATATACCCGAATAATCCAACAAGGGTCTACACCAGAAAGCAGCAGCGGGTGGAGTGAGAGGTGTCAGGGAGCACTCCTCATCGGGCATTCGATAAGCAAGACTGAGTGTTTAAATTATGCTGGTCCAGAGAGCTCGCTTCTTATCCAAGACTTGTGACGACTGTTTGAAAGCAGGAAGCCAGTGTAGCGATCGCCATTAGCTCCAAGTTGAGGACTGCTTATTTCAGCGCATTTATACAGTAAGTGTATCGACGTAGGAAAGTGCCAGAGATCCGTCTCAATCGGCAGATGAGGTGACGAAACGAAGGAAGTGGAGACTACCTGCACTCGATCCACTCATTCTAATCACATTTTGATTAAGTGGGACGGGATGAAACCCGGACAGAAAAATCACCTACTTGGATATGTTGGCTTCTGGTTTTGTGGAGCCACTTTGTTCTGCCCTTGGGCAAATTTCTATTCCCAATCGCAAAATGATGCAAAATGGTTTCGGCATTTGTAATGGCGATCTGACACATGTTGCATGGTCGGGACATGGTCTTCTGCCCGTCGCCAACTTTTTCATTTTACATGGATAAACCATCACAAAGAATGCGGTAAACATTCTCTATCATTTGTTTTGCGTCCAGGAATAGAGAGCTGCCTTTTGGAAGGCCAATGCAGGCGGCGCCTGGGCTTCACCACCCGTCAATATTTACGACGGAGACGCACGACTCAGGGTGGCGGTGACATCGAAGTGACGTGACGTTAGCTGATTGCGGAAGACGACCGGTTGTGTGAGCGTCTGCCAAATTCCAGTTGTTTTTTATTGTAAGATGAAGCTGTTAAAAAGCAAAACGAGGTTTTGTTATCAGACAACACAACTTATGCTAGCTCGTAGTGAGTAAGCCACTTATTGGGCGGGAGACTGAGAAGGCAGCCTAATGCAAGGCAAGAGTAGAGACTTACCTCATAGCACTATGCGATAAGCGTGGATGACTGTGACAATTGGCATCGATAACGTTTCCAAGGAAGCGTTATCCTTGCCATCTGCTTGTGTGTTTGCAGCGAATGGGCGATCATCGCCAGCGTTAGGTTGATTTGCCGTGCAGAGTTAGCTTGCTAGCTGCCTAAAGAGCCCGTTAGCCAAGCCACGCAGAGAGAAATTTAACTAAAATGTTTTCAGCAAAATAATAGCTCTGCTGGTGGATGACACGCCGACCAGCGTTCCAAGATTACTTTTACCTCATTCATTCCAAACAGCTAGGGTGAATACAGGAGGAAGGGACTCGCTCTTAATGCAATGGTAAAGATGGTGTGTGGCGAGGGTAGTGCAGGCACAGCGAACTACTGATGCTATTGCCGAGAGGTAAGGACGCTTGCGCGTGCGCGTCCCTTCTGTTTCAACCACCCGACCGGCAGCGAGGCAAATCCTCGGTGTAGTTCCGCAAGACACGCTGCCACTTACGAACAATGTGTTCCATATTTTCCCATAACTGCTGGAAAGTGATCAAACTGAAGAGGAGGCACAAGACACACGAGCTTTGGAAGTCATGCGCTAATTAAAGTTGGATCTCCATCAGCTCTAACATATAAACAGCCATGTTGCTGGCTCTTTTCCCTCATCTTCGAAACACGCCCATTGAGGATGGTCAGCGCAATGTATCGATGAGAGGAAGAAGCTTTCTCATGCACCTAATCAGGCATCTTTGGCATTTTGACTACGAACTTCGCCTAATCATGTACCATTCCACCATAGCGACAAGGCCGATGGCTGGATTAGCTTCTCCAGCGTCAAGCAGTAGCGTGACGCCACATTTCTACCACGAATAGTGACCGAAGCGTAGCATCGATATCAACGCATTACTGCTGCGACAAAACAGAGACGCAGCTCATGGTAGATTTGATACCCGGATTGCATGCTGCCACTTCCTCACGTTGAGAAGCCTCTAGCGACACTGAGTTTTGTTTCGAGTTCAACGCTTTTACCATGGAGAAATTGGTATGCCCCCTCCAGTAGTCGATGATGGTGAACATTACCTAGGTGCCCTTCATTAACCTATTTCAGCTATGTTAGGGCCAAGTAAAGGTAACGAACGCTAATCTACCAGGCAAGATGAGGAAACTCTTGAAAGGCGATATGCAGAAATTTAATTTGTGGATAGCATACATCTGCCTGCTCAAAGGTTAATGTAGAAAAGGAATGACGAGCCTGCAAATGCCGACTCGTCTTGGGGAGATACTAAACGTGTCAACGGCATAGAATCGGAATGGAAGTGGCGCAATCGCTAGTTGTTTCTTTGCCTGCCATTCAGCCATGAATTAGACGAGCCGACTGACAGTCAAATAGCATTGCAATCGCAAGCAGTCAATAGCACATCGCTTAACTGTCATTCCTGTCATTTGTGCTGACAGGTGTGAGGCACGGCTGTCGTCCGCATTTGCTTCTTAAGGAATGATCCGTTGTGTCACAGTTGCTGTAGAGATTTGATTCACAGCCAATAAAAAATTGACGAAGGCAGGTAGATGAGTGAGCCATCGTCACACAACATGAGTCAGATTTCCACGAACAGTGCGGGAAACGTCATGCAGTATTTTGTCCTTTGGAATTGAGGTCGTCAAAGAAACAAAACAGAACTAGCGAATTTATTGAGCTGAACCGCAGCTCGGCTAAGCTGGAGATAGTTTGTAGCACAGAGGATATTAGCACTGACCTCTTCTCGACTAAACCAGTGGTAGCCCCAATTCAAAGTTGCAATCGAAAGACCTTTAGAGGGCCGCCTGCTCGCACAGCGGATTCATCATTCCAGTAGGCTTTTTCATAGTAACTAAGTTACCTCTCTCCACATATCTATGCGTTCAACTTTCATGGTGTTGAAAACCCTTATGCCGAGCGCGGCATCAAAATCTCATGCAATTGCTGCCACTTTCTCGACATTGCCGATGCATTTGATGCTGTTGCCAGAAGGTGAACACACAACTCACTACAGAGTCAGGCTGTGACACTGACCACCACGCAATCACCCGATGCTAATAACGCTCTGGCCGGTAACAATAACCTAGCATGGTACGCATTTCTGCAACCGTGTCCTCATCCAGTATGGAGTAAAAGGCATTCCATCTGAACAAGTACCGCAGCGAGAGAGAATAGAGGTGCATCCGAAAAACATTACTAGAATCTGTGGTAGAACGCAATGGCTTGAGTGGTTCCTAATGGGTTTTAAAGGGATGCGGCGGGAGTCTACGCAAACCTCATGAGCACTATAGTGATCAGAATGACTTATTCTGCCTGTTTCGCTTTCTTCACGATGTAATGAGCGTGGTGAAGCGTTGAGATTTATGCTGGTCCAGGGAACCTAAATCTTCTCTTCGCAAGGCGACGATAGTACGCAAGCGAGGAGCATGCGGTACAGGACACCCTCAATGCTATTTGTCCACTTTGGAACGCGATATGCGGTTGACAAGCATTTATGTTATTTAATTTTAAGGAAGAATGCAACGGCAGGAATCGTCTAGCTTTACCGACTTCGTCTTCAGAAAAAGTAGTCTGGATTGTCGTCCCATGTCTACACTTTGAGTGTTGCTGAAGTGACCTCCTCGATGTGCGATGCTCCTTTATCGCATCATTTTTTTTTCGATCATTTTACAATGTCCGCCACAGACCGACTGCTACATGAGGCCGTGACCGCGTCCTAACCATTGCTTCATTTGTTGTGGTGCATTGACCAAATTATACCGTCCAGTGCATTTACAGCGACAATTCAAAACCTTAAAAGTAGGCAAGCTCATGCATGGCAAGCTCATTCTTGGGTGCATTAAAATTGGTGGCCGTCGATGGCAATAGTCGACTAACGGTGCGGACAAGAGACACGGAAATGACGATGCACTATTCACTGTATGCGACATGGGAAAATTAAGCAAAGATGGATACGACATTCTGGGACATTTTTTGCAGCTGATTAGCCAAAATCCTGGAATCTGTGAGGCCACTTGGTCGAACCTCGGCGTAGGTCTCACGTTTGGGTAAAGATGGCTTATCTGTTGCGATAATTGTCAACCGCTGCATTCGAAGCAATTGTTTAATCTTCAGTCGCTTTGTTGCTGATCTATTTGTGTGTTCGTTCCTTGGTCACTGTTTGAATGCGCGTTTATTTGCTTAAAATGTCAAGACCTCTGCATCATTTCCTTAAAGCGCGATCTCGGGAAATATTCAGTTGTCGAACGGTGTCAAGCGCCTTTGCACCTACAACGGCGTCAGTTTAGAAAATGTGATGGCTCACCCAACGCAGTCACTATACCAGCACTTCGAGTTCGATATCTGTCTAGTTGTTGGCTATTCCAATCTCAAGCGCTTTAACTCTTCTTAACCTTCTGCCATCTACCAGATGGGCAAGAAACTCGCGGCAAGAATGGAGCATAAAAGGTAATGGTGGAGCCACCGAACCGCGGGGAATCGGTGAAAGCTGGACTGGCAATTGATAGCGCCTTCCTAAGCCCCACCATTAGTATATCCAAGAAAAACTTACTAAGTTGACGTCAGGGTCCAGCCAACCTTGGCCTCTTGTGGCCTTTGCGTGGGTCACTGCTAATAAATCACGAAATATAATAGTTTGACGTCTATTTAACTGTTGTGATTATTGGCTGATGACATTGCCTATCTCGCACCATCGAGTAGTGTAGAACTGTGCACGTCTTTGTCCTCTAGCAGCAGGAGAATACTAATTTTGCGAAGTCCATAACGAATGGGAGAAAACAAACGAATGGGGAGGGATTTTGGCAAAAAAATTATGGCCTTATCATCGTGTCCTGCATCCACCGCATATGGAAAAGGTCTGCAATTGGAGGCCCATACTTGATTTATAATCCCTATCGCATACATAACGACCTTATGCATGTTTCCGAAGTTTTCATTCCTTGTTTGTAATAATGGGACCTAAGGAGCTTTTCGTCAAAGTCAGCACAAGTCATGTCATGCATTGAAGTCCAGCCTAATCAAAATGTAGTTCTTGTCTATATTTAAAAATCCAAATGAGTTATGGCCTCCCAATCTCACTAAATTTAACACGACTCGAAATCCGATAACTTGGTGCACAGAACTTCTAACATCGCTGCAACAAACAATTGCAACACCAAGGAGAATGCTCGTCACATGTTTGAGAGAGTTACTGTAGGGTGGTTCAATTAGTGCAGACAAACCTTTGCGACTGCAGTCTGGGAAAATTAAATGCAATCTAATTAGAACTGCTGGAGGTAGCACAGTAGGTTCTAATAGTTATGATGAACTCAACGACGGCTAATATAAATTTGTTTGAGAAACGCCGAGCATTCAGTATTAACATGCAAAGAATAGCTACTCACAAAATGGACTTCTTTTAACATTGATAACACACGCTGCAGCTTCTGCATCTGGCATACAGGCTATCTGCGCTTGAAGCAAAAAAACAGAGATTTGTCTTTTAAAATAACGCTGCGCATAAATTTGGAGGTTCATGCATTTGCAGGTTTGCGAGATAAAGGCTACGGGTTGTCGTGTGGCTCACTATGGCATACCTATTGGCCTCACTTTTTGAATGTTTTCTTTCTCTCAGTTTCCCATGCTCTCCATTACCCACCCACAAAGTAAAGAACTGCGACAACGCTCTAAATTGGGGAAAAATAGCAGTGATCGGCCTACACAGGCACGGGAAGTCACCACATAGCTTGCGTTTGATTTAAAACTCCTTGCTCCAAGTTTCTTCCACCCTTGACTAGCATACTACTCCCTGCAAAGACCGTCCGTTGGGTCGTTGGCAATTTTGTCTTTAAGAGAAGTTCATTTATGAAAAATATTCATGCTGGTAGACTTCTGTTTCGTTTGTTGTTCTTTTTAGTTGCATTGGTTATAGGAAAAGTCAAAACAATGAAAAGGGCTTCTTGGGTTGGAAGGACCAGTTGTTGGCATAAGAGTTGTTTAAAAAGGAGTTAACGTAAGGGATCAAAACCGATGAAGAGAGCATTGATTATTTCGTGGATGATAAATTGCCTTCCTCTTTTGATTAACTGGCAGTTGTTGATCCCGCATTGCAGCAGCATGTCACGCGCAGACAGCACAGATGTGCTATTTATCAATCCAGAGCCATTTAGGTCCAAAATTCCAAATGATTGGCTTCGTTCATTAGTGACCCCGGGAAGGCCTGAATTCTAATAGCACTGACCACGGGCCACATCGCTCTTCGCAAGTTAAAGACGGAAGCCCAAGCACCTTTGTAAACAACACAGAATGAAATGAGCAAGCGGAATATTATTTAGGTCATTACCCTGTGTCGTGTTTTGGCTGTGTGTCTTCCATCAAATTGTTCTCGATGTCAAATGAGCTTCAGCCACAATTGGCTACCCTCACATCATACTTTTCTCGCTGAGGTCATGCCGCATTCACGAATCAATTAGCTTAAAAGAAATGAATGGATTCATAGCTCAATTAATCACTCTAACAATACATTATTGACTAACAACTTGCCTGAAGGCCAATTAATAAAGACTTATGAATGTCAACGAAGGGATGGAAAAGCGGAAGGAAACTTTAGGTCATGCTTGTCCACTGGACAGAGGAGGGCAAATTTCGTCCAACTATGTCACGCAGGTCTACATCGATACTTTTCCTTGCTAATCTTCCAAAGTAGTGTTCCAATTTTTGTGGTAAGTTTGCCAATGATCACTGAGCCTCTCTACACTTGCTTAGCTGCCATTAATTGTGAAGCAGCATTAAATGACTCCCAACAATGTTCAAATTTATTGCTCACTACTTTATACCTACGCCAAGTAATGCAACTCACTCCGTACTGCCTTTTGCATTCGCATTAGAGGTCAGCACTAGGAGCATTATGTTTACTTCATTGAATGTACAAAGCCACCGTTGTCCGAAAATCCACATTTGAATGCATATTTTACTGTCGTAGCTGCTTACACTCTGTACGTCTTGGTAAAGGCCTTCTCAGCGCTCTTAAATTGTTTCCATTTTAATAGGGCTAGACCACAATACCATCCTTGGACAAAATCCGATGATAGGATTTGCCAATGAAGTGTTACATACATTACAGGGTAACTAATATCCACTGAGACTGGTCTACAGTGCAATCAAAATAAAGTAAAAGAAATGCATCAATATTGTACCTAATCATGAGATATGCCCAGCGAATTCTTTCGCGCGCTTCAAAGCCCTCTATACCAGTCTAATTTTACTGGCATTAAAAGGAATGGTCTGAAAGTTGACAGTTGAATGTGTGGAAGTAAAATGCACTGAGATGATTAACTCAGATGTTCATAAAACAATAATTCAAACATGAGAGCCTTAATAGTGGCAAGTGTGTGTGAGTTAGCTCTTAGCCCATGCATAATGAACTCCATTGCTGTTGAGCTGCCTTTGGTGGAGCCGCTATAGCGAAACATGTGTGCATACTACTGGATACATTTAGTGATGATGTCAAATTGCTCTTTTAAAAGGCAATGATATAATTTAGTGGCCGGAGTGGTAACTAAATTATCGCTTGGAGGCTCATTTGCATCAGGGTTTATTGGAATGCCATTTTTACATTCACTGGAAAGTGCACGGCTCGTTGCGGTTTGCTTTATGATTAGGAGGTCTGCGGGACTAATAGGGAAACAAAAATTGAGCGAGGCGTTGGAAACAGCAGAGGGAGAAAAAATGCCGCATGAGGCGGGCTTTGGCGTAGCTATGCGGGAACAGTGGGGCAAGGGACAAGTGAAGTAAGCGAGTACTTCAGCGCCAATTATGAAGCCCTCAAGGAATCATTTTAATCGATTCATGCAAGTGCTTTTGGTGCGATTCCTCATTTAGGTGTTTATAAGCAGTTAGTCCCCTCAATCAAAGCCTGCTAAAGCAGACAGACGCAGAATGTCTGGCCATCCGTATCAACTCACCTATGAAGGATAAGCTTGCATGGTTACAGATCTGCCACACCTTAGTCAATTTTAAAAGGTCAACTTGGGTACCTTCTATTTGTCGCAATCCCTGTCACCATTCGAAATTAAGTCATATGGTGGCTAACTCTACAAAGGTAGTCTTTCGATGTGATTTGTGCTTGCATAGCTCATGACTACATGAGTGCTTTTATTTCAGTGGCTGATCTCAACAAACCCCAATTTGCGACGCGTCTCATATACGCTTCATTCATAGATCGAACATTAGTATTTACAACTGTGCATTGAAAAAGGTGTAGCTTTATGCGGTAATGGGTCAGTCAGCACCATTCTGCAGCAGTGTAGGTCTTTGATGCTAGAGCATAGTCCTATGAAAACAGACGGTTGATCAGCGGTCCCTACTGAAAACATCTAAACCACATTCAAAGGTACCTATGCGGCAAAAAGGTGAGTAAACTAATAAATTACATATTCGGTGAAGTGTAGAAAATAAGAGTAGTGTAAATTTGAACAACATTGTTATACTTATCGACGCATCTAGGGAGAGATCTTGTCTGCCCCAGAATAAATACAGGCCAGACTGAAAAAAAACCATAGAAGCTCGTACATAGGAAACTGGTTGCATTTTGACACATGGCATCATAGCCAGTGAAGCTAAACGAAATAGCACTGAAGAGATACCATACAATGGCCAGACTTCGCACTTCGTCTCAATTCAATGTCTGATGTGTCACTTGGCCTTCTTGTGCTTTGTAGGTTGAAACGGTAGGAGACGCCAATGAGGTGATCTCACTACCATCAGCCCGTAATGAACGTCGCAACGCGAGCGAGGGCGCCACGATGATCCTTGATCTTCTCAGTGTTTGCGGAACTTTCATCATGAAGAACCTGCCAGAAATACGGCTCAGTCTACGCATAGGTCTGAATAGCGATTAGTTCAATGCGCAAAGAAGCCATTTGATTCTGGCCCTAACACTAAAAAGCAGCACTAGTGCGAAGTATCCCGTTGGGAGAATACCACGAAGCTGAAATATGCATGCACATGTTCTATGGTGCTGACTAGGTCGCTCTATTGACATTGCACTTTGTGGCGCCATTAGCCTTCTTTTCGGAAACCATCCATGTAAAAATGTTTCGTTCTGTGACAGTTATGCCTTGAAGTAGCTTAATGAGCAATCGCACATTCAACAAACTGTAGCCATGTGGTCAGGATGATCGGCTCACCCATTTGCTGTGAAACGTTCACGCAATCAATCCTAATATCTTTAAGCAAATTATCCATTGCATTTTTGTGGTCAGTTTTATGACATTTAGCACTGGGAACCTGTGCAAAAGCAGACATCGATTTCTTAATCAACTCGCCTCAAAAAGGACGGAAAGTGGAACCACATAGGTTTCAGGACATAGTTCAAAATGCGCATGGCTAATATTACTTAGCTGCAAACTATCTCAGTCACTTTTGACTCAATTCCAATTTTGCGCCTGCGAGGGAATGTGAGCCATGGATGCATGCACTTCATGTCATTAAATTTTTTGTTAGGCACAAAAAATAGAGGTGCCATCTCTTTGCTCTCAAACGCGAAGAAAGTGTTTGGATTTAAATGAATGAACCATAGGACGTGGCACTTGAGGCTAAGGTTCATGCAATTACTCATTTACAAATGTCGCCGGTATAAGCGTTTAGATGTATGAATTCCCAAAAGTCGATTTGATCGCCGTCTTCAATCACACTGAAATTCGGTTCATGTCTAGCATTCAACGCTCCTACTATTAAATGCAAACCATCTACTACCACTAAGTGCTCATTTTACTCAGCCATATAACTTAGCACACCTTTCACCTGTTTGGAGCTGTGCATTCATCAAATTGCACGAAAATGTTCAGGGAGTTTGCGAACATGTTAAAACAATGACGCGGTAATGTAGGTGTGCACTAGGCCAACGGACTAAATTTGCCAAGCTGGATAAATGCAAAGCCTCCAATGTACCCAAATATAAGAAATCTACCATGCAAACGTCTATCAAGATAGATATGGCCATCTGCTGTTAGGCGCACGCAAGCAAAGATACCTTGATGTCTTCCCTTTTGAGACCAATAGCACTAACAAACGATGACGACCATCAACAGTTTAATTTAGGATTAAGGAGCGTTCATATGGGCACTTAAGGCAGAGCAATGTCTTACCTAGTGAGGTAGATTGAAAACGTCCCAACAGTAATATACATTTTGTAGAAGATGGCGTTGGAGATTGTCGAGTTTGATAAATGAGGAGAGTAAGTTAAACGACTTTCACTAAAAAACTTAATGAACTTTCGGCTAGCGAGGCTGGTACCTCATAAGGGCACCTAGATGGATCGATTGACCTTTTCCAACGCTCAACAAATGTCCCAAATGCTTCTTTGTAAGAGCGGCTAGATCTGTATGCATTCAAGCTGCAAAAACCGACTGTGTACGCTAGTAACAAAAAACAGTTTTTGACTTCCTGCATTGGGCAGAACAGGAGATAGGCTCCATTCTGCGCCTTCGCCTTCTTCTGCTAGGCATGCGAGTACGATTTCCTGCAACCGTATTCAAGGCGGTGGCATCGGCTGCGGCATTGACCGCAGCCCTTGCAAAAGATGCGGCCATATCTGGATTGACTCTACCAAAACACATATACTTTGAAAAGTACTCAAACTCCCGTCCAGATTCCCTTCTCTTTGTGGCTTGATTTCTGAAGACCTGTATCACTTTTATGTGAGACATGGAAAGCACGGTACCCGGTTGTCGCCCTTTTGCCTGTTGATGGTTAACTGCTCGCAAGTTGTTAATCAGCAGCTGCATAGATTGGGCCCGGTGGCACAAAATAATCGGTGCAAGAAGTACATGCCGTTGACAGCGTTGGAGACGCATTGCCCGCATGCCGAAGAGTTTGAGCTATAATGGCAATGCCGCCATCATTGCTACCTTCGGCGACATTGTTCTCCACTCCACCTGATTTGCAAGTCGCTGTTGCTGCATTTTATGCTAATGGGACGTGATCAGCCTCTTTAACAGCAGACCACTGAGGAGCCGATTCAAAATGCGCGCCTTGAACGGCGCTTTCTGCACGCTCATTTAACATGATTTAAGATCAAATTTGTCAAATACGAAGGGGATCAATGGGCAGACGATACTGACCGCGCTTTCGACTGGATACATAAAAGGTACCAGCTGGGTTGAGCTGATGTAAGCTGTTAGCTAATCAAAAGCCATAAGATGGCTGGTCAATCAGGGGTGGCGGGAGATAACTGGTGTAACCATCCTGCCCTTAGTGGTCTGAGTTGGCATGAGTTATGTTCTAGACGCATTTTTGTACTTTCACAGAGAATTACCCATGCCCGTAGTCTACCTATTTCCTTTTTCTAATTTTTGGGCCACGTCTTGATTTAATACAGAGGATAGTCACGTTTAACATACAAATGATCACCTCCTGCCTTCACACTACTCGATTTCCGTGCTTGATCATCGCATGGTCTCCATGATTTTTTTGCATCTGCATAGTTCTGGACAAATTGAAAGCATGTGTCACACTCTATTAAGTGAAAGGTTTAAGTCTTTTGTTTGGGTAATAAAGGCTAACTTTGCTCCTTTTGCCCTGCTTTGTAAATCATCCGTGTTTCCAAGCATAACAAGACTTAAATATGGGTCGCCTACACCCCGGCTGCGAAATTATTTTGTTGCGACTGTTAGAAAACACGATGATACACCCTTGAAGACGTTTTGTTACCTTGCTTTTCTCAGCGGACATGAGGATGGTAAGGAGAGCCAAAACATGTAGCAATCTAGCAATTAAATGAATTGCTTGCCTCATCATCATGATGTGTCTTACTTACACCAAATTGTGACGGTTTTGTTATTTTTCCTAATGCGGCCAATTTCTTGCTGCATATGGAGCTGAATTTGAGGCGATTAGAGGTCAGGATAAAGAATTTATAAGTCATGGGAATATACTTAAAGACTATAAACACTGATCGTATTTTCTTAAACAACGGAGCCCTATATTTTAGCACAAAAGGAATGCCCCATGAAAAAAAATTTTGCAATCAAAGTCAAAAAATTTACTGACGATACTTTGACACAATCGGGTTCGAATCACTTTCAACACGTAAAAGTCACCTCTTTGGCTGTGATACCATACTCAATGATCCAACAGCTGTGTCATAGCCTATCAGTTTTATTCCATGACTTAAATGCCATAGTTACCACCAACGCATCTCAATATGTCACATTACTCGATTTCGGTTTTTTCCAGGTCGACGTGTTGGGTTGTGTTTGTGACTTAATTCCAATCTTTATGCCTACACGAACCTGCTGTGTATTACGCATCCGGTGCCTTATAGGATGTTACTGCGGTCTCGGTAATTGTCTCTTCTTTAGGGAGCAATCAATCACCTTTTAATTTCCCATTAGCATATTTAGTATAATTACTGCATTTTTTTGGATGGAACAGTTGAATCGCGACAGAATATATATTATACTTCGTCAAATGTCACATAAAGTACTCATTGCGGATAAAGATGTAGCAGTGGTGGCATTCCCTATCGGCAAATTGAATATTTGGTTGCTGATTGGCAGTGCTTATAGAGAGTAGAGGCACAAAATGGGAGGTGTCAAAGCTATGCAACGGTAAGTAATTAATTAGTCCTACCAATAAGTTTAGCACCGGTAGATTAGGACAAGTGTATCGTGTTGTGTCTTGCGCTGCCAGTAGATCTACAAGACTACGCTTCCAAATGTTGCTCCACTAGCAAATATAGTGCAAACGGGATCGATTTAACTTCTTGAATTATAGCGTGACTCGATCCTTGTGTTGGCATTATTAACCCGCTTTCTAGTTAGTTGCTAGGAGTGATAATTTGCTACAATAGTACTGGTAATGATAACATTAGTAATTATGATGGCGCGCTTTCCTGCCTTGCTTTGCAACTTGTAGCTACACTATAGCTGCAAAGTTTATAACAAAAGGCACATCCCGAACTTCTATCACAGGTTCATTTTCTCTAGGTACCCCTATTAAAACTCATTAGATTGAACGGGTTTCAGTCTGCATTATTAATTATTTGTTTTAGCGCACTTTCAATTCCATCAAAAACTACTACTTTATGCATCAGACCTGCTTGTGTACTGTCAAAGACTTTATCCAAAATCAATGCATATGGTGCTAAGGTTCTGCCTCCCAGAACCCAAAATGAAATTTCGACGAATACCAATTTGCACAAAATATCAGCAGGTCACTTTTCATACAAGTGCGACATTTAGTTTTCCATAATGAACGTTTCTACGCCGTTTGAATATGAGCAAGGGCCATGACCTACTGATTACCCAATGTAGTATTTTGTAGCTAAAAGAACCGCGACCAGTTCAAGCGGCACCTTTCGCATAAACGAAAGGTGTAGCTAATCCTACTAGTAGACTATGAACCACGCAGCATTGATGTGAGACAGCTTTTAACTCGATCATAAATGCTGATCCCCTACATGGCAGCGCGCTTTGTGTAGCACCTGTGCATTGAATAGTGTGTCTTTTTATACACTCGCATTTGCTTTCAGCAACATGGCCATTCCAATAAACCATAAATTTTCGTGTTTCCGACTCGGCCTCCTAATGTTTCAGGGCTACTGCCTCTCACCTGCGCAGCCTATCGAGCTAAAATAATGGCGATTAACACATAGTTTACTTGGTTCACTGAGTATAAGTTTACCAGTCATGTTCACAGCTAGGTACGCAACCATGAGCAGTTAATAAATCATACCGACAAAATTTCGCTAAAGCGCTCAAAAAATAAAACCACATCCGTCACATTTGCATTTAGGTCCATGGCGCGTATGGGAACCAGCGACATGTAGGTCGAGGCTCCAATCTTGCCCATTTGGTTGGATTGCCAGTAAAGTGGAGCAGTAAATCTCGGCCTCGTTTGGTGTCTAGGACTACTCCACTCGAAGTCGATTGTTTATGCGTCACTCCACATTTGCCTGCAAATGAAACCTAGTCCATTAGGTAAAGTAAATATGCCCTCCTTTGTTGTTCACATCCAACGATGGCCTTGCTTTCCCTTTTGATCTATTTGTAGTTTCAGATATTTAATGCATTGATGGAAGCACTGCAGTAAAGACTTCGAATGGAGGCATGACTGGGACTGGCATGACTGCTTTTGCCGCATTTTGGTGAATGATTTTTCATTCCGTTTTAGGTTTTGCGTGCCAGTTGGTTTCCGGGCTTTTGAAGCTTTATGCTACTGTCTTGACCTTGTCACCCTCAATTGTTAATAATGGTGTACTCACGCCACATAATATTGTATTAAGCAAATGTGATCGCAAACGGGTGTGTACCCAGAGGACTTGACATAGGCACGCGAATGCCTCCTGACTTGCTTAAATAACAAGGTCCGAATCAAATGCACGCAAACAAGGACAAAGGGAAGGTTGAAGTTGCGCCACTTACCTATCATTTTGATGGCTCCCATTTTTCCTCACACCGTGGTCATTTGACATCGCTTGAGTGGCGAGAGTATGGCTAAGAAAGGAGAAACGAGGCACAAACTGACCAACCGAGCTGAAGAGGGTGAGACTGGAAGGATGAGTTAAACAGCGAAACGGATGACATCGTTAAGCATTTAATAAATGACTTGACTCACATATAGAATCGATGAGGTTCATGTACTGCACATGGTCTGTGGCGTGGTCTTTTGAGGTATCGTATGTGTTAAGTGGGACAATGGGAAATACTTTGGTTTTGAAGCGAGACTAGAATTAATGAGTACACGCGCTTTGCCATTTGGCTAATTACTTCTTGCGGAAAAGGTTTGGTAGCCGCATATTATACTTATTTTGTAGCTAGTGAATGTGATTGCGCGCTTTAAACCATGGGGACTTGGCATTGCTGCAAGCAATAGAACCAGCATACTAATAGCTGGCGTCCGCATGCAAAAGGAGTAAAGAGGAGCTTTATTTGAGTCGACGTTTGTCAAATAAATTGCTAGATGCAAAGTGATTCTTTATACCCGCTCGATAATGGAACAGGAATGCAAACATAGGAAGGAGCACTAAAGGTGAAAGATCCAAAGTAATTTGAAAAACCATGTATCCTTTCTACCATGAGTTAAAGGTGGAGGTTTGTTGCTCCTGAACAGAAGGTAAATGCTGCAGCGACTCAACATTTGATTGGAATTCGTGCCCACAGACAATGTCAGATGTGCCAATCCCTTGTCTTGGGAGGCTATAGGAGTGTTTCTACTTATAAGCTACAAGTAATTGAAACTGGCATCTGCTGAGAATGCGCAAGGCGCACCAGCGCTTTCTCTGAGCCCAAGGATCATCTGCAGAATGAGGATGAGAATGAATTAACACAGTGTTCTCGACAATCGTTGATACCACTTGCCATTCACATGTGCATTTCAACGTGAGGTATGCCTTTCTTGTTAACTAATAGGCTCCAGAAAACAAAGCCCAAATTGTCGTGCAATGCGATTGTGCGTGAAGTGCTTTGCAGCATATCTGGCTATGATTAACATTGCGCATTACATTTGGATTAGCGAAATGTATAAATTTAAAAAAATAGGCCCATTTCAGGCCATTAGAATGGGTGCAAATGATCTCGTTGATATCGGCATATTATTTTTTTGCGCTACGTTAGAGATTTCATTGAAAAATGCCGAACAAACTATTTTAGAAAAAATGCATTTATTTCTTAACAATGACTATGATTATTGTTGTTATTTAAGCCTAAGAAGTTAATCAATGTTGTGCTGGCCACTTCATCTCGCATCTCGCTAATTTAAAGGCTAAGAGTAACGGCAAGCAGTTTTTTTTTTGTCGGAGGTGCATACTCTCGGGCAGCCCCTTATGACAAGTAGTAATAGAAGAGTCAGGCATGCTGTATTACAACGCAGCATTCTACGCTGATTCAATCCCGCCTTGCACTTAAGTGAAACTATCATCTATGCATACCGAAAAAGAACTTACTAAGTAAAATGGATTGTGGTTACTAAACAAACTGACATTGGGGTCGTAGGAGTTAGGATCATAGTGGAATAGGAGGATGTCAACTACTTTATCTGGGACACAACAACGAATAGGAATTGAGTTTAACTAACCTTGGACGAATTGGTGACTGCATTCAAAAAATGATCGATGCAAGACCTGGGGACCTTGCTTTCACGGCCATGTTGGAAATGTGGCCAACGTGGCTGATGGCCTAATGTCAGTGCCGTGGATCATGAAATGAGTTTTATTTTGTGCATATGGGGGTAATCTTCTAGCGATTTCTTTTAATATCTCTCCAAGTGCAGTTTCCTGTTGCATGAAACTGACCTAGCTAACTCGAAATAACACAAATGGGATTAAAAATTCATTTTAGCGCTCCAACGCGGGGTATGAAATTGCACATAATTTTTGCACTGACTCTTCAAATCGTGTACGTGAAATGCAGTCACAGTGAGAGCCGCTTAAGGCCAATGTTACTTGACTTCCAATCGAATCCACTTTGTACCAATCGAGCCTTTTGAAAATCAGCGAATTCTAAACGACGTTTTCTGATTACACATTGGCAACTATATTAAGCAGAAGGGGTTAAAAATGCCAACCATTCCCACAGGACAACTGCAAGAGGCAGATTTGTGTATCATCTTGATTTGCCCAAAACTTTCACTTGAATGGATTTCTCGAGTTGTAGTCGCATTTGTGTCTGAGGTTGGGTTTATCTCAGTTGCACTTCCCTCCGTTGATTTCGGTGTTAGCGCACTGCAGGAATTCACACAGCTCATCATTTTTTTGCGCTAAAATGAACAATTTTACCCGCTTCGTTTTTGCCTCAACGTACGGCAACGCAATTGTTTTTCAAGTCCATATGTTACGTGAGCATTGGTGTAAGTTTGCTTGCTTCACGCGGCCTGAGTATACTGCGGGACTCCAGTTGATGCTGGTTTTACTCTAAAATTGTGTTTGTTAAGCCCCGTCCGAACTTCACAAATACAATAAGTGACCCAATTTTCTTGGATGGCCTCCCGTAAGGCATCGCATCGTAGCACTTTCAAAGCAGCCAACAAGTTTTTCTGGTTCTACTGCAAGCCTACAAAAGTTTTATTGGTAACCTCTTATTCAATGTGTCCATCGTGCCATTCTGTGCAATTCGCATTTGCGATTCCCCTGGTACATCAAAAGCATAAACAGGGTTTAATCTGTCCACTGGTGTTTATTTTATGCATCCCAATTCGCACTTACGTTTAACTCTGAAACTAGACTGCATCGACGCCAGATGTTTCCTTTGTATCCAACAATTTGGAAATTTTAACACGCTTTCTTAGAGAACAATTTAGTGAGTATTTGGACGAACCAAACAGATTGATTTTGGTTGAATTCGTCGCTGTGCCATGCAATTGACGCATACCCATATAGTTAATAATCCTAAACCTCATTGCTCTGCCCAACTTGCAGATAATAGTGAACGACGCCATTGCTGCGTGGAATGGTATGAGTGCTTTAAGACATGGAGCCAGTGAAATAGCACTATCGCAGGCATCATCCCTGTGCGTAATTTTTCATTTGCAGAACTTGCTCCTAGAAGGCAGCTTGCAGTCATTTTCGCGTGGAATGTTTCGCAGACAATCATAGTAAATTGCGAAAGATATTGTGGTGAGGCCACGCTTGATCTTATGGCCTTAGTAAGTTCCATTGCTTTTCGTTTGAAAATAATGCAACTTCTACCGGCCTAATTGTCCACTAAGTTAGTGTCGCTCTTCATGTTTTGCTTTGTACTGTACAATAGTTGGACATTTTTTGTGCATCAAGCCAGTCCATTTATCATTAGGAAACAATTGCAAAACTATTACCAGATGATCGCAGGCATTTGTGACCAACAGGTTCACTTGAGCGTAAGTTTGTGTTTTGTACGATTAACTAGATGATCTCTGCTCATCTATGCTCTAGCTCTCAAAATCAATCAAGCTTCGGTTACCTTTTGGAGACACTTATGAGGGCATGTGCCTAACAAGTCAAGATGATTGTACGTTGAGCTTTTCAAACTTGCAAAAATGGCGTGTTTAATATATGTACTGCACCGTGTCCTCTTTTCTAATAACCTGCTTAGCTACATAGGCACGGTCTAGGAAATATATGCTCAGGGCTTTAATATCCCAGGCATAACCATGATAGCCAGCTTTCCGTTAGCAAACTACGCCTCGATTTAAGAAGCCTTAACTCTGTACAGGGATCCTTAATTACTTTTGACTATTCAAAACGGGTCCAATGTATTCAAACACTACGGAACTCGTCAAAAGCCTCGATGGCATAGACACCGGAGGGATGGAAATCTGTTAAGTTTTTTAGTAAATATACTCGACTGCCGCTGTTGCCATTTCTTCAAGGGTTCGAATTTAAAAACCTGTAACTCTTTAAGGAAGAATGGAGCAGCGCTTGAGTATGTGTTTCAGAGATATGTTTGACGAGTAATATGATGGTTCCGAATGTCGTGATTGACGAAATGCAACCTGGAGATTGAGCAATCATAAACTGCAATGATACCGCGCCATGGTGCTTATCGTAGTGGATGGTTTATGTTTACTCGTATGAGTCTGGGTCTTGCAAACATCCTTGCTGTCGAAATAGGCGAGTAAGGCTCTGAAACGAATTTCGTGCCTGCAGTTCCACACAAATATTTCGGACATGATTTGATACCTGATTTGTGGATCTGGTAATCTTATAGTTGCCTAAGGTTAAAGCATTTTGCCATTTAGCTATCGTCCCTTTTGTCTTTGCTAAAAGGACTTATTGGAGAGGTTAGGCACTCTAACGAGGTAAAATATCAATTCCTTATGAGTCTGCTTGCATTACCTGAACTTTGATACTCAGTTATATGATGCGCAAGATAATGCCAGTGCCTCAGGAATGATTACAACTTTAGTGTGCTGTCGAACTATACAAATCGAAGAGACCTTCTTAAAATTGTAGGAATGCGGAATAGTAGCAGACGTCAAATGCTGATTTGGCGACAAACATCTCCACCGATTTCATGAGCAAAACTTGGCAGTAACAAATGTATTTTTAAGTGAAAAGCTAATAGTGCTGGCACTAGTGCATTTAGCCTCATGGCTGATTGTGCGAAGCCATTGTTTTTCTAGTGTTAGAATAAATAAAAACCGAAGCCCTGTGAATGGAACCTTGGTTGCTGCTAATGAAATCGCATATGCGAAATTCACAGTTTAATGCAACCTAATTGTGCTTTTGCTCAACACTCTGTCGACAGCACCATTCCACCTGCCTATGTGGAGAACTGGATGATTTGGTGGTGGGAGGTGAGACCAGTACAGGGTTGTCCCTGCCACAATCATCAAGTAATTTTTGAAACGTTGAGCAGTTTGACTCCCACAGCTGCATGCAACCTAACACCGTGGAGACGTTTCTACAAAAGGCATAGGCTTATCAATGATACAAAGGCATTTACTAGGTAGTTTGGCTGGTAGGACGAGGTTTTCGAACGCGCGTCTTTGACATGATGAATGCGATGCATGCAGCGATTGTGACACCGATCGCATGTGCTGGAGAAGGGAATTAGTAGGGTCTGCCAAACTGCCAGTCCTGATTTTCTCTCTGTTGAGGAAGACGACTTAATTTTGTTGCCTGCCGGTGTGTGAGTTTGTGCTAGAATTAAAATGAAAAAAAATATTAAAGAACTGGAAACACGGGACCAGCGACAGAATCAAGTACAGGTGGAGGAAATGTTGGTCAATGGGATGAAAGGAAAGATGTAGCAATGGATGCATGACATGCAAAGCAGCAGCATGAATGATGGGGATCCTTAAAGGAATAGAAGAGAATGGCGAATCGCCAGTTGGATTGCATGCCACATATGTGTGATGGTGAGAAAAAATGTACCAAATTTAAAATCAAAGTCACTTTGCAGGGATAAAGTTTTTAAACAAAAAATAGCAGAATCGATGTCAATAAAAATGAGAAGCGCGTTCCATTATAATATAATATGAGAAGAAGAGAAACGATTGGAAAGTCTTTTATTTGCCCATGGCAGTGAAAGTAAAAAATAATAGGTAGAAGAAAGTTGAGGAAAAAGAAAATATGGTACACTCCCAAGGCTAAAGAAAGCGGTAAAAAGTGAAGAATTTTCGTAAATGAATATGCGTCACGCATATGTGACCTTAAAGATCACGGTATAAGCGATCGGTGGGGAAGGACATGATGCAGTCGAATGTTTGGTGTGGGAACAGAAAAATAAGCAACATTCTTTATCGAATCTCTTGGCTCCCTTTCATGAACGAGATGCATTGAGAGGAACAATATGCATCAGTTTGGTGCTTTGCGTTGTACTAAAATGGCAGAAAGGCGTAAAGGGCAACAAGGAAGGATCCCTTTTTTTGGTTTAAATTTTCTTATAAAATGAAACAAGTAAAGCAGGAAGCATGTTGAGTGAGAGGAAGGTGGTAGAGGCAGACGTGTGGTCAGCAGTTATGATGATGGTGGAGAAAGGGGCAAAGCTGGAGGGATAGGTGTAGAGGCAAGTCCATGTAATTTTAAAAGAAGGACAAGTGCAAGACAGGAACTGTGCGTGAATAGCATTGTGTTTCACTCATGTGTGACGAGAAGCAAGAGTGCAAGGAGAGTTAAAAAAATGTGAAATGAAATTTTATTATGCAAATTGTGGGCATAGCTACCAAAGCTTTGGCAGTTTACCTGGCAAGTGTTGCATAGTTTGCCTCCTTTTCCTCGTCGCCACTTAGCCTGCCTCTAGTGTTAAAAGGCTCAGTCTCCCTCGACATCATTATTATGGTTGGTCAATTTGAACAAGGTAACCAGGAACAAATGAGTTGGGTTAAAGTAGCGCCTTGCTGCTCCACAACCACGTTCAAATCGTTTTCTCGCATCTGACCTGCAGAGCACATTTAAAGAGCACAAGCATCGTGCTGTCCCTCATTGATTGAGCACTGTCTTCTGTGCCTCTAGTCTATTCGTGCGAACTAACTCATCAGGTGGCTTCTCTTCCTCAGCTATTGCCTTTATAGGCACAAATCCTATTGCGATGCTCTGTTATTGGCTAAGTAAGGAGTTCTGTATTCTGAACGTGGTAGTGAGTGGCAGAGAAAACCTTCACAACACGAGAGGAATCGCTACTGTAAGAGTGGTTCAACACGCCATGCATGCATTTTAGGCGCAGGAATCGGTCTATGTATTTGGACAAGATCGCCGTCTTGGTGGACGTTGGGTCGACTGCGCTTGCTGTCGTACTTCGTTTGCCGAGCATAGGACATTGGTAGGTGCCGACATGCAAAATCGAACGTCGTTCCTAGTAATTATTTTTGGCGTAGCATATGCTCCCGGGGGATTATTAGTCGCCACTTTATTGCTAGGCAGAAGGATATCGGAACGAATACCCATGTTACCACCCGTGAGCATCTAGAACGGAGACACCGCTTGATGTACGGACTGTAGGTAGAAAGAGTGTATCCTAGGTTAATATCCCAATCATTAGGTTGGGCTTCATCAGCAAAAGCCAACTCTGTTTACCTGTCCATTGCCCTGCGGGTTTTCAGCTCTGCTGAGCGTTTCGTGATTAAAGAATTTCTGCACAGATCTTTGAAGTGTCGGCTTTGGAAAGTAGGGTCATGATCACCATGAGCTGATTCAAGCACCCCGTGTTGACAAACCCAGATATTGAAGAAGGTTGACGCTACTGTCTCAGCGTCTTGCAACTTTATGGGTTCGTGTAGAATTTGGCCATAATCAGGATAAATCAAACCCCTTTTCGGTGAGTGGAAGCGGAACTACTTGTTCGCCTGGGAACCCTGTAGGCATCGGCTGTAGAGATGCGACATCTGCGAAAGAGGCGTTTTTGAAACTCTGCAAGCGATGCAGATTAGACAGACCATGCACATCTGCGCCAGTGCCGTTAGTTTGAGGCGTCTACCATCTTTACTACACTTACATGACCCAGATGTTGATGCAGCACTTAATGGAGTGTTGAAACAGCAAACCCGGGACGACCAGGCGCTTGAGACAACTGACGTCTTTTTGGTACCATGAGATCTCATCTTCCAAAGAGAGATTGGACCATTGTTGCCATTGCTGTCTAGCTGCATTGCTGAACGGCTTTGTCTCTTTTGTGATGAGCTTGAACGAGAGGGGCGGAAACCTTTTCTATTCCCAGGCATTTGCTAGGCTCGGTACTCGGCGCGTTTCTTTACTGGTGTTTAGTTGGTTCGCTCAAAAACAAGATACCCGCTGCCCCCTTATGCCTTTTCGCTTAGTGCGGTCTGCGGGCAAATGCATCCGCGTTACTATACGAGTAACATTTTCTGTGCTGTATGATTAAGTCGCACTGCAGCAATTCGCCGTCCCAGTTGAAACGCAATGATTTATCTCTTTCGATTTCTTTAGCTAGATCTACGCCTGATGGTTTGTTGGCAATGTGAACTGCCTATATATTAAATAGTGTTTCAGGTGTTGAACAACTGTGTCTCCGTTGTCGCACGACATGTACATTTCTGTAGCTTTGCTTTTGGTCCAGTTGCCCTTTCACATTACATGCGTATGGCACGATGCCCATTCTTGCCTTCGTTTCATGGCGACTACTGAATTTGGCGGAAACACTTTTATCTCAAACCGCATCACGCACCCTTGCTGACGAAATATGATGCGAGTGAACACGACTGAGTTAGTCAAGTGGATTAGAAGCCACGTAGGTGTTCAGTACTACCTTGCGGGGATGTAGATATAATGCACACGTGGTGTTCGCTGGCTTTGCTTACCATCACAAAAGTGTTGTAGAGGGGTAAAAGACTGAAGGCCGTTCACGTCATCCATTGTATGCTGACGGAAACATCACTACGCTTGTCGACCCAACGAATGAGGTTGCGTATATATCACACATCCGCGTGGTTTGCGAAAGAGGAGAAGCAACGTACACGAAGGACAGAGGTGCTGAGCAGGCAGCTCTTAATCACTTTGCTTGCAATGTCGGAAATGCTCCGCAGCAATGGCATTTGGGAACCCTGGACATAGCCAATGCATTCCGGAAGCTCATTTGCAATTAAATGTCTGTAAAATTCATATTATTCTATTGCAAGCCCATACGTGATTCAAATTCGACATTTATTTTACAATCAGAGCATGGTCATGGATGCGTGACAAGTCGAAAGGAGAGAAGGCAGGAAGCGGTACGATGTAAAACGATGTGCTGAGTTAAAGGTGGAAAGGAAAGCACTGAAGAAATAACTCATCTTCAGCAATGATGAAGATCTCATTAGCCGACAACGCAAATGCGCTGAGGCACCATCAACAGCCAACTACTCAAGAACCCATTGATGACCGTGAATACATAGTACGCTGTCATGATCAGACGATTGCTGCTCATGATGACAAGATCCATGGCAGCTACCCATTTGCTCTTACCTCCTCAGTGTGGTCTTCCGCGTCAAGTCGGTATCAATGGTGCTACTGACGGGGTGCTCCGTAAAACCAAATCCTATAGAAATATTGCACGCCTGTAGGTTTTACTTAGAATGGGACCTTTGATCCGCTTAAGGGAACCCACGGTTGAATGTGGCGGCTTCTGACGCCTGGGTTTCAAGTGCGTGACTCTGCTCAGTAAATCAATGCTTAAATGGTCTGGTACCCATTGCTGCTTCTTATCGACCCCTCTCTAACACCCACCGGTCTGGGTGCAAGAGAGGCGTCCTCGAAGGCAATGTGCTGCATTTGCATTTTACCAATGCATTCTATTGCCACAATATCTAAAGCCAAGTCTTATTTGACATTTCCTCTGCTCAGCTATGACGATTGTGACTGGGCTGTGAGCCACACTAATCGTGCAACCACTATTTGCCACAGCTTCATACTTCTTTTCATCCCTTGGCGACGGCACGCCCGAGGCAACGACGGACCACGCAGAATCTGGTGTGCAGAGGCTTGCAGTTGGGCACTGACTCGAGTGGCGGTGACAGCTCCATACTGACCTATGGGTCTCACACACACAGCGCTAGAGAAGTGTTAGTGTGCTGACTTCTGGCTAAAACTGCCTGGACGCCCATGAGACCTAAGCAGTGAGTTGGAAATGTTTCGTTCAGTAAACATTTCCTCCTCGTCGCCTTGGCCTTGATTTGCATGACTTGGTAAAATTACGTAGAACAAACACGTAATGCCTGTGAAGACAATCCAGACCTATTAGAATTAGTGTTTCGTTGACATCTAGCCATATGTAAGCGCATCATACCACTGTAACTAAGCAGCTGAACAAATCGTTTAAGCTGTAACTTACCCTCCATGCTAAAGTGCTAGACTGCACACACCATCAGCGTGTTTAGAGGTTTCCTGGAAAAATGACTCGAAGTTGCTATTCCCCATAGCTAACACAACGATGCAAAGTGGTATCAATGGTGATACTTCCAGTGGGTGATTTAAGTTTAATTTCGATTTTGAAAGTTTAATGTTTCAGCGTGAATCATTTAATTGCGAATTGCGTTGTCCTTCCCTCCACCTCATATCCGTCCACTCTATCCTACGCACCCCTCAAAATCTAACGATTTGTGCGTACACACCACTTTCTTTGCCATTCCTCGCACCTCCCTAGGCGACCAAAGTCATTAAAGGGGGAGTGAGATGAGAATTTGTCACTAGTGGTGTAATTTGGCATTGATGGGCTGTTGAAGCAAGACAAGACAAAATTTTCAACTACAAAGCCCAAAGTGTGAAAGCGCTAAGCGACTTGCATGGACCTCGTCTCTTCCACTTCTCTTTACGGGAGGAACCAAAGGGACAATGAGGTGCGGCATTTTACCTTCATGAGTAAGGAATCAGCTCTGCTCGAAGCATACCTGATGACAGAAATGGATTCAGAAATCGGAAAAGAAGGTGTATCTGCAATGAACGATTGGAATGGTTGCCAAAGACGCAGAATATTAAGTGTGTAGGGCGCCAACTCTTCTCTTAGATCTACAGTATCCCCTTTTATATGCTTTTACGTAAATTTATGATCCTATTAATTAATTGATTTGTGATAACTAACTTCTCCAATCAGCTACTCTGAATTGATGGCTATGCATGAGTGGTGCATGGGTTTGTTGGAATTGCAATCGCATTATTATGGCTCAATTATCTACTCAGTCTGAAATCCAATCGTTGCTTATTTCTGCTCTTTTTGCTACCAAAGCTAAAGAGAAGAATGCCACCTGGAGAGAACGTTGAGCACGAAGACAGAGAATGCAAACCAAATTGTCGAGTGAAGGAGCCCCTCCGTTGGCCCACTCTGACTCTCCATCAACAGTATGCGCAGCGACAGAATGTAAAATTTCAGTGAAACTTTGATCGTACAAGAGAAGACAATGGAAAAGCGGAGAGATTCGCGAATTCCTCAGTTCACTGAACACACGCATGAGCAAATGCGCAAAGTGAAGTCGGTGGACCTGATGACTGCATAGAACTACGGGTAAAAACGCTAATTGGAACTCTTCTTCTGTGTCTGCTCCGTGTCGTGTCATCCATTCTTGTCGCTAAAAAAAGCAGCCAACAGTGGCCATCACTCGGGTGTTGGAGTGCTGTCAGCTGAAGCTGTCTCTGCGTTTGAGACCGTTGCCGCCCCAAGCAACCTTGCGCTGCTGCTGATGAGTCCCTTCCCAGGTCTTTACCTTTCTAGCCACAAACACCGTACAGTTGTCTGTGAATTATCGTCTCTCCATTACACCTAATATGCATGCATCCCAATATGTCTGCTCGCCCTCCGAAGTGTCTCCCATTCATGGTCATTCCTGTTTAGCATCTGTCCTCGTTACCATTCCATCATTATGGTGCTGAACACCCTCTCATTTGGACACCTTGATCAGCCTTGAGAACGTTTACTGCGGTACTTAGCTTCACAGATTGCTCCATTCTCAAGGTACCTTAAAATAACTTCCCTTTTAATAAAATCTACGACAGGTGCGGACTTTTATCAGACCCACGAATTCTGCAATGCGGCCCTGATGTGATCCATTCCGTATAGTACAACATCAAGGTGAGGGAGCACACGATCGCATTCTATTCCTCCTATCTTTTGTAAAGTAATGAAATCAAGGTACATGGCTTATGGGCGATAGCATGCTTTCCTTCTCCATCCTTGTGCTCTTTCTGTGACTAATACTTTGCGAAGGCGATGCTAGCGAAAGTAGAGCCTTCTCTGCGGCCATGGAGCTAATTCCGTTTCCCCAGGGTTTCAAATTATGTGGACGTTGTGGAGGATTACCCTGTTCAGGGTTTGAAGCGTGAGCGGCGATTGCGGAAATCATTGAGTTGACCACCATGAAAGCTGCTCCATTTGTTTCTAATTTCGAGCCGCATTTCTCTCGCAGTCTTGCAAAGAAGGCATTCCGCCATTTATGGGGTGGGTATTGCGCAAATAAGAGCCAGCCGCTCATTTTCAAAGGCGGTAAATGAAGTCTTCCGCTAACGAAAGGGCGCCAAGCATGGCAGCACTTCAGCCTCCTCACCAAAATGGCTGCACATGACAGTCACTGCCTCGCTCTCTGCTTCTCAATCGCAAGTGAACTTTGGAATGAATTTCAGTCGATTGCGGGATTGAATTTGGTTACAGTGTGTGCTGTGTCAAGCTACTTGCAAAAGTGCTTTTGCACAAGACAAATTCGTTACTTGTGCAGTGCCTTACCCCGGAACCGTATTTGCTAAAGGATTACTTCCGGCTACCTTCATGTGGGCCGGGAATGTTGACCACAAAGCCACTCAAGCAGCCTTAATCGCACTAACTTTACTCAATGTGCCACTTGTCTTTAAGGTGGTGCTTGGGCGCTGCATTGATACCAGTAAATGCCCGATTAAGATTTGGTAAATGGCTACCCTTGACTTGTTTCATCTATTGCAAACTTGAGCTGTGTGGAGGAATCGTATAGGCTATGGATGAGAGAATCACTTGCGTCTTTTTGCAAACGAACCTAAAATGGCGTCGCCTCCAGGCAAGATGAAAGCCAATGGGGGAGAGCTGGAGCAGAAATGTAGGGGTCTACACGCTAGGTCTTTGGGCTCATCCATTTTTTTGCAAGAAGAGCTATAAGAAATCACGATGTTGCTTATTCGCCTCCTGTCCACCTCTTTTGTCTGGCGAGAACACGCACCTGTCGAGCTACACTTCGCATTCATCAAATTGATCTCCTTTCAATCCCGCGTTGGCAGCGTTTTCGTGCACGAACCTATTCGAGCACATCAAATGATTAACTGCTACTGGAACAATTTCTCTGCGGATCAGGAGACTGCTTTTCCACCTAATTCTGTATTTAATGCACAACTATGTGCGAAGTACGAATTTCTCATGTAGAGATATGCATCCGATCTGATCAGTCTGCAGTAGCATAACGGAACATCCTCTCTCAGAACAGAGGCCTCAACTTGGATCCCGTTTGTTGAAATGTTCGCGCGTTATGCTATCCTATCCTGAAACGGCATGGGAAAGAATGAGTTTGCTTCAATCTCCAGCTGACGAGTAAGCATTTTTATTTTTGTAATGGTTTCATCTTCGTAGACGTAAAACGCTGTGCAGAATATAGCTAAGAGAAAGGTTTCAGCTGCATACGTGTGTTGCGAAGGCATCGTAGAGGTAGTTTGCTGGAGTAGATGATGCGATCGAAGCATTTCATCGATTGCCGCACTGCTGGAATGTCTACATTGCGGTCATTTTACTTGTTTGTTCATTTGCATTACTTCTCTTACTGCTTCCAGCAGGTGGATTAATGAAGGGGAAGTAGTGCGTCAGTGACTGCGGTTAGCCGTCGCTACTACTACTACTGCTGGATTTTGCGTATGGCACTTATATGTGACGAGAGGAGGAGGAGTGGTAGTTATCGCCCAAGCAACCCATGTTGATTGTTTTGTTGGTACTGGAAATAAGCAAAAGCGAGGTTGATTGAGGAAGTAAGGCAATGCTTGTTGTGTGAAGACTATGGATTGATAGTGCGTATGTGTGTCACATATATGTGACAGGGGGGAATAAATGCGAAAAGTATCAAGTGAAGCATGACAATTGAGAGGAGGGGAAGAACCAATTAAGTTTAGTGAAATGCGTTAAAAGGAGGAGAGGGCTGCCTCGTGACGTCTTTTCGTGTTATTGTCAACGCGCACACGTCTAGCATGGTCATTCGAGGTTGCAGTCGACGTAAGGTGGCATGCAGGACTGGATGCCCCCTCTCCCTCTCGCTCTCTCTGTTCTGTTGTCCCCTTCATAGACAACCGAGATCGTGACTTTACGACACTGGGCTGGCTAGCTAGTTGAGCGGACCCTGCACTTGCTCTTAAAACCAAATCCTCCTCCGTAGTTCATTCACAGCCCCCCAACCCTCCTCCCCCAAATCACCCATGCTTATGGGGCCACATCGAAAGCTAAGCAGTGCATAACCCACTATCCAAGGGGCATCGCAATCTGCCAGATATATCACCTCAGTGCTTGTCACACTGTCTGTTTCACAACACTCACCAGCTGTCGAGTCGTTGCTATCATCATGCTAACTGCAGCCAGTTAGTTGGAGCAAGGAGAAGGCACAGCTGTCCTTAATCGCCTTTATCACATTCGATGCAGACAATGGTTTTGTTAACAACAAGTAGCTGATGTGCAGTACATGCCATACCATTCCTATATGTGTTATGTAAGAAAGATAGTAGTTGCGGAAACAGGCGTTAATGCCGCACCTATAGTGCATTCATAACCAGCAAATTGTTCGTCCAGTTTATTAAATCATGGTAAGCCGTTCAGCAGTAACAGCACAATGTAGCCAATTTCCATGCTTTCACTCATCCTCAACCTCGTATGTCCTCCAACTTTTACTGTACTAGAGTACGACCGTCAGCTCTTCTCACGTACTGACCCATCCATTCACTCAAATCAACTCGTACGAACGCGCGCAGGTATTGCAACCATCCGTTTCCACCACCGCCACCACTACCACCACCACCACCATTACCATACTAAATTCTGAGAGCAGAAACACTCACTTTAGGCAGCTAATTAATGCATTCATTGACGCGCTTGCCCTGCATCATCATTAGTTGAAACAGTCAATTGAAGAAGAGGAAGAATTGCAAACACGGGACAATCAAGCAACTATTGCACTCACTCGCAAACTTCAGCGACCTTGCCGAGGTGCTCATTCGAAACGCTAGGCAGAAGGAAAAAAAATGGTACACAACATTCGATTTCTGTAAAGACCTCACCCAATCATAGAGTAAAACATAGCATCGTTAGAGATACCTACAAACTATGCCATACAGCACACGCTTAATTTTGACTGTAATTTACAATTAGCTGGCAGTAAAAACCATCGCCTTCTTTCACAAACAGACGATTCATTATTGTTCTGCATTGTTTGTCTATGTTGGCCTGTCCTTGGGCGTCCAAAATATTCATTTGTTTATGCGTAAAACAGAGACAATATTGTCCTAGTCTTCAATCTGCCTCAACCGCTGCCTGAGTTTAAGAAACGGAAGAAGTCAACTAGTTGCTTGAATTGAAGAGTATCCTTGTCTGTCTCAAAGCTCAAATGAAACATTAAATGGTTTCAAGTCAGTTGTGTGGGAAGTGAACCATCAAGCACCCATCGTGCCAAATATCTCTTGGCTGATACGCCCGGAACTGCGCTATCCAGAGAAGACAAATGTGGTCGTGCATGGGTTAAGAAAGATGAATGCAGCACCGTCCCACTGGAGACATGAGAGCCGCCTCGTTTCCACTGTTTGGAAAGTAGAAGCCCACATAGGTCAATTTGTTGCATGAACAAGCGATGCCAACGCTCAATCCACCGGAGTGGCCCGAAGTATTGTCTATCAGGGGCAAATGCAGCGCCATTGGACAAATGTCGGGCGGTTAACAAAGGAAATGCACCGATTGCACCCATGAATGGTGCGTTGGGCCTAGCTGCTCAAAGCTCTTAGAGCTGCATCAAAGTCAGGCACCTCCTTCATTGGCGTAGCTAAAGTAGCAGCGGGTTTAGATAATGTGAATGCGGGTTAGAGCCTTCTGATTGAATTTCTTATTTGCCGCATAGCATAGGTGGACGAAGTGTTATTTCCCACTACTCATTGTACGAGGACTAAGATGCTACCATGCACTCAAAGCACTTTCACAACCTCAATCATTAAAAGTCATGTGGTCACTAGTTTGCGATAAACCTTCCCAAACTTTGTTGCGATCACATAAGTTAACAAAAGGCAGTTTCCTTGACTGTAAAAATTAAGGTGTCTTTTAATGAGCAGCTTTTCGGATTTGTCGGAGTAGGATTGAAATCCAAGGGCAAAACGTGTTAGCAGCACTTATTAGCGCTATAAATGTCAGTGCAGACGCTGGCGACGACTTGATTCCAAGCAGCTATGACCTGGGAGATGACTGATACGTATTCTCACAACCGCGACCTCCCCTGCCTTAGTGACCGTGCACAGATGTCTCTCACGAGAATGCTATCCACCTATACTCATATAATAAGCAAAAAAATGGGTGTTCAGACCCGCATGGAATGAAGAATGCGCTCAATTCCCCTGCAATGGTTTTAAATGCAAACATGATGGCGTATAATTTCCGTAAACCCTCACCAACAAAAGAGGAATTTGTCAAACCCTTTTTCGACCACAGATTGACCGTTGAATTTGTCCGCATTTAATTATGACTGTGCGCGAAGTGATGCAAGCACTGTTTATGGCCAGCGCAGGTGCGAAAGTTGAAGTACGATACAATGGGAAGTGGCTGATAAAACATCATGCTTGTGTTAAAAGTGGTGGCTATTGCTAACAGTAGTAGACTAACGATGCGAACAAGAGACACGGGAATGCCGGCGCACTACTCGATGTGTGCGATATGGAAAATTAAGCAAAGATGGATACGACATTCTGGGACATTTCCTGCAGTTGGTGAACTAAAATCCTGGAATCCGTGTGAACAATTGCTCAAACTTCAATATTGGTCTCACGTTTGAAAAAGATGGCTTATCTGTTCTGACAATTGTCAACCGCTGCATTCAAAGCACTTATTACTCGCAGATAAATGCAGCAGCAGCAACATTAAGTCTTTAGTCGCTTTGTTGCTGATCGATTTATGTGGCAGTTCCTTGGCTACTGCTTGAATGCGCAATCTGCTTCTTCCCTGTGTGCGCGTTACTTATTCCTACTTACGCTTACTCGAAAATTTTCCCCTGCACATCAGCGTCATTTCTTTATGGCACAGGTAATTATTTAAAAATAATCTACATTTCGACAGCTCATAAGGAAATTGCAATGGTAGTTAACGAAACAAATGCTACAATTCATCAAACCAATAAGCCCTAGTTAAGCCAAAGCAGCCGAGCTTAAGTTACTGCTCGGTGTCGTGCACTCAAGACATTAAGCATTGTTGATTTCCAGCTCCTCTCGTCTGGTTCACTGCGACTAGAATAGTACGTCAAGTAAGTTTGCATTTGGCAGAATAATCCATATCACTACAACAGATGCCTCATTGTGACGGAAGAGATGATAAAGGAAAGACACGGCACGCAATCGAATCAGGAAAAGAAATTTTAGTTTCCTCACGTTAATTGAGCATCATGCAAAAGCATGGATATGTTCAATGCTTTGATGCATGACGACTGGTGAACATTTAGTCCTTCTTTGCAGCTCAGGATCCTGATGGAACTGTGCATTCAACTTATTTCTGATGCACCCCAAACTATCACACGCTTGAATCGATCCATATCGAAATGCGTAGAAGCTTTCACAGCCGTTGTAGTTGTCATCGGTAATCAAGCCTCATGTCAAATTATCAGTGGCAGAATTCAGTTAGGTCTATGTGGAGCCGCTCATGGTAATTCACGCATTTAAGCGGTGCGTTCAACTTCAATCACCGTCAAGACAATTTATTAGACATGATATTAACAAACTTCTTTTTCTCTTAATTTTTCTATCTTGTTAAGATTGACCTTAAATGTGCGATTTTGTTAGCACATACAATCAAACAACAGTGGCGTTCTTTAACATTAAAAAACGACGGTAGGTAACTAAAAATTTTTAGAGGCCGCGATGCCAGTTTTCCTAAAATTAGGTGGCAAGGTTAGCATTGCCATCCGCAGTCCGAAATCCAAAATATTATTTTTGGCCATTACCCGAATTCGTTAAGGGTACTAGTGCTGTATAATAGAATTTCTCACCAACATTAATGTGACCGGCTGTAACCGGTCAAATGAATTGACGATGCTAAGGCAAATTTATGCTTTTGGTGCACAGTGGGCTTTGAGACAACTGTTTGAATCCAGAGATTTGGCCAATCGACAAAGGTAAGTCGACGGAGATCTAAGTAGCCATAACAGAAACCTAGAATTTAGGTTAACCTGGAGCAATGATGAGCGGACATCTAAAAAAATTTACACGCAAGTGCTTGTACGATCTACGGTGAATCCGTCAGGCGAGTTCCCGCCATTATTAAAAACGCTTATCGGTGTAGCGAATGAATAAAGCTGCAGAGACAACAAACCTGCATAATATTTTCTAGCCCTAATTGTGTTTCTCAATACAGTATCTGCTCTATTCGATAAGTGGTGTGTCGGGATTATCCCTGCAATGGTTAGGATAAATGATTTCTGTTTCAACTAGCTCTGTTGTTAGTCCGAAATGTACACGTGCCTCATACATGCCATATTACGTTGGAAAACTAAATGTGGCCAAGAGGATCTCCGCGCCCTGCATATGGTTCACTCATCCGCAATGTCCAACGGTGCAAGCGATAATCAGGAATAATAGCATGGGTCGCGCGTTCCGCGCAAGAGCAGCGGTGGGGGAGGGTGCACAGCATGCGAAGGCTTCTTCACAAGTGTCGACGTGAGCGCATCCCTGGTCGTGGTAGCTATTTACCACCACTGCTGCCACCATCCCCACGGCTTCTCACACGGCCACCACCATTGCGGCTTCTGCTCACATGGAGACCACGCGCACGGCAACCAGCATTGCGGCTTCTGCACAGACCACAATGCCCACTTCTGTCCACATTGTGAGCCCTTCACCACCTCACCCCACGGTGCCCACTTCCACGGGTACGAGCACTGGCCAACTGCCCCACTCCATTTCTTCGGCTGTCTCTGCTTACTTTGAAACTGGCTTGTGTACTCACCTGTGTGCTCTTATATACCATTTGCCTCGTCTCTAGTTCTTCCTCGAGACACTCCTGCTTGCTTCTGAGGTGTAGGCTATTTTGACGCTGCTGTCAGCGCTGACGCTAAGGTCAAGTCATCACCGATGTAAAATTGAACTTTAACAGCTGCAAACAGCGACATTTTAGTACTACACACTTACAAGACACAAACGAGTAGTTTTCTACATGTAAATTTTAGTTACCGACCGAATTTGTCTGGCATTGCTCGCTGCATAATCTGTTGGGAGAAATAAGGCTAACGCACTTGCCCAACCACTTGTCGCCAGATAAACAAAAATCAGGTGTTTGCTAACAGTTTGGTATCAGATTTGTCAAGACATGTTCCAGATTCTTGGAGGTACTTATGCCTACAAAAGAACAAGAGGCACATTCGCAAGTGCTCTGTCGTCAGTATGCAAGGAAATAAATGGTCTCATCGAAGTGATTTTGGAAAGCCAAGCACTATGAGTGCTGTGATGAGTAGCGCATTCGTTTAGCTGCTGTGTACGCTGCGTTCTAGATCACACAGGTACGCCATTTCAAAAGTCAAACGTGGATTTTAACCAAAGCTTGAACGCATGTTTTGCCATTCCTCTGCACAATGGGTGCGAATGTTGCAAAGGAAGTAATGAACTTTCTTAAAGATTCAAACAAACAGCAGCAAGGTGGCATCGCAGAGGACGTTGAACAGCACAGCTACGCATGCATAAAACTGTGCATACGAAACTCATCTTAGTGCTGGGCAATGCTTCTCAGCTGGCGATGTTATTCCACCACCGTGCAGTTCGTCAGTCCAACGTGCTTTTGTGCGGCACAGTTCACCGTGCATAATAAAAATGGTAATAATTTTGTAAAGTGAAGACGCGCCTCAAACAAATGCGGCCTAAGTTCATAATTTAACTTGCTTTTCACCGTCAGACATTTGGCTTATTGAGCAGCATTGCGAATCTCCCAAATCAAATAAATATTTTGTAAATGATTTGGGCACAAAATTCTCCCCAAATCTTGCAATGCGAAGGACCAGGTGTCGTAAAGCACCACAGCTCTGCATGACTCAACCTGAGTGCACGAAATTTATTTTGGTCCTAGAGGAAGACGGAGCAACACCTCTCCTCAAGCGAATGTGGGGAGCAAACAGCGACGTAACAAATAGTGGAACTGCGCAAAAAGAGAAGTAAAATTAGGTTCAAAATTAATTGAGGCACTTGATTTGCAAATGAAAGCTGTGGCTTATTTTACCTGCAGAAATCAATGCAAAGCAAAAAATCTGAGCTGCGTTTGAGGGCAGGATTTCAGCTGATATGCAGTCAAACGAATTGGAGGGCCCAAGAGAAATATGCAAAGGACCATGCATCTGACCAGCATTCGCTGTAGCCGACGAGAAAAATTAAACCACAGCATCGGGATCGTCACGGCACGGTTGATAGCGAACCAACCGGCCCATAGTCGGAAAGTGTTCACTTGAAACGTGACCCTCACCGGATTATTAATGATGCAGGATTGATATTTTAGGACAGTTCTGTGTCATTCTGTGCTCAACGACCTGTACTTTAGCAAGGCAACGTCAGCTCTTACAGCAATGCTCCCTTGTTTAGAACCAACTTTGGTGTTTAAGTCGAAGACACATGCCATGCAATTTGCAGACCAGATGTCACTTGGAACATCATCTGAAGTACTTGCAATCACATGGGCATCGTTGAACATCGGCGAGCATGAGTACGCAGCCAAAGGTGCAGCAAGCGAGAGTGTCACGAGGAAGAACTAGAGACGAGGCAAATGGTATATAAGAGCACACAGGTGAGCACACAAGCCAGTTTCAAAGTAAGCAGAGACAGCCGAAGAAATGGAGTGGGGCAGTTGGCCGTGCTCGTACCCGTGGAAGTGGGCACCGTGGGGTGAGGTGGTGAAGGGCTCACAATGTGGACAGAAGTGGGCATTGTGGTCTGTGCAGAAGCCGCAATGCTGGTTGCCGTGCGCGTGGTCTCCATGTGAGCAGAAGCCGCAATGGTGGTGGCCGTGTGAGAAGCCGTGGGGATGGTGGCAGCAGTGGTGGTAAATAGCTACCACGACCAGGGATGCGCTCACGTCGACACTTGTGAAGAAGCCTTCGCATGCTGTGCACCCTCCCCCACCGCTCTCTTGCGCGGAACGCGCGACCAATGCTATTATTCCTGATTATCGCTTGCAACTGTTTTATGAACGAATAGACACCCATACATAAAACTGTACCCCTCTTCTGCTCAAGGTTCGCATTTCGTCTGCTAGGACTGCATTAGTCAAGTTATAGCGACTTTCATTTTTTTCCCTCCTTCGTCTGCTAGTTATTTCGTTTTGACTTGCATTATTCTCTTTTGTCTGCCGCGATTGCATGCATTCACGCCGAAATTGTGGTGAGTTTCCTCGTCACACTTACCTGTCTCCTAATAATTATCAAAAGCTTTGTCGGTTGACTAACGCGAAAAGTAATTTGTTAATCTTCTCAAATGCGACTTGCATTGTCGCGCCTTTGGCATGACACTACGTTTGCGACAAATGTGTTCCTTTATGGACTAGTCAGACCCCATTTTGATTTAATAAACTACATACAGACTGATCTGCTGCTTTTATTATATCCCTCCACAAATTCTCATTCTTCCTACATTTACATGAATTTAATTATTTAATTATCAACCTCAGCATCAAACACTTGATGCACGAAATGAATGCACGTTGAAGCAAATATGAAGTAGACTACCTTGCTCAAGTATGTGTTAATTTAAAGCTTTCAAATGCAGACGAGTTGCATACTGATTGGCTGAACAGAGCCAACAACATGAATTTCTTTCTTCAGTGGTCAACGCGTTCGACTGCAATGCCGTTTGCGCAGTTCGGTATAAAGTATTTCAGTTGAATTTGGCCTTTACTAGACGTTTCGTCAATAGCGCCACTCTTTATACATAGCTGGAAATGAACTGGCTAGATGTCCTGTTGTCACCTACACAAGGATGCATACGATAAGGGGACCCAGTGCGACGCGTTATGCGACAAAGCAGTGAAAGCTAAGGAGGAAGGCAGGATGGGCGGAAGCATTCCTTTTTGCTTGCGACGATCTCATTCAATTGAAAAGTAAATAAGCATGGACAAAATGGATAAATTTGAAGGCGAAAAGTAGAAAAGAAGGAGAGGATGTCAAATTCATGCAAGGTGATTGAGGCAGAAGGGAGGGTCAGCTGTTGTAATTGTTGCAGTGGCGGTAACAAGCAAAGGCCAGGCAACAAGTAAACGCAGAACTTAAAATAGATGAGGAGGAGAGTAAAAGGAGGGAAAGTCTTTGTTATGTGGTCAAGTGTAAACATTGTTGTGTGGATAATGCGTGTGGATAATACTGCAGGCTTCAGTCTTTCAGTTGCTCTCTCGACACATATTAGTCTTTCTTATATCAGCCCTCACCCGGGCCTTGTCCGCGACAATAGGACAGAGGACAGTCCCGAATAAGCGGGAACGAGCGCAGAGCGATGACTAAGATTTCGGGTTCATGGGAAATATGAAATCAGAATTTCACCTATTTCACCATTGTATTGTGACGAGTCAGTGGTCGGAAATGGATGAGCAGGCGGAGATTTTGGCACTTGTCGCCCTCATATATAGCGTCTGCTCACCTCAGTGACACCGCCGGCGAGCCACCTCTCAACCAGGCAAGAGAAGGCAGATGGTGTAGATGCTAAAGTAGAGAAGGAGGAGGAGGAGGAGGAGGTGAGTCAAGATGGGGAAAAGGAAATGCGGGGAAAGGGCTAGTGCCTTGGACAGCCAATTTGGACCTCAATCACCAAGCATCAACCTCCAGTTCCTCCACACGCCACTTCCAACATGCATGCATTGCGTGCGCCAGAGGCCACTGCTTAGCGCGATCACGAGGCACGCCACTCGCACACACCAGCTACAATGCATCGTGTTGTTGCACGCTGCACAAGAGTCGCCGAAAAGCACTCTACGGCTCTGGGGTCGACTCGAACCACCAAACTTTTCGATTAACACCCAAAAGCGCTTACCGCTGTTGCCACAAAGGCTGACTCTCAGCAACTGCTCCGACCACAATGCCACTTCTGCTCATATTGTGAACCTTTCACAACTTCACTCCCACGAATACGAGCATGGCCAACCTTCTTACTCCATTTCTTTGGCTGTGTCTGCCTCCTTTATAACTGACTTATGCGATCAGGCGTGTCTCTTATATCCCAGTGGGTTTATCCCCGACCCTTCCACATGGTGCTGGTACTCTTTGCGATTGTGTTTGCTAGCATTCAACAATGAGCTTGCAAACCCAACTGCCCTAGGTGATGCTCTAGTAGACGTCGTGGCGATGTATTGCATGTAGCTAACTTGGCCTTGCGATTCCCAATAAGGCTTCAAAGCTAGTGTAAATCAAGCAAGCGTTTTATGAATGGTCCTTGGCTCCTTATTGGTCCCTTCACAAGCATGGTTTGCTCATAACCCCTCTAACTTTAATCGCAAAGAAGCGCTGCTGATCTATGCCAGAACTGAAAGACACGTATTGATTTTAGCCTGATTGTGCTTTTCGTGTCGTACAGATATATGCATGGTTAGGTGGATAACCGAATTGATTTTAAATTAAAATATGGAATTGCTCGCTGACAGAGTCGTTTTACAAAACGATGTGCATGGCTGCCCCGTGCATTTGACTGTCTTCTTAACTATATGATCCTCATAGCCATGCGTGACTGCTATGCCTATTTAGTTTTTTTAGTTTCATATGAATGAAGAAGAAAAAAGGAATGGAGTAGCATGTGCTCTTCCCTTTTACTGGATAAGCTAGCAAAGGAGGGATGACGTCCACTCAGCAGCATTAACTGACGTCAGCATGTTGCGAATAGTTCACGAATCCATCACGCTTGCTTAACTTATAAAGGAAGATCAAGAACTTTTAGACTTCCTATCAAAGCATGGTAATGCGTTTCCATTGCACTGTGCCGAACATGGTTGAGCGGGTGCTAGGGAACATGCTATGCGCACCGGAGTAGCACCACTTACACACCAACACCATCACGACCATCTTCTCCTGCTTCTCTGCATTCGTACGCGTCTGGTGATTCCGTTATGCCATAACTCGTGTCTGCTGCACCTATGTCTCCTTCGCCTTCCATTTCTCCTGACAGGCACTGCTGCCACCACTGTCGCCGCAATTGTCGCAGGCGGCGCATTGAGCGACTTGTCGACATGGTGACGAAGTAAGGAATCTGCTAAAATCTGATGAATTGCATCACATCAGGTGAGCCAACTGTGACTTTGGCTCTGCCTCTGGTTCTCACTCCCCTCCTCATGCTCCTCCTCTTCCTCCTGCCGTTGGTCTTCCACATGATCATCTGTCTAAACTACCTTACCACCTACAACTCGAATTTTTGGCAATCTACATGTGATTGGTGTTAGTGCGTTTGTGTATGTGTGCGAAGACGACCACCTACCTCATATCAAACTGAAGATGATGCGCTCCGCGAGGTCCACGATGCACAGGTGAGAAAGGAAGAACTCAAACTGAATCCACCACCAATGTAACCGAAGAAAAGAAGCAGAATATAAATGAGGGGAAAGGTCGCAGCCATGTACGTGCGTTGTAAAGGCATCATAGAGGCAGTTTGCTGAAGCGGATGATGCGATCGATGCATTTCATCGATTGCCACACTGTTGGAACATCAGCGTTGCAGTCATTCTACTTGTTCATTCATTTACACTGTTTTTTTACTGCTGCCAGTAAGTTCATTAATAAAGGGGAAGCAGTTCATCAGTGACTGTGATTAGACGTTGCTACTGCTACTACTACTGGAGTTTGCGTGTGGCATTTATGCGTGGCGGAGGGGAAGTTGATGTGAGGGAGTGAGACAGTGCTTGATGTGTGAGGACCATGGATTGGTGGTGCATGTGTGCGTGTCTGCCACATGTATGTAATAGGCGGACGAAATGCGAAAAGTATGAATTGAAGCATGAGAATTAGGAGGAGGTGCAGAATTAATTAAGCCTAGTGAAATGCGTTAGGAGGAAGTAAGTAAGCGGAAGGTGGGTGGACGCATTGACGAAGAATGTGCGGATGGATGGATATTGTGTAAATGAAGAACAAGCAGCTTCGTTTAATTCGTTAAATAAAATGCTCTTCGATTGCGAACTATCGTCGCCTTGTGATGTGAAGATTTAAGTTCCCTGGACCAGCATAAATCTCAACGCTTCACCACGCTCATTACATCGTGAAGAAAGCGAAACAGGCAGAATAAGTCATTCTGATCACTATAGTGCTCATGAGGTTTGCGTAGACTCCCGCCGCATCCCTTTAAAACCCATTAGCAACCACTCAAGCCATTGCGTTCTACCACAGATTCTAGTAATGTTTTTCGGATGCACCTCTATTCTCTCTCGCTGCGGTACTTGTTCAGATGGAATGCCTTTTACTCCATACTGGATGAGGACACGGTTGCAGAAATGCGTACCATGCTAGGTTATTGTTACCGGCCAGAGCGTTATTAGCATCGGGTGATTGCGTGGTGGTCAGTGTCACAGCTTGACTCTGTAGTGAGTTGTGTGTTCACCTTCTGGCAACAGCATCAAATGCATCGGCTAATGTCGAGAAAGTGGCAGCAATTGCATGAGATTTTGATGCCGCGCTCGGCATAAGGGTTTTCAACACCATGAAAGTTGAACGCATAGATATGTGGAGAGAGGTAACTTAGTTACTATGAAAAAGCCTACTGGAATGATGAATCCGCTGTGCGAGCAGGCGGCCCTCTAAAGGTCTTTCGATTGCAACTGTGAATTGGGGCTACCACTGGTTTAGTCGAGAAGAGGTCAGTGCTAATATCCTCTGTGCTACAAACTATCTCCAGCTTAGCCGAGCTACAGTTCAGCTCAATAAATTCGCTAGTTCTGTTTTGTTTCTTTGACGACCTCAATTCCAAAGGACAAAATACTGCATGACGTTTCCCGCACTGTTCGTGGAAATCTGACTCATGTTGTGTGACGGTGGCTCACTCATCTACCTGCCTTCGTCAATTTTTTATTGGCTGTGAATCAAATCTCTACAGCAACTGTGACACAACGGATCATTCCTTAAGAAGCAAATGCGGACGACAGCCGTGCCTCACACCTGTCAGCACAAATGACAGGAATGACAGTTAAGCGATGTGCTATTGACTGCTTGCGATTGCAATGCTATTTGACTGTCAGTCGGCTCGTCTAATTCATGGCTGAATGGCAGGCAAAGAAACAACTAGCGATTGCGCCACTTCTATTCTGATTCTATGCCGTTGACACGTTTAGTATCTCCCCAAGACGAGTCGGCATTTGCAGGCTCGTCATTCCTTTTCTACATTAACCTTTGAGCAGGCAGATGTATGCTATCCACAAATTAAATTTCTGCATATCGCCTTTCAAGAGTTTCCTCATCTTGCTTGGTAGATTAGCGTTCGTTACCTTTACTTGGCCCTAACATAGCTGAAATAGGTTAATGAAGGGCACCTAGGTAATGTTCACCATCATCGACTACTGGAGGGGGCATACCAATTTCTCCATGGTAAAAGCGTTAAACTCGAAACAAAACTCAGTGTCGCTAGAGGCTTCTCAACGTGAGGAAGTGGCAGCATGCAATCCGGGTATCAAATCTACCATGAGCTGCGTCTCTGTTTTGTCGCAGCAGTAATGCGTTGATATCGATGCTACGCTTCGGTCACTATTCGTGGTAGAAATGTGGCGTCACGCTACTGCTTGACGCTGGAGAAGCTAATCCAGCCATCGGCCTTGTCGCTATGGTGGAATGGTACATGATTAGGCGAAGTTCGTAGTCAAAATGCCAAAGATGCCTGATTAGGTGCATGAGAAAGCTTCTTCCTCTCATCGATACATTGCGCTGACCATCCTCAATGGGCGTGTTTCGAAGATGAGGGAAAAGAGCCAGTAACATGGCTGTTTATATGTTAGAGCTGATGGAGATCCAACTTTAATTAGCGCATGACTTCCAAAGCTCGTGTGTCTTGTGCCTCCTCTTCAGTTTGATCACTTTCCAGCAGTTATGGGAAAATATGGTACACATTGTTCGTAAGTGGCAGCGTGTCTTGCGGAACTACACCGAGGATTTGCCTCGCTGCCGGTCGGGTGGTTGAAACAGAAGGGACGCGCACGCGCAAGCGTCCTTACCTCTCGGCAATAGCATCAGTAGTTCGCTGTGCCTGCACTACCCTCGCCACACACCATCTTTACCATTACATTAAGAGCGAGTCCCTTCCTCCTGTATTCACCCTAGCTGTTTGGAATGAATGAGGTAAAAGTAATCTTGGAACGCTGGTCGGCGTGTCATCCACCAGCAGAGCTATTATTTTGCCGAAAACATTTTTAGTTAAATTTCTCTCTGCGTGGCTTGGCTAACGGGCTCTTTAGGCAGCTAGCAAGCTAACTCTGCACGGCAAATCAACCTAACGCTGGCGATGATCGCCCATTCGCTGCAAACACACAAGCAGATGGCAAGGATAACGCTTCCTTGGAAACGTTATCGATGCCAATTGTCACAGTCATCCACGCTTATCGCATAGTGCTATGAGGTAAGTCTCTACTCTTGCCTTGCATTAGGCTGCCTTCTCAGTCTCCCGCCCAATAAGTGGCTTACTCACTACGAGCTAGCATAAGTTGTGTTGTCTGATAACAAAACCTCGTTTTGCTTTTTAACAGCTTCATCTTACAATAAAAAACAACTGGAATTTGGCAGACGCTCACACAACCGGTCGTCTTCCGCAATCAGCTAACGTCACGTCACTTCGATGTCACCGCCACCCTGAGTCGTGCGTCTCCGTCGTAAATATTGACGGGTGGTGAAGCCCAGGCGCCGTCTGCATTGGCCTTCCAAAAGGCAGCTCTCTATTCCTGGACGCAAAACAAATGATAGAGAATGTTTACCGCATTCTTTGTGATGGTTTATCCATGTAAAATGAAAAAGTTGGCGACGGGCAGAAGACCATGTCCCGACCATGCAACATGTGTCAGATCGCCATTACAAATGCCGAAACCATTTTGCATCATTTTGCGATTGGGAATAGAAATTTGCCCAAGGGCAGAACAAAGTGGCTCCACAAAACCAGAAGCCAACATATCCAAGTAGGTGATTTTTCTGTCCGGGGTTCATCCCGTCCCACTTAATCAAAATGTGATTAGAATGAGTGGATCGAGTGCAGGTAGTCTCCACTTCCTTCCTTTAGTCACCTCATCTGCCGATTGAGACGGATCTCTGGCACTTTCCTACGTCGATACACTTACTGTATAAATGCGCTGAAATAAGCAGTCCTCAACTTGGAGCTAATGGCGATCGCTACACTGGCTTCCTGCTTTCAAACAGTCGTCACAAGTCTTGGATAAGAAGCGAGCTCTCTGGACCAGCATAATTTAAACACTCAGTCTTGCTTATCGAATGCCCGATGAGGAGTGCTCCCTGACACCTCTCACTCCACCCGCTGCTGCTTTCTGGTGTAGGCCCTTGTTGGATTATTCGGGTATATCCCTATCCCCTCACAAGCAGTCGACTTTAGTTCAACAAATGTGTGAGACGTCAGAAGGATGAAGACAATCTCGTCCTCGAGGCTTGCAGATGCATGAACAAAGCAGTAGGAGTCACCACTGTCCAGCATTCGCTTTCCGGCAGGCGCTTTGGCACAATGATAAATGGCACCATTCAAATTAGGTGCCTAATGTCAGCACAGCGATCGGTTTTTCCAAATCTAGAGGCTGTCGTGAGTGATAAGTTGTGTGCGACTTTTCACACGAACACAACGCCTGCATAGTTAATTGTAGAAGCGTGTGAATCGCTCATTTTGCCAAAGCAATTGGTGCTTACTTTATGGAATGGAGCGCGTTTTGCAAACTGTTTTGCACTCCGCCTACATGTTTTGAGAAATGAGAAGGGGAAGCACCGATTCCGATTTGTCCTCTGCTCGCATAGTTGCTTGCAGGTTATTTAACACGTGGATTGAGAGAAAGTGACACTCGAAACTGATTGTTAGCTCACCCAAAACTAACTTTAACAATAAGGAAAGTGCAGCACAAAGGATACGTCAGCCACTGGCAGAAGAGGTGGGAGCAGATGCAAACACCCCTCACGCAATCATGGCACGGTGGTAGCCGATTTTTTTTCATAGTGCACTGCATGACCGCTCAACCGCAAAATGGGGGACGATAGAACAATCGCATTGTTGATGGTAAGACCTAACTCGTGATCCCTAGCTGGCCTGCGCTAACCAGCATCCCTTGGAAGATCATTTAGACCGCAGTAGAAGGTAAGCGGAGCTGTAGCTATTGGTTAGGCGGGTAAAACACTTGCCTGCAAAGCAAAGGCGGTGCACACTGGTGGTGATCGGTGAGGCTCAGACATCGATAGGTGCACCCAGGCGGTAAACATTGCTGTTATAACAATGCATCGCTTTCTTACATCCAGAAGCTGAAACAATGAAAGGGTGTGGCCGATTTTCCTGGTGCTGCTCCTAAAACCATTGAGCTCCTTGAAGGCGGACTACCTCTCTGACCCCACGCAAAGGTCGTCAGCTTTGTCAGATAACCTTGGATAGCAAGGATTGTATCAGGGGGGAAGAGTAGTAGATTAAGATCGCCAGTGGATGAGGGGAGTGATTTCTTATTCTTTACAACTTACCTTGCCTGATCTCACACTGAACCAAATGTAGGTGTGCAAGTGAGCGGTAAATGGATTGCAAATTGGGCTTAAGATGTAGTGTGAGGAAGGAAGGATGGATGAAGATGGAGTGGAAGGGGCTGAGATGACATCGCCACAGACCTCCATCAAACAACCGACCGTGTCAATTTTGGCCTGCAACTGTTCGGTAGGTGGGCGCACCTTAAGCAATATAATAATTCGTAGGCATATTCTGCCTATTTTGCTTTTGCCACGACCAGCCACTGGTTGATGCAGATCATCGTACGCGGGAATCAATTAATGCACTGAGGGTGATCTGCTCTAAGTCTGGTTATGCCAGGTTTTTGTTTTCTATTCACCTGTGGTGAGCAGAGTGAGAGCCGCTAGCAAGCACTCATCGGCGATGTAATCCATTCATTGGAATTCCCGCGATATTGTCTAGAGATTCGTCTTATCTGCATTATTGACTCCTTAGGCAAATCACCACTCCCAAACGCGATATAATGCAGAAGAGTTTCCGCATTTTATGCGCACATCGGACTCACGTAGCGTGGTAGGGCTGTGGACACCTACTGTCAGGTGACGTAACTTTTCATGTTTGTTCGCGAGGTGTTACCCGCTAAATGGAACGGCATTTGGGAAGACAGCCCAAAGCGGGACATGAGAGAATGCTCACCTCATAGCTCTTCACAATAAGCGTTGAGGGCTGTCGCAGATGTCGACAGCGTTGCCAAGGAGATAATGTAGACGTCTGCTTGTGTGCGATGCCAGTCTTTGGTTAATTTGCCATGCAGAATGGACTTGTCAGATCTCAAGCAGTCTGTCAGTCAAGCTGTTACGAGCCACGTTGAAAGACTGACTAGCTGATCATTAAACCGGCCAATGATGCAGCAGTGGGATGAGAGTATCGGTTAAATGAATGGAAGGTAGGAAATGTTCTCCGTTCCTTCTGTCTGTTGTAAGTGCCACGTCTTCCTTGCTATGACCATCGTAGCCTTATTGCAATGTTACCTAAGATTCGTCTGCTCCACGTCTTCCCATCAAACTTGTCGTGCTCCTGAGATTTGGATAAATGCACAAGACTTTTCTTTTGTTTAATCAGACAGGCACAAGTGAAATCTACCTGCGACGTGCAGCAACGAAAATGCAATTAGGCGGGGAATGCAAATAGGGTTTCGTGAATAATTTACTGTTTCATTTGGGGCACTTTGATGAATTTACGAGGCATCAGCATCGATTGAGGGCATTTGACATCGAGACCTTCAATCTAATTGGGAGGAAGGCAGGCGTGCCAATTAAATAGAAGTGCGCATATTTAAGTCACTTTGACATCGAAGGAATGGCGATGATACACCTGACTCCAAAGCCGAAATGGCCTCAGCAGAGCGTGCTTTCATGACGTGCGTCACTTTGTCGCAACAAACGATGGCCCAGTCACTAGGCAAATAATGCCCGCACAACACTTTTTCCTTGGGTAGGGAAATGCGTGTCATGCTGTACAGGACACCATCCATGCTATTTGTTCGCTTTGCAACGCGATATGCATTTGACGTGCATTTTGTTATTTAATGTAAGGGACAATGCGACAACAGAAATCTGCTAGTCTTTACGACTTCGTTCCCACATCACTTAGTCTGATTTATCGTCCCATTTCCACACTTTGATTGCTGCTTAAGTGACATCCTCAGATGTGCGATGCCCCTTAGTCGCATCAGCATGCTTTTTTCGACCATTTCACAATGTCCGCCACAGACCTACTGCTATAAGAGACCGCGACCGCCACCTAACCACTGCTGCATTTGCTGCAGTACATAAACCAAGTTTGACTGTCCAGTGTATTAGCCGTGCCCTCAACAATCCAGCAGCCTAGCCACCCAACGAAGAACGAGCTATGCGAGAATTCAAGCAGGAAGATGGGTCTGGTTCAAAATGGCTGCCGTTGGCTTCATCGAGTAGTTGAGGGAATGTGCTAGTGCAAATGAGCTTCGTTGAAGCAGCCACTCAGAGTGGATCTTGTTGGGGAGGGAATAGCTTTTGCACATTTTGTCGCGTTTGTCCACTACTATTGTCAGCATAGCATTCTGTGATAGTCACGCAGTCACCTTAGGACACGTGGTGCTGCAAGAGATTGAATTCAAAGAAATAAACCAAGCGAAGGCGATCGCACGCAGGTGACAGCAAGTGTTCTGATCACACTTGGGTCAACCACGTGGAACAGAGACACTAGACAACTTGAAGGGAAGAAACATGGACATCAAAGGCCTGGTCGTACATCATGCTCATTTACTTAGCTTAGTTACTGACCTTGCTTTCAACCTTTGGTACTAATGAAAGCACTCCTGAGGAAGGACCGGTGGGAGCGGTGTGGAATGGGGATGAAGTAAAAGGCGACATCACCTGCCTTGGCATGCAGACATTGCAACACGATTTTTGTCGATAGGAAATAGTCCACTAATAGGGATTGCGAGACCAGAAGTGATTCTGACAGCAGTCGCAGAATTTGTTCTCAAGTTGAGGAAGACAAAGGACAAAAGAGGGCTCAAATGTGACCGGTGAGTGAAGCAATGACATCCACTTGGATCTCATTTTGCTCTAAATCCGACGCTCGCTGGTGAGAGGGTGAGGTGGAGGCCAATTAGAAAGAGGTATCAAGTGGAGGCAGTGACCTTCACGACGCTTAGGATGGCGATGTGAACTCGGACTGGCCCTTCTCACTCAGACATCTTCAGCCATCGTCGGCATCGCTGTTATTTTGATGACAAGATTCGGAATTGAGAACCTTTCAGTCAGTGATGCACACTGCGTGGGTCTTCAACTGATTTCTCATTGTTGTAAATCACTCGACCACTTCCATCCATGGTTTGTCCACTTTCATAAGCAGATTCCTCAAATTTCGCAGGAGATAAGGGTAAATGATGAAGAAGTGTACCGTCTGTGCTCACATGAATTGGCGCTGGTATCACTTAAAGTCCTGCGCCGTCAATCACTTACACTCAACTGAATCTACACGATTGTTGGCTGCCTTCCTGGCTTGCAGACCGGCTATTCATGCCGTTGGCCATTTCTGTAACCACCTGACTGCTGAGTGTAGCTGTGCCTGTAGGTGGTCAAACCATCTAAAGTAGTGGTTTACTCGCAGCTAATCACCTACATTTTTTGACCTCTTAACAGCCCTTTGACCCGGCGGCTAGCTATGTAATTAATGAAGTGGGGCAGGAGGAGGAGGATGAAGGTCACATCCCAACTATCTGCAATGCAACAACAACTCGACTACTGACTCTGCTCAGTCGGCATCCAAACACGTTTCCCGCCATCAGGTGTCACTGGTTGCCATAAATGTGCACTGCCTTTCGTCTACGAAAATGCGTTTTGTGAGGCCAGCAAATTTCAACAGTCTGGCTCGCCTTCTGATGCCAGTTAAGCGATTTTGAAGGGAGCACTAAGCGGTGTATGCCTGATGGGGAACACGAATTCAATCCAACTCTAAGCAGGGCTAATTTTCTAGCGTCCACCATTTTGCAGTGCAATGTGAGTCAGGCCGTGAAATGACCATTAGCCTACAAAGCCATTGCACGATTTTTGTTTGGAGGCGGAAATGTGTTGTTGCCCTCAATCTTACCTTGATCATGCCATTTCTGCTTGAGGTGCATTTGCATCAGTTTTCCACCAATTAACGTCAGCTCTCATTCCTTCTTTTCCCTGTTAATCAGCAAGTCTACCAACACAAAATTAAACTCGGGAGTGCAGAACAGGTCGGAATTAGCCCATCGCCTCCTCACCTCCAGACACCAGGCAACCAATGAACGGACGTAAGCAAGGCACAGGGGATTTTGTAAGGCTACTGTCAAGCCACACAGCAAGCATAAAGCAGTTCGACCAAATTATCCACCTGCGCACTTTGGTCGCTAAAGAAACGCTGCAGACCACACATCACTCGCAACAGCCTCTGAACTCACAAAGAAGTCGCATAGCGTCAATTGCCTTAACTTCAAAGCAACTGCCAGTCTGTGAACTGCGGAATGGCGGTGTGTGGTCTCTTAAAATACGATGTGCATGCATCTTCCATCCTTCCGATTTCTCATTCGTCGACTGTCCTTAACTAAACTGCTTGTGAGAGGATGAGATGCAGACGTAGCACCTGACAAGCATCAATGCCTGGAAGCAACATTTAGATGACCACTGAGGTCGAGTGTCTGAGCATCGACAAAACTTAGTCACACCGTCTTCTTTGCCTTCTTCTCCCCCTTCTCTTTGTGATCAACTCTTGCGGTAGATGTTGCTCAGCGAATCTAGCTCTCGCTCTAATTCATGGTTTTGTGCTCAATCAGTTGGTCCATAATTAACCCAGCAGCCTATTAGCTCCAGCCATCTTCTAGGTCACTACTTCCATTGTTCGCCAGCTGGCGACAATGAAAGCGTTACTGCCATGGGTGCGCAAGAAGAGTTCCAGAAACACGCCCAACATCTTCATAGGTTGCTCGCTCTTAGCCATGCTTATACTCCTTCCTCTTCTTCTTCTTTTCCTCGCAGCCCATTTCCCTCCCCTCTCTTCTGTTGCTGTTGGCCCCCTCTCGAGGCCAAAACACCGACCCCGACTAAGGATGTGGCATGTGTCGCCTCTCCTTTTTTCTTCCCTCGTCCTTGCCCCTTTTTCGCACAACTCATGGCATGGCTGCATGATCCAAGGAGAATTTTGGTTCTTCACTCTCTCCCGCTCCTCTACCATGCAGGCAGGTTTAGGTCGAACGTGATGAGCCAGGCATCGGTGGTTTGAGTATGTGAGTGGACGTAGAAGGCACCTCAAACTGATGATACAATTTTATCAAATGCTGAGCAAAAATACTAATTTGAGTGGGTTATAGGAAAAGAACCTAGCCGGTTTATTTAGTGACCGAACATAATCCGCCCTTTCCGGAATGGGACAATACAGCAGATGTGCACATGTCCCAAGTTATCTGTCTTTCTCTTATTTTCCACCGACGGCCCACAATTTTCTGGCTCACACCTCCCACATCCTCGCAACACACTGCTTCACTTTGCTTTTACACCTCCATATCTCCGTTCATCCACCCATTTACTCATCTGGTGCCACATGCACCTACTACCAGCACCAACACAGACAAATCAGCCAACCAGTCAATCCCTGCCCAATATAAAAATACGCAAAAGGCCGTCCTTCTGGACCGTCTTTATTGCTTCAAAATGCAAGCAATCCTGTTACCAGGGCACACATCGCACACGCACTTGACTTAGATGCGAACACAAGGAAGTTTCAGTCAAGTTGACTCTCCATTAGTCAAAAGCGATCGTGTGCGTTGTGGATATCCAATGAGCAGAGGAGACATTTTTGCCAGCCTCCTCTTCTGTGCGCATGCGTACACGCAGATGAGGCGAGCTCGTCGACGATGAATCTGTGTAGCGCAAGCTGTCGCCGCATCAGCTGGTAAGTGTGCAGTTGAGCGGCGTCAGCGCCACCAACACATCTGCGTGCTACACAGCAAGCCACTTTCTCTCTAGTAGCGTCCTTTTGGCAGTGGTGAAAATGTTGTCGTGGGAACGACCAAAATTAGGCTTAGCAGTTGCGCCATACTTTGTATGGGTCAATCTCTTTTCCTCTCGCAAACTATCCCTTCATCTCTCCGTGTGTGTGTTTGATTCGTGAGATTTGCCACTAGCATCTAGCCGCACATCCTCTCCTTCATGGCCATATAAAAAAAGGAGGCACAGAAGCTTTGGCATGCTAGCTCTCTCCCTTCTCTCTCCTCCCTTCCTCTCTACTCTCCTCGTGATCGCAAGCAATAGTAAGAGTAGCTAACCTCGACCGCACTAGGAGTGATATTTCTGTTTCCGTAAATATTAGCATTCTTTTAAATATTATTGTTTATTTCGCATCCTATGGCCGGAGTTTATGTAGACAGATGTCTCGCAGTCGCCTTTGTTACACTCCTCCTTCCCACCTCACTCATTCTCTTCATATGCTGCCATTTTCCTCATCGCCATCGTGGTGGTGGGTGCAGAGGTGATAGCTTCTATTTGTGTTTAGCAGTCCGCTGTGAGAGAGAGTGGGAGTTTGTTTGCTTAACTGCCCATCGCACTAGCCATGCAGTTGGGCATATCATGTGCATAGAACCGCATTGACGCGTGAGGCCTCCGCCCAAAAGCCACCCTTTGCTCGACATCTACTCCAGCAAAAGTGTGCAATCTATTTAACAATGCTTTCAAAGTCATCACCACCTGTTCAGCGAAACTAACTCGCGTCCCTGCCCAGACGATTTATTTTGGTCATGAGGATCAACCAGCATTTACTGGAAAAGATGTTAACTGAAAAGGTCAGAAGTGGCTGGCACTATAAATGGCCTGACCGCCGCAGACATTGCACGTTTCTAACACAAACTCAACATGAAGCATACAATTAGGGGCGGAGTGCAATGCGATCATGTTGCGTCAGTAGTTTTCCTTCTGCCGCCTAGGCTGCACAGAATTTTGCGCACCCGATTCCCTGCTGCATGAATCCCCTCTTTTATATCTGCGAATAAATGCAGCACTTTATAGGGGACAATATCAACGGCAGTTTAAAATTATGGTTGGGGGTTGCACATTAGCTTGCTTTGTGATAGCAGCTGGTGTACTTATTTAAGACCTCAGAAGAGGTGTTGCTCTGTACAATTTCGAGCCTCGTAGATGCGGTCCAAAGCTCATTTGTCGCATTCGCATGCAACGATGAAAACAGATTACCCCAGTCCAACATCTGCATCACCGATCTTGACATTGGCACCCGCATCTGCTGATGTGGGTTCGAGTACGCATCTACGTTGAGTGGATCGAAACAGGGATTGAAGAAATCTACGCCTTTGTGGTTGAGTGCCACTGCGAACTCACCTTCCCCTACCACTGGTGAATCAAAGGAACATAAAGTTAAAAACAGCCTCTTACGCAGTCCCACCCTGATTATTCTTGAATATTTTATCGACAACATGATCTGCAGGATTTCCATGGCTCAAATGCCCACTCCACATTGATAACGTTCCTGCTAGGATTATTTTGTCATGCTGGCTAATTTGCTGTCTCATTAATAGGTGTGAAGTCAGGACAGCGTGTGTTCTGAATGTTAGTTCCACCAGTGGCAGCTAATGATGTACATGCTACAAGTCCCTGTCATGAAAAGGAACTCAGGAGGAGAGAGGCAAACGCTGTTGCAGTTACCCAATCCTATGCGATGTGTACCTGCTGATGGCATTCCCTACTGCATGTTCAAAACGGAATGTTTTGGGAACCGAATCTCTACTCAGCACAAGCTGCACGTGGTAATGTGCACTTGACTAAACGTTGTCCAAAGCAAACAAATTGCAGACTGACCTGGGTCGCCGTAGAGGATGAACGTGCCGTTTCATAGGACGACGGCTCAAAAGCGGAGGTCGTTGTTTAAGTCACACGCAAGGATTAAGATATGACTGCGAACATGGGATGCTGAGCGCCTTTTTTTTAACATTGACACACTGAGTCCCGAATTTCCAATAACAAGTCATGGGTAACCTACGGAAGGAAGATTTTAAGGAAGAAGCATTTATCCATCAGATGGGGCAATTTTTACCCACCGACTCAGTAGTTCACTTTCAGGACACCAAAGACATTACAAATACTCATAAGTCACCCGAACCTCACGTCAGACACCATCGTCGCACAATATGTCACTCAGACAGACTTCTTTAAGCTGCGTAAGTGTACACAAATAGTCATCAAAACCACGTGAAAAAGTAGCCATTAGTCGCACAAATGACATTGAGCTGATGCTCACCATTGAAGTCAGGTAGTGCGCATTCAGGAGTGAAGCTATTGCAACACATGCAGCGCCGAGGAAGGCACTTGGTTTAGGCAAACGTATTCGGTAGGCACGAATTAATGTCCACATCTTTCATGCCTAAGAAAATAACTAACTCGCTTGGTAAAGTAAGGCTCAAATAACGGCGGCTGCAACAGCAATATCAACTAGATCCCCACTGCAGCATCATAGACGGTTAATTAGTAAGTGGGTGGAAAACGGGGGTGTGTGTGCCATTGTGCTCCACTGGCTGAGTGTCACTGGTAAATGCTTGAGTGGGTGTCTGAGCACCCTTTCCTGCTGTCCGTGTGAATGATCGATGCAGTCTAACCAGTGTAGTAGAGCATGAGACCATACTATCAATACTGCTAGTGCTTGTCGTTTTGTTGCCTTGTTGAGAAGGGAAGTTGATGGGCTTTTCTACGTTTGCTCACCACCTGCCACGTTGATGTCGTCGTTGTCGATATCCTAGGAAATTATTGGATGACTGCATGAGGGCAAGTGAAAGTTGGCGTCGCGTGTAAGTGGGCATGTATGTGTGGCTTTAGTTATACTGCTAGTGGTACTACCGCATGACACTGTTTGGCCAGTATGTGTTGAGCAAGGGCCTGCCTTATTATTGTTGCGGCTGACGAATGACACGATACCAGCGTAATATATCAGTATGTTATGCTAGTGAGAATCACAAATTACTGAATTGCTGCAAATCTCTTCCTCTCTCTAGCGGTCTTTCTCCCTCCTCCTTCACCTCCACTTTTTCTCCCCGTTCGCGCCAATTTGTGCAACATAGTTGAGCCAATCCTCTTCTTCCCACTTTCTGTCTCTAGCCGCGTCTTACTAGCAGTGGTAAATAAGTTGTCGTAGGATCGAACGAGATGAGGCGAAGCAGCTGCGCCATGCTTTGTGGGAGTCAATCGCTCTTCCCCTACCCACCTCTCCCCTCACCTCTCCTATTGTGTGTGTGCGTTTGATTGGTGCGTTTCGCCACGAACGTCTTCCCTCTCCTCCTCTTCTTTATGGCTGTGTGAAAGATGGAGACGGAGAAGCCTCGGTATGATAGCTACTCTCCCTTCTCCGTCATCCCTTCCCCTCTACTCTCTTGGTGGTCGCAACAGTAAGAGTAGCTAACCCCGATTCTTCTAGGGTGCCATTTCCGTTATCGTTTCTATTACCATTATTTTTAATATCCTTGTTTAATTTTGCATCTTATGGCTAGAGTTTTGTGGAAGAATATCTCGCAGCCATCTTTGTTACTCTCTTCCTTCCCACTTCTTTCATTCGCATCATATGCTGCCATTCTCCTCAACCACCATCGTGGCGGTAGGAGCAGAGGTGATGGTTTCTAAGTTTGGTTAGCAGTTCCCTGGCAGTCAAAATTTGTGATTCAGTGTAAGGGAGGGCAGGACTCCCCTCACATCCACCTCCACCTTCATTTTCTCCTACTTTTTGTCTTCTTCTTTTTTATATTATTCTTGCCAATACTGTATGCATCCTCGCACCTCTTTCACCTACGCTCTACATTCACGCGTAGACGCACATTTAAATGCAACAATTTGTCGCTTGACTGTGGATGCTGCTGTCATCTCTAAGCTAGCGAATGAATGAATGTGTGAGTGAGTGAGTGAGTGCGGTGTCAGTTGGTAGTGTTAGCCAGAGTTAATTAGTTTAGATGCCCAGAAACGTAATGGCGACTTCTATCTACGGCAGACGTGTGTGATCAACGAACCTTTGTCATGTCCTTTCCCTGACCTTCACTAGTCTTTTTATCTACTTTAACTCTATTCCTGACGTTATCACCCACCACCCGATAAGAGGTGCAGTTAATGAGGCGTATTTCCTGTACCCAAGACTCATGACAGCAGGAGGGGTGATGTTCTCATGGTCGTTGTGTACGCTTTGTACTGCTTTTTCCTTCATACCGTCCCACCGTCTTTAAGGCACACTGGATGGTGGAGAGGAAAAAGGGGACGCATAGTTGGATGAAAGCACTTGGCGATGTCATTGCTGCCCTCAATTTTATCTCTATTAGCATCATTGCTAAGAAATGGGGCAGTGCCAGCGAGGTCATGGACGTGGGACTATTTTCTTCTTGGTGAGCAGGTGATAGAGTGGATGATGGGTGGATTGACATCCTATATATTTGGGTAAATGGTTTAGCAGGCAGGTAGGTATGTAGCAGAGAGAGAGAGAGAAGTGATCCACTCAAGTAGAGCACATCGCTGGGTGGTGTCATAGATTCATCTATCGACCGACCAACTGACTGACCGATTGGCCGATTGCATAGAATCGATGGGTGAGTCCGTAAGGAGGCCCAGTTCTGGACCAGTTGCACACTCCTACACTAGCCAATATATTCAGTGGTACGCAAAAGTGGTTGAAATTAAAGTGAATGGATGGTTGGCTGGCTGGCTGAATGGTTAGAATGAGTAGGCAAAGGGCGAATTTTTGCCGCGGTTGCTTAGATAAGGCCATAGTAGGCAACAAAATAAGTAGAGGTGAAGCATTGCAAACTCACTTGAGCAAGTATAGTGTTGGTGGTTGCCACATAGGCCGACGCACGAATTAAGGAGGCTTTGTACGTGTCTGAGTAGGGCTGCATCTATCTATGGGAAAAGTTAACACTGCCGATTGAACGCTAAGTACTTGTCATTCATTCCTTTTGCAATTGTCTTAGCAATAAAAGAAATATGCTTGTCTGATCTACTTACTGCTCATCATGCCAGAGGCACAGGCATGCACGCCTGCATGAAGAATGCATCGCACATTTGAGGCAGAAGGACATTCCCTTCCATTACTTTTTACCATACTGTGAAGTGATTAGTGCGTCTTTCTCCCTCACCAACTCCCTATGATTGTCAAATAGATGCTATTACCACCACTGCTACCACCGGCACTGAAACCAAACCAAACTCATCCCGACCGATCACATCCCATTGCGGGGCCTTACTCTGCCATAACCACCAGCCTGCAACTACGCAAAATAATGTCTTGTGAGCATTTGAGGTGGCAAAACGCTGCCTACCGGCAACATTGAAGTAATATGCGCCTTTTGCCTCAAGGTTCAAAAGCATAAATTGAACGGGTGACTAGTAAAGTGATAGGCGTTCCTACCACTCCTCCTCCTCCTCCTCGCTCTGCTCCTTTACCTGTTACGCTCTTCGTTCCCTCTTTCGAGATTGTGACATTTTTAACTATGTGACCAGTATGACGTTGACCGCCATGTCACTTGATATCCGAACCTATCTAATGATGTCCTTTGACCTCGCCTAAGTACGCACGTCAACCTTTGGCTCTACATAGTGACGCAATGTGGTCACGAGTTCGACTAAATTCGAAATCATGACCACTTTGGCCACCTTGGTCATTAAACCCTGGTGTGGACACACATGAATATCTAGACGTGATTCGTGAAGTCTTTTTGCATTATAGTCAACGAGCGCACCCATCTAGCATGGTCATCCGAGGTTGGAGTCGACGTAAGGCGACATGGAGCCCTGGATGCCTCCCTCTGTTTTTTGTTATCTCCTTTACCACCCGAACTGGCTGCATGGCTGGCTAAGCTAGGTAGGTGAACCCTTCACTTCCTCTTAAAATCAACTGCTCTGTAGTCCGCTCACACCCTACGCCCCCTCCTACTCCAAATTACCCATGCAGTTCGCATCCACACGATTTAAGGAGCATCGCAGTCTGCCAAATATATCACCTCAACCAATTCACGCTCTATTTCACAACAACCACTAGCTGTCGAGTCGTTGTCATCATCACGCTAGCTGCAGTTAGTCAGTTGGGGTAACGGGAAGGCACAACACGAAAAAGGGAGGCGATCGAATTTATATGCTCCCCGTGTCTAGCACCAAAGTAATAAAGGTCTCCTCGATTCATACCAGAAGGAGAAGAATATCTGCACAAAAGATTGAGTACTTTTAAAGTGCATGTGGTTGGGCAACGTCAATCCAGATACAGCCGCGCCTGTTGCCACCGCTGTAGTCGATGCTGCTACCAATGGTACCGTCCCGAATACGGTTGCAGGTAATCGCACTCGCATGCCTAGCAGGAAGAGACGGAGGCCCAGAATGGGGCGTGGCACCTGTTCTTCCCATTACTAGATCTCAACTTATTCAGTAGAAGCCAAAAACTGCTTTTGTAACTAATGTACACATTAGACAATTTTCTCAATTGTTTGTGTTCTTCCATATGGCTTGCCACTTTTCATGGAGATGAGCTGAGTTCGATTGGGATGGAAAGCAATTAATGGATGTCTACCACACTTATATGGTGATGGTTAGCCTTCTCTTATGATAGCTAATCCTCCAATGCTGGGGCGATTTTGTTGGCGTTGCCGTAGCGGCTTCCAATGCAGATGCGCTGACGTAGCGAAAGCTGTAGGCACACTCCTCCATCTCCATGGTGGAGTCTATCGGCAGAAAACTGACTTAGCAATCGTGAAGGTTGGATGTGGCTGACGTCTGCGATATTGGAGACGTATACTTTAGCTGAAATAATCGGGGGCAATTGCGAACCAATGCCTTTCTTAGGGACGAATTTGTAGAAATAGGCATTGCAAATTATCGATAAGGAGATAATTCCATGTTTCTTTAGAAAGTACTAGGCGAACCGCGATGAAAATAACAAGGATGTATGTAAGTGGATGGCTGAAAGAAGCAAGGCTAAATGGAACTGTGGCTTATACATTGAAGAGGGTGTTTGTTCAATAGTTTGCCTTGTTCCAGCCAAGACGATTAAAAGCGCAAGAATTGGCACCGCGCCCGCTCCGACAAAGCTTGGCCAACTCCACAACTGCACCTAAGTTCTGCGGGAAGGAAATTAATCCCTTTACAAGAATTAAATTTTACACGAGTTATGTTCGAGCTTACCTGGCTGCGCTTCTTAATGCGTGGCCCTATTCGGTCAATCTTCTAAAATTCACTGTCAGGCACACAATGAGCATCAGAAATGGTATTGTTGCATCTCCTTCGGCGTCAGAAGCCTCTGCGCAGCATGTCATATCCAATTCGCACGCCAATTGTTGTCAGGGCAGAATAACGAATGTTCATCAATTAATGGGGTATATGAGGGCATAAATATGACGATCAAATTCAAGAACAGGGACGGAATGGGCATGATGCCAGACATACGCTGCGAAAAGTGCTATGCCTCAAAGTTAACTTTGTATCGCACTTAATCGACCAGCATATTCATTATTCACATTTTGCAACGAACAATATGAGTAATTATTTGCTGTTTAGTTAAATGTGTTAAGCCAAACTCACGTCGTTGAGTTTAGTTTTCGAAGCTTACGCTGCTGGCAAGGGCACAGAAGTGGGAAAGAGTATTCTATTTCCTTCTACCATCAAGACCGATTTGGATACGTTTTCGAGACGTACGGAATCCTTGGAAAAGCTTACGCGCTGCTTGAAGGCGAACATGTCCTGGCAGTGCATTGACTAAAGAAAATGAGTGGCAAGCAACTGCTTTTTTTATTTATTGCCGCTGCTGCTCATCGCAACCAGCCTTTAATTACACGACGGAGTCTAACCTCGTCATGGTGGTTAGCCTACAGGGATGTCAATATCATGAAAAGTCTGCGGTGCTTACTGTCCGATGTCACGGCCATCAGGCTGAGGTCATTAGCCTTCATGGTGTGAAGTTTCATCGCGATGGTAGGTGATTGAACCACGGCTTTGAACGGAATGGCAACCTAACATTTTGTTCAGATGGGTGGGGTCCCCTGAAAGTCCATCAAACTAGGTGCCGCAGGACATCAGCCCACCCCTCGTCATTGACTAATAAATCAATGAATGTGCTAATGGAGTGGGTAAAAAAAGAAAGAAGACAAGGCTCAGGTGAAATACTGAATAGATGAAGGAGGCGAAATGATGGTAAACATTTCAATGCTGGAGGATATTTGGAAAAAGAAAAGCAAGGGATGCAAGTAAACAGAAAGAAAGTAGTAGGAAATGTGAGATGGTGTTGATGATTAATTTTGATATTGACGCATTTTTAACGATATTTCATCAAATATTACTGCACCGAAACAAAAAATCGTAATTTTTGCTCGATTCACAGACACAAGAAAATAAATGACTGATATTTTACGCACATTGGTGTTTCAGAGAGGCTCGTCCAACCAGCGACTCTGGTTTGGCAAGTGGATGCATCGGCCCGGATACCCAAATGGAAACCTACGAGGCTAACGATATCAGATTTTCCACTCCTGTCACGTGCTGAGCTTCACCTCCTTCTTCGCCTACCACTTCAATGGCAATTGTTGGTTTTTATTTCATCCCACCTATCGCTGATGTCTCTGTGGTAATTCAATGCCGGAATATTCTTCAAGGTATTCATGTCTGAAGATGCTGGAGATGCATTGCGATATTCCACGAAGCGGGCTCCAATATCATTGACATGCCTGAGATGTTGAACTCTACCCTGTCAAAACTTCGTCCTTCTCGAATCAGTCACAACGTGTCTGAACTAGTGACTAGTGTTTGCACCACACCGACGACAAATGTTACGGGCTTATTATGGCCTTCGGAAGATTATGTGGACGGTGGGTATCCACTTTGCTTTCTGAAGCAAAGCATCCCATAATTTCGGTAGCTTTGAATTCCACTGCAGTGGCATTGAACTTCGAAGTGGGCGTTCAGAACCTAACGGGAAGTAGACAAGGTCGGATTGCCCTCGTGAGCGCAGACCCCTCGGTTACGCTCCCTTACGATGTTATGTGTGCATGGGAATCGCATTTATCTCAGCTCGGGCCTACATTGGCTACTTTTCGTTAGCTCATCATTATCACCGCCCTACCGAAGGGCACCAGATTCAACTAGGATTCACTGGCGAATAAAAGGTTAGTGCATGCCCTGCTATCCTCCTCCTGTTAGTCGCTTAGCAAGTGACGTCAGTCAGCCTCCTCCTCTTCACCTTCAAGTCCAATGTCAAAAAGGTGACTAAAGTTGGGGCCCATGCCCCCAGGTATGCACACATCTGCCATCTCATTGACGTCACCCATCATCCTTTATTACTGTCCCAGCCAAGGAATACGATAAATTGACCAGGAGATAGGGACGAACCGTAGGGCCCAGGCTACTTGTTCATGCATTGCGGATTACGTATGTCAAAAAAGCAATTCTAACCCCTGGTCACATGCATACCTCTATCAGTGGGTGTACTTTAACTGGTTAGCTTCTGCTTCGTACTTTGCATTTTAAGCGGCAAAGCACCGTACCGCCATCACCCGTGTACATATAATCCTTTTGATCGCTCTTTGCATACCCCTCCCAGTTATTACTTCATTGTGAAGAATGTTGTGCCGGCCTTGATGTAGAAGTGATAAATCAACCACCACTGCGAAAAGAGTCGGTCTAAATACCTTAGCCTTCTGCATGCACACGAAAGCGCTTAAATACCAAAATATTTGCGCTAATCCAGCTAGGTTCCAATGTGCTGAAGCCGCGATTCAATCCGGATCGATGCATCCATATCCTTACAAGCAGCGCACTTACTAAAGTGCTGTGACCCCTTAGCAAGTACTGCATTAGTTGTTGGATTGTTTTTCTAGAGAGTTCAAGCCTGCGTTAAGGGTCTGAGCCTACCGCGAATAACACCGCGTCCACGGTTGACAGAGTACCTTGCAGGAATGCGGAAAGTGCGAAATGAAAATGTCAGCACCTCAATAGGTTGCTGTACAACACCGATATTCTTTTGCCTTGTCTTTCACTATTATCATCATGGCAGACTTTAGGTGATAAATGGGCGATTCTTTCCTCATTTTGCTGATGCGCTTACCCACGTCGCTGCTTGAAAGTCTTAGGTGTTTTACACTTTAGTCTTTAGTCTATATTACAATACCTCCATTTGACTAGTAGTGAGAGGCATGAAGTGCAGCCACCAACGCTCATGCAAGGGCCTTAGAGGAAGTTCTAAGTTTCCTTACATTATCCATGCAACAAAACGCATTCGTAGCTCCCGCATTCGAGAGCATGCAGGACCACTTTTCCGTGGGTCTGGCTGTTAAATTTTGAGAAATCAAGACGAAGTTTTAACTAGGTTTTCATCGTTTGGTAGAGAAACAATCCTCCCACTATATTAACCTCTTTCATACAATTATCGTAAAGGTGAGTTGGTGAGTAAACTTTGTGCAATCCAATCATTTTGACATGCCCACGCAAGCGACGGATGGTTTCCTTCATTCATTCGTGCCGTGTGTACTTTGTAAAGGACATAATAAGCATGTAATGGCATTCATTTCGACAATAACATGGACATGCTCTTATGCTCTTTAGGGCAATAGCTTGTTTCTTCAGAGTTATATTATAAAATCTGTATTTTGGTTCCTGGTCTTGGCAAGCTTGTTGCCTTAAAACTGCCCGAGGGTGGAACTCAACAAAACATCAGCATCAGAACAGTGCAATGCAAAGCCAAAGGCCCGTCGGTTGGCAGATTAGCCATAAAGCAGCTCGTGGTTGATACACTTAGCCCTAAATGCCACTCTAGCATAGCATGCTAGACCCCCTAGTGAATCATATTTCCTTTCTTCCACACAACTTCTCGCCGCTAACAAACCGCAGCTATTGCACACTGTTTCCTTCCACAATTGTAGCATCCAACTTCAGCTTCATGGGAGTTTAGTGTGCCCATGGAAGGTCTTCAAGCCATGGGGGTCGTGCCTCCTTCTGCGCAAAAAATACCATTTAGCATTATTGATAGGCCTCACATTGCGCATTTGTGTCGCTCTCAATAATCGGTGTAAGTAGATCCCCAAAGTCGTATGCCTAGAGTTGAATTGGGTTAAATGATGGAAGAGGAAATGAGGCGCGAATTTTTGACACCAGGTGATCTTTATTTGACACGTGCTGCTTTGATTCCAACTGCCAGTGAGCACAGCATTGCTTGATTAGTTGGTTTCAAAAACGATTTAACAAATCGATGCCACGTTTTTAAGAACCTTGCTCTACACGCTGGCGCTTTGATAATAACAGAGATCAAGAATTGAAGCAGCTGCAGAGGTATTTTGACTGCCATTGTAGGAGCTAATAAAGCCTAATTGAACAGTAATTGCTTCTTTATTTTAAGAAACACTCTAGCACAGCATAAGCGTCAACATTTGAATCGGTCAACCTGATGTGTAAAATTGAGGTGTAAAATTGAGGTGGTGGATTTCAGCTGCCCTAGCTAATTTTTCAAGATGAGGTCAGCAACAGCACGGAAAACCATGGAATTCGCAAGATGAAATGACTGCACGTTGGAGGAAATGCACTTCCTTGGTTTAGGAGGCAAAACTAGCTAGGTAAAATTCAGTGTCTAACTAACTGTGGTTTGCATGTTGGTGCCTCATGGGGCAGGAATTCTCTCAACAAATTGTGCGAATCCATCGGTCCCGAATAGGCGTAAAGGTTCCACAGATAGGCAGAGTTCGGGCTTGATTTCTAATCCATCGGTCGTAGTTCCCGCGCAATCAACAATTCACTTGGCTAAGAATTAAAAAGGTTGCGATTCCATCTACTTCATTTTACACCACGTGGTTTATCCAAATATGTGCGCTCAATTTAATGAGAACAAGTCTGATCTAGTCCGCGAACGTGATCGATTCATGGAGAACATCTAGCAGGTGACAACAATGCAGGCAAAACAATAAGATTAATTACCAAAAAATGCATGCAGTGATTCATTTCTGATTAATCAAAAATAGCGCAGTAAAATGTTCTTTCAGACAGGCAATGCAAATCAGCGTGTGCAAGCACTATTAACTTTTAGGAAGGAAATAATTTTGGCATACAGACTAAGGGGACTAAGCCTCTTTATTTCACTACAATGGTAGACAAGTTTTGAAACTGGGGTCACAGTCTTTTGGGATGCACAGTCCCTTCACTGCGTCACGTACTTGTGAAATGGGCTATTTGCTAAAGGAAGTTGATTGACTGTCCTGCTGGCAAGGTAGAGCATTTACCTTTTCATCTGGCAGCCGTACAAAGTGAAATGCAATCTAAAGGTACAAATGAAACAATGACAATGATATTCCTCACCAAACTCTGCTCACTCATGCGAAAGGAAGGACAAAAGTGATTACTCAAGAGCTCCCTCTCTTTTCACCTTATCGCCTTTGTTTCCCACTGCCAATAATGTTTTGAGCATCAATTCCTACAGTCATGCAGCTAAGTTCAAAAGAAAGAACTTAGTTTGGTAGCACAGCCATGACTTTCTGCCTGAATGTATACTTTAACCACTTGCTTCTCGTTTTCTCGCCTGACATCTGATATGCACTGGCATACCAGCAAGCGCAATGTTCAATTAGCGCATGCAAATGCTTTAAGGAAGATGAGGGGTGAGGTGGCTCAGAGATATTAGGGAGATGGGGATGATGGCGTGACTTGCCCTTAGTTTATGTAATTTCCATAGTATTTGGTAGCAGGCCTCGAAAGCGTGTGCGACAATTCCTGTTATGTAGGATTTCAGTCTTCGCTTTTGACATGTGCCCAAATAGACTGGTGGCACGTGGTACGTGGCGCGTCGCGTTGCGTCTAACAGAAGCGTCTGCCGCTGATGGCCATGGAAGCAGTCGTATTGAAGTAGAGATGAATACGACTTATCAGCTTGATAAATTCGGAGCGCCACAAAGCAAAAAAGCGGGTGTGGATCCCATAAGGAATGGAGACTATCTTTGCGTCGAAGAGGCTGGTGGCCTTAACGCGATCCATTAAATGCCATTCGCATTTAGCTTTCGTTCTCCTTTTGACATTAAGTCAGCGGTGACATGCATTGCTCACCTGGTGGTCTTAAGAGGTGCTGTGTTCCAGAATATTCTAGGCGTAGTTTAACGCAAGTGATATAGTAAACCTTTCATTACTGTTGGTGTTGTCAGTGCTCCTTACCAGTCATTGTGTTTGGTCAGCTATGCCACTTACCCATCCATTGATGGACTTACCAAGCGAATGCCTGGAATGGGAGACGATGAAAGCGGAGCAGATAAAAGTTAAAGATTTAGAGGCTCACGTTCGTATGTGCCTCGTCACATCGTTGGACACCAATCGTGCTGGCGCTTGAGTGCGATTCGTGAATGGATGGATTAGATGCAAAAGAATGGGTGTTGGAAGTTGTGCGGGCAGTTGAAATTTTGGACCCGGATCAGAGGACCGGGTGCGCCTTACTGCAAAATGTAACCTCGGAATTTCTTCACAGGACCTCTCCCTACTTGAGGGGACTAAAGGAATGCAGAAAGGCCAGTAAAGGATTGAATGCAGGGTAGGGCAAAGTCACGACGTTATTGTCACACGCATTATTGGCTTCACTAGGTGCTTTCATCATATTCCTACCAGAGTTTTGCCTTTTTCCCATTCTCCTCCTCAGCTCTATTATGTGTGCTGTACTTTCCAGTCCCCTTCCTCATTATACCCCTTTCGTCATCTTCTTCAGTGCCCTGCACGAGTAGCATACAATCCCATTACTGCCTTTCTCTCCCAATTTATTTACATTTGTTGCGTCGATTTCATTTTTGTGCTTCTATTCGCTGTTTGTTCCTTAGTTATGTTAAGTTAATCTATTTAGTGTTTAAATCATTAACCTCTCTCTTCTTATGTGATTGTATTTTATCTCACTGTCATTCATAAGTGAGCTCTTTTTCGGTTGGCTGCTCTAACTAACCATTTGTCCACGGCTTCACCAATTGCATTCCCCAAAGCTCATTATCCCTCTCACTTTGTCTGAATGGTTCCAGTCGGAAGACCATCCAGTCGATGTGCTCCTAAGCAAACACGTTTCATCAGTTTGACTGCGCTCCAATAATGGCTCTATGGTACTGTGTTCTTTGGGACTTTGTAAGTTGCCAATCGCCATCGCTAAGGAGGCCAGTTTTGGGCAAGCGATGCCATTCCTGCAAGGGAAAGAAAACGTAAACTAGCACTAATACGCGCTTCACAGGAGATAACACGGGAAAAGCCGAGCTGGGCAAATAAGAAGAGTAAGTTAAACAACTTCCACCAGTAGAGTGTGATTACGTTTCGGCAAAGTGGATGGTGTCTTAAAACGACAAATGGTGGGTTGCTTTTCATACTTAAATCTGCATTTTGGACTAAATAAACGGACTAAACGGCATAAAGGGGTCATCATTGAGTGGGCTGATGGGTGCATGTATTCGTGGTCAGGGGTTATAAGTGATAGATAAATGCCATTTCCTTGAACCGTGGTTGCACTAAATTGAGTTAATGACACTGTACTACATGCGTTGATTCGTAATTATGAGGAATGAAATTTGTTTTTTGCTTTTGCTGCTCATCTGCCACTCTTTAGGTGCTGAGTTACCACTTGTGCGTTGGTCGTCCTCATTGGACCTTCAGGCATTCCCTTGCAACCTCAAAACGAGGTGTTAGTAAGGCTGACTTCAGCAGAGGCCCATCTTTTGGGCGGTGTGATTTGAACAATTGGATGTTGCTCTGCCTGGTAGAATAGGTGGTGGATTTAGTCTTGACGAGATCAAGGCCTAAGTCAGCACTCACTTACACACTAGCTCGGTGCAGAAATACTTATCCATCACAACGCGTCGCATTCACTTGCCATCAAAGGACGAGGGGGAAGAAGGGGAATGAGTTGTCCTTGTGTTTTAGGGCACTGTCCCCTTCAGACAACTGCGCATATGAAAATTTTGAAGGAAATGCATGGTTCGTTCTTCATCCATCTCCACGCATTTGAATAAGTAAAACAAAACCGTCCAAGTACTCTAACAGGTTACTGTTCATAATACAATGATTAATTAAATCCCTGATGAACCTACTTGTGTCGTTATGCCCTCATTCTCGCATATGGCTGAGAATGGTAGCTTAGCCATCAAAATGCTGCAGACGCGGGGCCACAAGTAAATGCCGCAGATCTCGGCTGCCAACGAAACGGATGATGGTAATCCTGCACGAGTGTGTGCAGCAGCGTCTGGTGGAGGAAAAACATTTTAGAATGGGTAAGTGGCCAATATCCTGGAACCTTTGAGCACACGTAAAAGGCACACAAAATGGCAGCAATATTAAAGGTTGTGATGGCGTTGCTGAAAATAAACCAGCATTGTTGTGGCTTTAATACTTGCATCTTTGACCGTTGTAAATCATCGACTTAGAATTGCTTTGAAAAACAGTGCTCACTTAACAAATGCGAATTTGTCTGAGGCGCACAGTGTATGGTTTACTCAGGTGCAATCGACTTTTGGCTTTCCTCGTCCGTCAGCTCTCAACCACCACAAAGCAGCGAATGGTCAGTGCAACCGTAGCTTTGCGTGAAGCTAGCGATTTTCGCAGCATAACTACCATGCATCACAAGTTGACGAACCTCTCGTTCGCTGCCGTGTAGAGTACAATGTCATATGAGCAATCTGGCCATGACACGTGATTTTGGTGGAGTGGATGTCAAACACATTTTACCACTGGAGCTTACTTGACAAAAAATGGCACCGTCCGGTACAACTGCATTCTTCTCTCCTACGAATGCATATAAATGCATTATTATTGTTTGGCACCTCGGCCTTATGCAATCAGGCAAAAGCCCATGACAACAAGCCCAGCAGACATTTGCGAATATGCTTGTGTCGAAATATGGATGATGGTTGGAATCGTACGAGTGGCAAATTGGTAACTGTGGTGGTGGCGCTTTTGGTAGTTACTCGGAATGTCTGGCCCTTCTCACCTTGGGTGAGGTTCATTCACGAAAGGTGAATAACACAGAGCGTAGTGAGCTAAAATATCTTTGCAGAATGGACTGTCTTTTGCCTTCACGACTCAACCTCTGGAACTGTGAGTGGTCATTTAGTAAAGCGACAAGCTGCTAATAATGTCAGTAATTCAAAAGTTGGAAAACTAGAGGTAAAATGGTGATGGTGCTACTGGCCACCATCACTTCAGTTCAATCCAATCAACTAATGGGGCGATCTTAACGGATGTCAAGACTGAGGAGTGTTCACCTTTGCTAAAGAACCTTGGTTTCCTAGATCAAATATAACCTTCTCATTCTCGGTTAGGTCAGTGGCAGCTGTTTTAAAAATGCATGAGCTGGAGGCCATGATTAAGTACCTGCTCAAGGGGAGCGCAGAAATGACTCAAAGCCACTCTCTGTAGCTGCCTTTGTTAAACGCCGCAAATCCTTCTCCACTATCATGATACGGCGAATGCTGTTACCCACCACAGTGGAATTGAATGGAGATGTGGAAGCAGGGCACCTTGCGTAATGATCCTGAGCAATGTGCTTCAGGCAATTTGGTGGTTCTACTTAAGGTGGCAGAAATTAGAAAGATCCACATTTTCGTCGACAGGAGCTGCAATGCTGACCATTCTACTCCAACTTTGATTATCTGTGTGACTGCGCTGCCAGAGCACGGTGGGGCTCAATCTACCTATTTGTCGGACCACGCGGTTTAGCCTGAACAGCTGCTTTTACTGTTCGATGGGCAGCATTGAGCAGCGGTGCATTCCACATAAGAGTAAGAGTGATTCGGCTTGTTTTCTGCTCCAAGCGCAGCCAGCACGAAATGTCCTAATGTGAGTGGGTTTTGCAAGTAGGCCGGAAGGTGAGAGAATGTTCTATTCTGGTGGATAGGAGAGAGTTAAAAGGAAAAGAAAGTGGAAAGAGTGGAAGATTAATGTGAAATGACTCACTACCAGTTGGCAATGGTGCTGCAGACATTTGCCGTAGTCAAACATTCATCTCGCCGCACGCATATGCGATTTCGGACACTGATTTTCTTGCTAAAAAGCCGAAATGTAACCTTCTGATGCATTCTCTGTCTTGATTTGAGCTACAGACGGATGTCTAAATTAATGCCTACTAGATTCTGCTACCACTGCCCCTGTCTAAGTTTTCGCAATGCCTGATTTTAGGCACTCTCAAAAGGCAAATTTTCCTGGCTCTCTTTGCATTTATTGTTGCAACTTAAACGCTGTGGCACGACTGCGCTGCATCGCAAATGCCTTTGTCTGACTAGCCCAAACAAGCACAATCATGCTTGTGGAATTGGCCAGTTGCCATAGTCTCCAAAGTGCGGAGTTGCGACGGCATCCACGCACGCTTGCGCTGCACGAAGAAGAAATCTCAGAGTAGACCTAATTCGGTATGCACCTATCGGAGGCAGGAGAAAGATTTCATTTTTCCACGCCACACAGCCAAGCCTCAAAGCACCTGTAGTGTTTCCTGAAGCGCGTGTTCTAAAGTGCATGAAAGCTGCTATTAAGTCTGTTAGATACTAAAAAAAACAGCATTGGGCTACATGGCACCCTATTACCAGGGCTTTTGTTAGTGTCCAATCGTCGTCGCCAAAGATAGTGTTTGTGGGCACATTTTTCCATAGCGGTCGCATCGTTCACGAGATCACCAATGCATTTGGATATCAGAGCTTCGTCATTATGCTTCCTCCTGACACTGCAGAGCAATCGCTAAGCACAGTCTCAGTGTGAGTTTAACGGAGGCAAATTTGGTCCTTTGAACAGAGCAGCTCGGCCCGCATTTGCCTTCTTGGGTCCACATTGCATACTACTTGAAGTACAGGTAGGCGAGTAACAACGGCAAGCGCAAAAGTGAACAGCAAAACAAAAGGTTGCATGGCTATGCATATGAGGAAATGTCTGTGCTTTTCCTAACACTTTCACTTGCTCGGAGCCATCGGATTAAATGGACAAATGACCAACATCTATTTTGAGCATCCGTTGTAATGTAAAAGGTCCACTGTTAGCACAGCAATTTAGTTTCAAGCAAAGCTTTTGCATGGCATCACTGGACATGGCTGCGACTAAAAATTGCAATCCTGCGCAGCTGGCCAGCCGGCGTGGGACAAAATCTGAGGGTGGAATCCCCACCAAAGTCCTGATTAAATGTTACTTTTTCGGCTTCACCTAAGTTTAAATAAAATTCTATGATTTATCTACCCTAAGAAACTCCCAAAAGGAGGAACCGATTGCTTAATATGAGGCTTGCAGATCTATCTTAACTTAAAATCAGGTTAAAATAAGATTTCTACTTTTATGGGATGGGAGCTGCTTTGGCATATTCAAAAACGACGTAAGTCTCTGGCCGGACGATTAGCACTTCTGTTTGAAAATCAATCGTTGCCTGTTTTTATTTCTTCTAAAGGTATGGCATTGTTTTGCTCCTGATGCTGCTGTTCCTAAAGAATGCCGACGTAAGTCCCTTCAGTTGTCGCGGTCGTGCTGATGAAGTACAAAAATCAAAAGTCTTGCTCATTATAATCTGACTTCGTAGGAAAATACCATCTAGCCGATGCTCACTTTGACCGACCTCGATAAAGCATTTAAGGACCGAATTTGATGTTTAGATTGGCTGCACCAAGGTGAGCAGGTCTCATGCAATTCACAGATTAGATGTCATTTAGAACCTCACCTGATGTACCTGCCATCATGGGGGCATTGTAACATATTGAAGAGCATGAATATGGAGCCAAAAGCACAGCGAGCAGAAGTGTTAGGAAGAAGAACCAAGGACGCGACGACTGGTATGTAAGATCACAGAGGATGGCACAGAAGCCAGTTTCAAAGTAAGCAGAGACAGCCGGAGACGTGGAGTGGGGCAGTTGGCCGTGTTCGTAACCGTGGAAGTGGGCACCGTGGGGTGAGATGGTGAAGGGCTCACAATGTGGAGAGAAGTGGGCATTATGATCTGTGCAGAAGCCGCAATGGTGATGGCCATGTGAGAAGATGTGGGGATGGTCGCAGCAGTGGTGGTAAACACCTACCACGACCGGGAATGTGCTCACGCCGACACTTGTGAAGAAGCATTCTCATGCTCTGGAGGTGAAGGAGCTAGTTGACGTGTGCGTGCCTCCCCTGCCGATCTATTTGCGCGGAAAGCACGACCAATGTTATTATTCCAGATTATCGTTCGCAACTCTTTTTAAGCGAATAGGCGCCCATACGTAAAACTCTATTAGTCTTTTGCTCAAGGTTACAATTCTGTTGTCAGGACCGCAATAGTCAATTTAAAGTGACTTTTATTTTTCGCTACTTCGTCTGCTAATTATTGATGATTAATCTCTTTCGTCTACGGCGATTGCATGCATTCAAGCCGAAATTGTTACGTATTTCCCCGTGACACTTACCTATCTCCTAATAATTATCAAAAGCTTTGTCGGAAGCTGTCATTTCGGCCGACTAACGCAAACAGTAGTTAGATAATCTTCTCAAATGTGACTTGCATTGTCGCGCCTTTAGCATGACACTACGTGCATAGCAAATGTGTTCCTTTACGGACTAGTCCGATCCCATTTCGATTTAACAAACCACTTCCAGACTGATCTGCTGCCTTTACTATATCGTTCCACGAATTCTCATTGTTCATACTTTACATGGCAATACCTGCCAAGCATTTAATAATCAACCTCGGCATCTAACACTCGATACACGAAAAGGATGCACATTGAGGCAAACAGGACTTCAAACCATGAAGTAGACGACCGTGCCCAAGTATGTGTTAATTTGAAGCTTTTAAATGCAGTCGTGTTGCGTACTGATTGGCTGAGCAGAGCCAACAACTTGAAGTTCTTTCTTCAACGACCAACGCGTTCGACTGCAATGTTGTTTGCGCAGTTCAGTATGAAGTACCTTAGTAGAATTTGGCCTTTGCCACTCTTTATGCATAGCTAAAAATGAACTGCAATGCAAAGACCAACGTCCAAGAGTCACCAACTAAATGCCCAACAAATCATTAATTACATATTACACATTCCCGCAGCATAACCCCCCCAACGCTTCTCTTGGCTAGTGTTGCATCCGCAGTCGTCTCCTCCTCCTCATCCTCTCATTTGGCGAAAGTGGATTGAGTAGAAGTCAGAACAATGTGCCTACTACAACGCTCGTCCATGGTCAGTAACAGAGAAAATCAGCCAAATAGCAATATAAAATAATTCAACTTATCAAGATAAAGAGAGTAGTAGGGAACAACTGGCAAGTTACATGGTTCCCAGCCACGAATTTGCTCGTGCGTAGCAAATGCAATTCATAGGGCATAAATTACAAGTACTAGAATAGGCAGGAGTATGCATGGCATAAAAGCAAGTGGCATCGCCCTTTCCTCACCTCCTCCTACAACAAATTCATTCCACCTTAACACTAGCCTGCAAGTCACGTCCACTCGTGTAGAGGCTCATGGCGCAACATTGCATCGCCTTCACCTCATACTCTGCCGTTATTTTCGTTACTGAAAGTCACAAAATCCAACTGCTGTCTTAGTTTAAAGGAAGCAAGAGAGGAAGCGAAAGCAACACTTTCACAAAAACAATGACTAATTGGAAAGCGCTTACCAAGTTACTGCTTGCCAGCTCCTTAGCTCCTACACGCTTCCCTGCCATCCACACAGGCCGCCTCAGTCTCCCATATTAGCCGCCTTCCCAGCACCTATCCGCGTTGCATGCTACGCCCCTCGCAAGCTGTTTATACTGATTAGGAGTCAGAGGAGGAGAAACGAGCAACCGTCAACGGCTCTGACACAACGCCTTGTGCCAACGACAACGACGCGTCCAAGGATCCTTGCTGTGGGCGGCTCTACGCACACACATGAGTTAAAAAATAAGGGCAACTAAGGAGCAGCCATAGGCACCACAGATGAACCATCTTTGAAATGTCACAAAATGCATTTATGCACAGCGTAGATATAGCGCACACCTCTAACCGTAAAATTAAGCCAACAATCACCAACAGATTACATCATATCCGCCCAAGGGGAACACCAATCGATCATCACTGCTACACTCTACTTTGCCCAGCTTGCAGCCCTAAGATGTATGGGAATTGTAGCGATTTACCTGATCCAAGCTGGGTGACTGTGGAAACATTAACTGCTCTTTGGAATCCGCTCAAAGTGGGAATATTGTGTTTACGATTCCGTTGGAATGTATAGAATAACGCGCCAATCATGATTTTTATCATAAAAATGCTGTGGAGCGGGTAGTTTCGTGACTAGTTTGCCCTAACTATGGGAATGCTAGCATTGCCTAAACCTCAGTCACCACCATTTCGTCTGACTGGATGCCATGCAGCAATTCACATAGTGCCGTTCCTCAGTGCCAGGCATACAAAAGGAGTGTAGAACTTAGTCCAATCCCGGTTTAGTAGTTGCCGCAAAGCAATATGCATTGGCAGAAACATCTGAATGAACCAACTTTCTGTTGCTTCATCACTATTAAGTTTTCGCACCAAACTTGCATCCTCTTCCCTCTATGGTAATGAGTCGACTAGCCACAAGAGCTGCGAATCAGCCCAAAATGTGCATTCTATGCTTATGGAGACGGAAGCCAGTAATTGCTTGTGGTTGATCAGCGATATTTGCCGCATCATTCCACAGTTCGGAAGGATGCATGGGTAAGCAAATCACACAGTGAGACTGCTCAATTTTTGCAAAGATAATGCATGAATTTAAACAGTCGCTTGCAATACGGCTCAACCTAATCAAAATCATTAATGTGCATGCTGAACAATTGCGTTTTAGCTGATATTGGGGATAATTTGATTTGTTTTGTGACATCGCCAGCAATTATTGCCATGTTAAGAACGTTAAACATTGCATTTGCAAAAATGATCGTAAAATCAGCTCCTATCAGCAAAAGTAGAGCTTGAGTTACAGAAGTCCTTTCAAATCAGTGTGAAATTGCTAATCTAAATTTGATCGCCTATGCCCCTCTCATTGTCAACAATCTTGTTTGGACTCGCAACAATTCAAAACGTCGACTCGCCTAACATTGCCTAACATGCTTTGCTCTGGACCTAAGTGAATATATTTGTGGATGTGGTTTTCAATTGTTCGGAGTAACCCACATGGTCCTGTTTGATGCCCAGGGCTGTATCGTCAAAGGCATGCTGGTGGGCTCTTTGGATGGCCAGGAGAATTAATAGTATTCAAATCACATGAAAAAGTGGATTCCGCACCATAGCGAATTAGTAACTTAGAAACCACGCCGCGCGATTGCACATGGTCCCACAAATAAAATGATCGCAATTTAACGCGCAGCAAAAGTTGGAAGGTAATGTTAAGTTCTTACAACGAGTCTGCAGAAATAAAGCAGCAACGAAGACAAATAATCGTATGACGTCAAATTAGGAGAATGACACATTAGGCGTTATAACCGGCATATCTGATGCTCATTCCGCAAGACCCATCTGATCTCTAGCCAGTGCAATCTCCATCCTCGTCACAGACCACAAATGGAAGGGAACTGTGAGTCTTGACGAACGTGGAAGGCTAAACGTAAGATAGAGTGCGGCCAGGAGCCACATCGTCCATTAATCGTCTCAGAGCCAAGAGACACTAGTCGATTTTCGGCGTCACGGACCAAAAATCACCTGGATACAACCCGCTACCACTATAATTGGTATATGGCTTTACTGATGAGAGCCTCACTGAGGATTGTAATTTGCATTCACCCTTTATCTAATGCCATGTTTTGCATTCCGAACCTGTTCTCGGCGCCAAGTGACTTGTCCCTGTTGTCTTTCACTCACGTTGTTGATTTTTTCAATAAAATTGCTCACTGCCATCCGCAACCTCTTGTAAACCTCGGGCAAAGTGCCATCGTCAAAGGCAGAAGAAGTCGGGCCACAAAGGAATTATTTATGAAAGACTGTGTGACATTAAAAAATGCAGGAGGTAGTGAAATTGGTGTTGAGATTGGGTTAGTCTTTAATTGATAATTACGGAACAGCTAGGCAGAATTAAAGATTGCTTGTGTTGGGTGTTTGTAAAGCCGCTAAAGCCATGTGAGTACATCGCTTATTCGCGGTGCGCTAGATGTCACATAATGATGGCACATAATGCCACAGAACAGCCTGTGACATCAGCCGATAAGACAGCTTTGGCACAGACTTGACTAGCATGCAATGGAACACAATCTTCGGGATCGTTGGGGGAGGGAGGTGTGAAACCGCAGGCTCCAGCGTCATCCAATGAAAGTCAGCAGTCAGTCTCTTCTCTTAGCCTTTCACAATTAACACAGATGCCCAATGCGATTAATAAAACACAGTTTTTGTAACTAACGTCCAGCGTTGCATTTGCAGCGGAGAATTCAGAAGCGCCCTGCGCAACCCTGCCATTGTTCACATAGGCCAGCACTCCAGCATCGACACGGATATCGAATGCGACAGATGCAACGCATCCATCTGAACCGTTGACCAACCGCGTCGCTGAAACAGAGGAGCCAGAAAACATCCAATGCATTCCAACCAACGATCATGTCTGTGAGCCATTCCGCGTTAATGCAGACAACGGTGATGTCAAATTCAACCTACAGATCAGGCCTCTCAGCCAGTGATTCCGGTAACAAACCATGCAGCGCAATTGATGATCGCAATCGATGGCCTTACAGCATCATCATAGGTGTCGTATGCGACCGTTTAATGCGGCCCTCACAGCTGCCAACCAATAATGCAGTTTAAATAGAAGCTGTAGTAACCCTTAGTGCAACCCATCCTTTCGTTTTATCTTCCAGAATTTCAGCAACTACACAGACGTTGCTGATAACCAATGCAACGTGCCATCCTTTACCGCCACTCAATGCCGTTCCTTAAATACAATCCGTCTCGCTCTTGAACAGTAATTTTTCAAAACTGCAGCGATCTGCAGACTCGAGGCATGCTTTTCACATAAATCGTGGAGTGCGTCTTGTAAGGATACCAGCAGCATGGGACTAGTGCAGTTAAGTACAAATACTTAACTCTTTATTTGGCACAGCGTTTGCCTTCCATGATTCTCAAAAAAGCATTGATGGCATAAGCTTTACATATCATGTACACTGTTGGGCATAGATTGCATTTTCGCTTTGAAGGGATGCATTGAAGTGATCTGTAACAAAATGGACATATCATCTGCCAGCCTTGCGATGTATGTGCAGGCCATGGAATGGACAACTAAGCCGGTATCAACCTTGGCACACTATCCACCAATACCGCCGCTTGCAATACGATTTAAACCCGAGACTTTTGCTACAATGCATGCAGGAAATTGAATTTGAGCACACGCCTTATTGCAGCATCCGATCGCTGAGAAGTTACTGTGGTTTTTTCGAATCGTGCGGAGCTCGTCCTGCTCTGCGAACTTTAGTTCTCACCAATCTATGCTACTTTTCCAATTCAAACTATTTGCTTCGACTAATATGAGGATAAATTTAGCCAACTTGTCTTCTGCGTCATTCAATACTGCTGTGTTATCTGGTTAATGTCCAACACACTTCGAGGAACTAGGAAAAATATCTGCTGGCTCATTACAGTGAAGTGATTTCGTTCTGTGTAAAGTGGATATCACTCAAAAGCAGCAGAGAAACCCACGCAGAAACGTCCTACATTTGCAACAGATGAAGAGGAACCATCAGTGTGCTTTAAATTCAACCACTATGTGCAGCACCATTGGGTGCTCCTCGAGGAAACATTCAGTGCTCTTCCACCTACCAATGAAGGCGCCCATGGGTAAAGTACTTCAATGTAGCAGAAGTTGTCCACTGACAGAACAGTTTCTCCAGGCAATGCGCCACAGAAAAATCATGATACTTGGTGCTTAGGTGGGTAGCGTGAGATGAGATCGCACTGCAGGTTGCGCCAAAGCACACGTAAATGAGAAATGATGCAATTGAGTTGGACGCATGGGACCTCAAGCTGTGTTTAAATGCACCTATTCATTCGCACCTCTTCGCAATACACAAAAGGGCCGAACGCACCATGAAAAATGCGGCTGCTCAGGAACGGCCATAAGAGACATCAAAGTTACGTTGTGTAAACAATTGGCTAATTAAACTTGCTGGTTCCGATTCCTGTTCTACTGTGAATTTGTCGCTTGCGAACATTTTCTCCATTTGCGCAACAATTGACTTAAGATGGATGCGCAATCCTGGGAGGCATAATGTACGCAATGCCAGAAGGTGCAGCCAGGCGTGGGAGCTTCAAACGACCAGTTAAGGGCAGTTAAGGGCACAAATCGGGCGAGCATCCAATGCAGGAAACAATCAATCAGATTCGCAGACCATAAATAGAATGTGATGATAGACCAAGGTATCCCATATCCGAAGAAGATGACCGCTCTAGTATCGCTTTCGTGCTAACTTCATTGCTAAAATGCGCCAAGCATAGGGAACATGTATCTGTTATCAAGAATGGCAGATATATAAAATGAGATGGACTAACTGGCACCGCAGCACACTTGCATAGCTATTGCATGTAGGGCCCACTACTTACGCCTTGCGTCAACAAATGTAGTAAATGCAAACCGACCATAAAATATGCGACTATCGATGAGCGGACGTGAGAGACATCGCAAGTGCCCTCTAATCTGCTTAGCATGCAATTCCCATCAGCGGTTAAGTGTCATCATCTTGAAGGGCGGGAGAGGGGGTAGTGGGCACGACTTAATTTACATCCTTTATTTCACCAGGCGTAATGATCTCTTTGGAATTTATACTTTGCAATGGATTAAACACAATCTCTACTGCTGCATGCCATTCTCACAATTCATTTTATGCTGTGGGGAGCCGACTGGAAGCGGCTAAATTTGATCCCATTTCCGAGACGCCAATAAATGTAGACAAGGGACACATGCTCAAGGCCGCGGACAAATATGATTTTCTGAGGTTTCACATTATACATTTTATTGTCGTGTATTTTCTCTTTTTCAATCAGACCTCAAATAAGCCGGCGGAGACCGTCTTGCTGTTAGATTGCTACCGCTACCCGCCCCATTCGCTTATGCACTAAGCCATCAGATTGTGGGCAAAAAGACCCAAATTCACTACAGAGAAGGTCAACCTTGGTGTGTTTCTGGACATTTTACCGTAAATAAGTTAACTTAGACGATTCAGTGGCATGCATTATTGGCAATATTGGGTTACAAAATTTGGTGCACGATTAAGGTTAAGCGACTGAGTTGCATATCTTAAAATCACAGCACTTATTTCTTGGACCATCGTTTAAAGCCCAACAAATGCCTCGCAAGAGTGTGCCAATAGCAATTTTGTTTTGATATATGAGAGCGTAGCAGATACGCATTTGTGGCTTCTCTATCCACCCTTTACAGGTCTGCGTCGAGGAACTGCACCGATAGATCCGCACCCGCATACCCGTGGTCTCCACTGCCTTGAGCTGATCAAACGAAGACCGATCCTTTCCATTATATTAGCTGAACAATTGTTTCATGATTCGCGTCCAATATGAACCACTCCGCTGTTAGGCAAAGTAGGAGAATCGGCCGTGCCGCTGCTCGCATTTCATTTTTTGCTGCCCTATCACGTGTCATGCATTCATTATTGGCTTTTGACGGTTGTGAATGCATTATGGTAAAATGCGCAAACGGTCTGCCTATGATTCACCCAGATAATGAATGCATAACAATATCGGTTTTTGGTTTGGAACACGAGTTGAACATTCTGGAACAATATACGCAGGAGGCACTGACAAATTTTCCTACCATAAAGCGATTGATCTCGCAACATCTTCCTCTCTGATTGTTCACCACTTTAGTGATTAGCTGCTTTTTCACCATGGCTTATCATGCGATGCGTGGGGTGACGATGAGATGATAGTGTTACACGTCTCAATTATGATGAGATAGGAGGCGTCGATTTTGTCAGCATTTGCTACTAAGTAGAGAGTAGTATTGCATAAAATGCTGCATGGTAGCCAGACCGAGTGTTCTAAATGGATGGTTCTAGGAACCAGTGTGAATGTGCGCAGGTTAAAATCCCGTCATTTTCACTCTCTTATGTTCAATCATTCATGGCCTAAAAAGGCTATCTAGTTAAATTACTGACGGTCCTCCAAATTTGCAGATGCGAATGAAGCGCAGAGTGTTTAGCACAATGCTGAAGCCTCATATGGTGCTACAACATGCCACAAACTTGAATAGAATATTGAAAATGTTGTTACGCCGTTAAAAAAAAAACGGCGGTCAGAGTAAATTCATGAATAAAAGATCAAAGCAACTTTGGTCTCATCAACCAAATGTTGATCAACATCATGGCGATGATCTTTACCTCGTTGTAAAGGCCTATATACGGAAATGAAGGAAAAAACAGATTAGATCAGGTGCAAATGCGTGAAGGTGCCCTGTGGCGCATTGAAATCAACCATTTCACAAAAGATGTTTGCTTCCGAGTGGTTTGCCTGTCCCTATCCTGACAATCACTTGTGTTGTTTTTAAGACTTCACTGCAACAATGGTAGATGTCGGCTGCAGCAAATCGACAGCAACAATGACATGACATATATAGGCGTAAACATTGATTTTGCCCCACGTAGGTCCTGCAAAACACATAAGATATTTCCCTCCGAATCGAGGCCGATTTGTATCTCCTCCATTAAATTAATTCTACGAGACATGACTCAACGTGACCGATAGAGGCTTGATGCTGAAATGAAGGAACAAAACAGGTTCGATCAGGTACAAAGGCGTGAAGGTGCACTTTAAAGCGATGTAAACCACCATATCACGCAAAATGTTTGCTTCTGAGTAAATCGACTCCTCTATCCTGGCAATAACATGGGGTGCTTTATACGACGTCACTGCAGCAAAAATGAAGGTCGGCTACAGCACACTTGAAAGCAGCACGTGATGAGACATGTAAAGGCGAAAACATTGATTTTAACACACGTAAGACCGTTGAAACATATAAGATATTACCTTCATAATCGCGATTCCATTTGGAACTGCACGATCCATATTAGTAGTTCGGAGATGACTCAACGCGAAAGATATATATGCCCAAAGATGAAAAGAAGGGAAGAAATCACGGTAGATAAGGAACAAATGCGTGAATTTGGACTTTGACGCGGTGTGATCCACCATATGACGGGAGATGTTTGCTTCTGAGTGCATTGTCTATCCCTATCCAGGCAATCACTTTTGCTGCTTGATAAGACTTTCACTGCAACAGTAATGTCGGTGGGCTTGAGCAATTCGACTGCAGCACGTGGCATGTCATGCAACGGCGGGAACATTGATTTTTACCCGCGTGGATCCTTCACACCACATGCCACATTTCCTTCTGACTCGAGGTTCCATTTGGATCTAGTTCATCCATATTATGAGTAGGTGAATTGACTCAGCATGGCGCGATATATGCTCGATGATGAAATGAAGGGAATTATTCACCGTAGATCAAGTACAAATGCGTGAATTTGCACTTTGATGCTTTTTGATCCGCCATATACCAGGAATTTTTTTGCTTCTGATTTAATTGCCCATGTGTTTTCCAGGCAATCACTTGTGCTTCTTTATATGTCTTTCACTGCAACTGTAATGTCATTTGGCTCGAGGAAATCGACCGCTGCATGCGACTTGCTGCGCAAATGCGGGAACATTGATTTTGACCATCATTTTTCCTTCACTCCACATGCAATCTCAACTAAGATCATGTGCTTGGAATTGGTCAAGCTCAATCTTATCTGTCCACTTTTATTTCGATATATATTTCCTTTGGATTTTCATCTTTAATAGAAGCCTTTTATATTGGCTCTCTCTTCTATCACGTTATTATTACCTATGGATTCTAAGCCAAATTAGCAATGGTATCGCCATGATCGTCTAACTGTCAGGCAGGGCAATATTGATTATCAGTAATTCTTACAGGATTTTGTTTCGGATATTTTTAAAATACTTAAAATAACTTTGGCATAACACCGTATCGCAGCCATAATTCCTTTGTTCCAATAGCACACCCATCAAGAGGAATAAGCTTGCACTATATACATGTAGTGGGATTAAATGTTATAAGTTGATTACGACTTAGCTAGAACCTACCTTGAAAAAGGCTAATGGGTTAGAAATTGAATAAAAAGCTCGTCTCTTCTTTTGCGTGCATGCATTTACGGAGCACATGATCCAGTCCATTTTCATGGAAGGCACATCGCCGGAAATTTTTGAGGAAAATTGGAACGCGGGTAGGCAAACCCTTGAAAATCAATTTCAGCAAAGATGCCGGCCTATTGTATCTTTGTGCTTAAGTTGCTACGCGATGGCACCGGTTTCAGCAAAAATGTTGTGATGGCACAGCGATGACGGATTCGATCAGCACTGTTCCTGCTGCCTTTCGCAATAGCACCCGCTGGTGGAATTCAGTGCGTGGGGTAGAGTAGCTGGAACAAGAGACCAAAGTAGCTAGGGTCAGCTTTGAGCGAGCCGTATTAATCACATTATTTCTTCCAATATCTTCTTCTCTGTTCCAACGCTCATGCAGCGGTCAAGTAGGCTTTGCAGAACCTTTAGCGAATCTTCTGTATGGACTTGTTAGGTTCGAAAACTATGCTGATCTCTCTGATGGACTCCCGCTTGCTCTTCGCCATCTCGTCAAACCACAATTTTGCCAAGAGCGCAAAAAGTCAAAGTTTTACCAGAGCATAAATACTAATTTAACCATTTTCTACTGTTTCAAGGCGAAGATTAACTCTTTGGTTCAGACCACCACAGAGATGGCATCAAAAGTCTGCATCAGATTATTGCTGCCTGCTGTCCTTTGAAGGAATGTCATGTTCGGCTAAGGGGGTTAGAAATTTACAGGCGAAAGAGAGTGGCGTCAGAAGGCGCCAAATTCCGTGTTTGACTGTTTGATCTGTTGAAGAGAATAAGGTAATGCCTCTACACATTACAGCCTCCATTTGAAGGCAACTCAACAGAGACGACTTGTTTTAACAGTAGTAATCTTACAAATATGCAGGTGAACTAAATTTAAGGAAGAGTGGTCCCGAGGACTTGAGTTGTCGTGCACTGCACCTTACAGCACTGTGTTGCCGTACTCCAATGGGCATCTTAAACACTGAAAATGGCATTTAATCCAATATTAAATCCCTTCCTCCTTATACATTTCAAAGGATTGCGCTTATATGCGAGAGCAGTTGGGCGGAATTGGCTGTGAACCCGAGACAGTGATAAAAATGAAATCACACATCAGCCCGATGGCTGGATGATGGCAAGAACACACCAAACCACACTGGCTGCAGTCGCTATTGCGTGTGCTTATTAGTGACTTACATTTTATAAGGATCACGACTCCATTTATGGATGAATGTTGCCTCATCGACATTTGATGATACCGGCATTGAAATGACGCATCATAAATTGCATGCCACTAGCATGCAAGCAAACCAGCAGGACCACCTCTATTTTGCATTCCATAACCACATAGTATCAAAGCTCATCAAATCTCGCATTTAACCCAAAGTGTGGGCTGCATGCCTGCATGGAGGCGGAGGCCGAATTGAGAGAGCTTGGGCAAAATAAAACAATAAATGCACTTCAATTCCTCAAATAATGTTAATCGTACTAATAAACCAAATGGCCTAAAACATACACGGCAAGGTGAAGGCAGTTCTGATTGACGCCATCACAGCTTTTCTTTCATTAAGTGCAGATTTGGTGGACCAAACTCGCTACTGTTGTCCGATATTTCAGTCGCTGCAAAACGTCGCAGCGGCAATGCCACCATCAACGGATATCATCATAGCCACACTTTCACGTTTAGCTTGCCTTCAACTTCTGACTACCTGTGTGGGATCTCGAGAAGTCAGGAGCTTTTGCATTCATGCTCGAAAATTCCGCGGTGCTCATAGTTGCAGTGAATGATTTAGCTGCCGCTATTACACTGCTCTTTCAATGTATTTCTCTGCTAGCAATCCATCCGCGATGCATTGCTGCGGATAGCAGTACGTCTTTGCTAAGCCATATATCTACGCTCCGACTTTTTTTTCAAGCACGGATTAATTTCGCAAAAAAAGACATTAATGAATGAAATGCTGTTGATAATTGGAGGGCTGCTGTAGGGTTGGGGTGTTTGAAGTGCAGCAGTGACTGGCTGATGCAAGGTCAGCACATCTGCACCGATGGAATGACAACGTGATGCAGTTTTGGTCAATATGACATGTCATGGTTTTTGCTTACTTTTGTACGCGTGTCTGCTGCAGGGGCATGGATGTGGGGAAGCGGAAAAAAAAGCATCTGGGCCGATCAGGGCTGCCTGGACAGCGAAGTAGTTTAGCACGTTAGTGTCTAGATATGCAGCACTTTAAAGGTATAGCGTTGGCATCTGTTGACAATCGGCGAGAGGGCTATTGCAGCTGTAAACATGTGCAAGCCTTAATAGAATAAGAACAGACATATTTGCGTCAGTGCAAATAAGACACTCCCTGCTTGAACGCAATCCACAATCGCTTACTTAGCAGACAAACACTATCCATTAAACCACGCGGACTGACTGAAGGCTCATGATTGAAATCCGCTTCATCTATTTATTAAAGAGTAAGCACGTCACCCAACTTGCCTTGCATATGGACATGTGGACAAGAGCATAAGCTGCTGTATGTTTTGGGGAAGCTTTTGAAGCACAGTTTATTCATTGGACTTTCTACTTGCCATGTATCAACTTTGCAATCAAATTTGACACACAAACTTTTATACAACAGCATTGCTCAAAGTCATTCAATCCCGCAGCTCTTCCCTCCTTAACACTTGATTTCAATTTACGCCTTCTTTCATAAATGCACTTGTTCATGCATAAGATGTCACAGCGGTATGGTCTGCACATTCTCCTCCTAAATACGTTGCCCAGCTGAGCTAATTAGCCAATCGCGCCAAATAAATTGGACAACAATATTATGGCAACTGCGCCGCGACTACAAAAAGGAAATCCATGTAGAGTGCAGTGTGCATTGTGGGAAATTCAACACGGAATAAAGACTAAACTGAGGAAAACGGAGCTGCTCATGGGCTTACTACTACTCGTTTCTCTCAGCTTTATGGCTAGTAAGCAGTATAAGAACGAATCTTAGACTTGGGCAAATCGTTCCTCTCATTACGTACCTGCTCAGACAAAAGTACCAAAGGAATGGAAGGAATGCTTAAGAAGCTTGAGAAATGAACCACAATAACCGATGTCCTGTCTCATGTATCTCGCCATCCCGAAGAGTAAAACTGCACAACTCGGTGCCCTAAAAGCACCTCGTCGCAAAGCTAAATTTCGGTTGTCAGTGTATATTTAGTCACAAGTCCCTATGTATGTTCAAAGGAATGGCGCTGGATGGCCCTGCGCTATTTACTGTTGCCTCACTACCTTGCCTCCTAGAAGAACAGCTTCGCGGCCTTGTTAGCCCGCGAAAGGAGTTTGGTGGATTTGTATGCACAATGTCATCACAATTCACGGGGCAAATATCGGGTTAAAGCAGACGAATGTGACACTTTAGGGCATGTAATTTCGGTTCCGTCAAACGATATCGTCCAATCTTCTTCGTAATGGAAACCTTTAGACTGTTTGCTTTGTCTTATGTTAGATATGATGCAAAAGTAAATAACGAGAGCGTGAAGCACATAGAGCTGAAGACAAGTGCGGAAGACAGGGTGGGGTTCCTTTGATGGCTTACGGAGATGTATTGTCCAGTGACTTGGTGTGGCAGTGTTCCTCCCCATCTCTCCTTCACATTCAGAAACGCGAGATTGAAGCCCAAGTATCCAGGTCGAGCCTTCTTATAGACTCTACTCGGTTGTGGCAGGGTTGATTACATTGATGCTTAAAGAAAGTCTACTGCTTGTTTATGGGCAGGAGGGCGAGGAAGGCAAGGAAAGTTGCAATGGAGAGGGCTGCAGGCAGCAGCGAAGTGCGTGTGTGCAATGACATTCTGTCAGTGGCCATAAGCTAAATTGATCAAAATGGTTTGCTTCCGGCCAAATCTCCACTTATGCATGTGTGTGGATTGCGTCAAATGGGATATTACACCGCAATGGGAGCGACTTTGTACGCCTATAATGAATGGAATCGCACTAGAATGGCCTGCATAGCCTTAAAGCTTGCAAAGGCCATTAGGATATCAGCGTGTGAAAGCTCGGCGTTAGTAAGTTTTGGCCTTCTCTCCAACGCATGCCTCTGACTTACTCTTCAATCCCATTCCAGACCTATGCATTGCGTTAAAGAAGACCGAAATTTTGTATACATTAGTTGCAATTTTGAGTCTCATCCCTTTTAACTGAATTCACAACTTTAAGGTGACTGGCCGTGTGTCCTTAAAGAAAATTGATAAATGGACCGAGGTTGGCTAGGCTCCTGACAATGCATCATACTGCATTTAGCGCGCCGAAGTATGTGCTTTGCAATACCGAATTAAGTGGAATAAGCACCAGTTGTAGCTAAGAGACGCTAAAGAATGTGTGCTCTATTATGAGACCATCAATAAAAAGGAATGTTTATTACCACCACCACCACCACTACCAGTGTATGCAGAGTTTTCTCCTACCAAACTGCCACCCAGTAGATATGCAATGCTAAATGCTGAAACGGAACCCCGATGAAGGCACTCGCAATGGTGACAAAATAACTTTACTGTATTATCAACTGCTCCTCACTCAGATGCGTCTGGACTGCGGCAAGTCACTTGATTCTGGGTGGCAGTTGAGGCGCGAAAATTTAAACCAGTTATAGAATCAGAAATTACTTTCACTGGTAATGTGATCCCACTTATACCGGCCAGTGTTTATGCCGACATTCTACAGCCTTCGAATGAGCGCACGAACCGCTATCAAAATGAAGGCATGAATTCCGTGGCATAAAACAGAAATGCGGAGGATATATATTGGCTCGCTGACTTATCACCCGTGGACCATATTATTAGCGTAGTTGCCATCGCAAAGACTAACAGTTTCTTTTGTTTCGTGATAATTCGTTCGTTTCCGCCTTTGTTGTCGCCTTTCTCCTGCTCGCCTTCCGACGTCAACTCAGCGACGCCACCTTCCTCATTCAATGCTTATGGCTTTCACTGGCGGATAGCTAACACTTACTCCGGCCCTGCCCACAATATCAGCCAATTGCACTATAACTCAACAGCGGGCTAACTGGTATTCCTGATATGATTAGCCAATAAGTTTATCGATGAATGCTGACATAAATTTCTAAATTTTACGACTCGCCCACACAAGGTTTGGTAGTGAGTCGACCTCTAGACTTAAGCGTAATAACTAACATGTTTAAGTGTGCAGTGGTGGAGTTGTGAGTGCAGTCGCACTGCCACAGACCTCCTTAGACGTTTGTGAGTGCGGTTGTGCCTAGACACTGTGCGACGATTGTAAAATATGCACCTATATGTATTGGTGAGCGTGAGAGTGAGCATGTAGGTCTGTAGCTGCACCAAGCATTATGCAGCCAAAATTTTTTGTTAGCATTATGTGCGGCGCGCTTAAATGTTCAGCTGTAGCATTCTAGGGAAAAAGCTGCCTATGAGCACTATGCTCGGCAAACGCTGCGTGCGAGATCCCGTAGGCGGGAGGGTCGAAATGCAGCGATTTTATTGTGTTATTTGTGGATCGACCAACTCTTCTCTCCGTCAATTGCGACATGTGAAATGCACCTATTTTTGCATCTCAAGATTAGTTGTTCAAATGTATTCAAGGGTTTGGAAGGGAATTATGCGCTAGGTTGTGAAGATGATGCAAGCAAAGCTTAGTGACAGGAAGGAACGTACAGATAATAGGAACGTCAGTAGCATTATCTGACCCTAAAGGTGATACAATTGGGATGGAAAGCAGAATTTTCATTTGAAGCGTTGGTAATTGTTGCACTGATGTCCGGTTCGATGCCTCATGCTGACATTGTGGATGAAAGTTCCTCAGAAGGGTGCACTTCATTTAAGCCACAAAATAGGCTTGCGTGTCTCGCGGCTAAATAATACTTGGCGAAATCGATACCATTATCAAGGTTTGTATTTGCATTTCTGTGAAGGGTGAGTAAAATGCTTACTGATAGGAGGATCGACTAATAAGCTAAACGGCATCAGAGAATGTGTGGTAGGTGTCGTGTAAAGGAAGGGGAGATGCAGCATGCACCGAACACATCTGCACTATGCGTGGTTAAGCGGCAGGTGATGCTGTTGACGATGATGAGGTAGGTGCGAATGCTAGCATCCACTCTTTCGATCAGGGTCTAATCATTACTCCTGCTCTCTAGACCTACGCTACTCTAACGACCACCCGCAGTTTTAAAGCACTCAGCTTTTCTACAGAAAAGCGCTGTGCACCGAGGGTGTCGATTTCGTATGACCGGCTGTTGGCACGTCACCCATGACAAATACCAGGACCTTGACATACACAGGTGGTTTTTTCTGCATCTTTCCACTTACACTCATTTAAGTCATGCATGCAGTTACCTGCTATGTGAAACCGTTGTCCAGGCGCGCAGCGATTTAATTAAAAAGTTACCACATCAACGATTCAAAAGCCGCAATAATCGTACCACGACTCTGCAAGGCGTTAAAAAACGACACGCCTGCAATAATTTCACATAATCAATAAGCAGGACGATGAATGACTCTAATCACCCATTATTTTTATGTCGGCTCGATCTGACCAGTGCTGCGATAGCCGAGTATGAGGTGCTGCTCGCCGTCCGTTGCAGACCAGCAGAAACAATATTTGGCTTACAACAATGGCACTGGCATAACCTGAAGCGAGGACACTTTACCGGCCACAGCGTTTCGCTCAGAGCTAGCGGTAGGCAGAACGAGTGCGGGTGGTGCGATCGGCGCAGCTCAAATGGGATTCCCCATCGTTTTGACAGACAAGTAAGGGTAGCATTAAATAAACATGTTGGTTTCATGCTGTACACATGCTCCAGCATCCAAAACGTTTCGAAAATGCACTTGCGCTAGCGTGCATTAATTCATTGCTGCAGCTTGCCTCGTGGCACTGGCAACATTGTGGTTGCTAACCTGGTCTTTGTGGACCAAATTAAAATCGAACAATCCATCAAGCGGTCGATCACCATATCTGGAGCCGTCGCTAAATGAAGGCCAGCCAGTAAAATCAGGGTTAAAGGCGGTGAGGGCAGAAGGAGAACGAGTAAATTAGGTGGCGAAACCCTTTCTTCAGTCGTTTGAATTATTGGAATGTGAGAGGGGTAGGAGGAAAGGAAGGAGGAATCCTGCACTCAGCAGGGATGGCAGCGGCATAGTGAAGTGGAGGATCGAATGGAGAACGCAAGCATACCGAAAGACGTAGGGCATGATGCACTTTCTCGCGACTTGGGCTAACATTCACCAAAGGACGCTTAATTGATTGCAAAGCATGCCTCGGGTTTGCAGATCACTGCAGGTTCGGCAAATTACCGTTCAAGAGCGAAGCGTATGATATTTATTGTGGCGAGCGAGTAAAATTATGATTCATAGGGAATGTTTTTGTCTGTATTTGTTAATCTCCCAGGCAGCACAGACCTCCGGGGTGTGGAATTACAAGGGGTTGCAAAACTGATAGAATGAGTGTTATGCATGGTTATAGACCAAAGGGTAGATAAAAGCTGGTTCGGTGATGACGTAGGCAGCATACTAGTTCAGGCATCACGGAGATTGTGCTGAAGGGATGGCATTGAATGGTGGTGCAGGAAGGCGCGTTGCGTCGGTTATGAGCAGCGTCTGTGTAGTTGCTGAAATGGTGGAAGAAAAACCAAAGGATAGGTGTTTAAACTGCACCATTGGTTGGTAGCTCTGAGGGTGATACTGAACGGTCGCATTCGACATCTCTGATTCTGCTGTAAGACCACCGAGTGTGATCGTCAGTTGCGATGCATGATTTGTTACCGGAACCATTGTTGTATCTGCATCACTGGCTGACAGGCCCGATGTGTAGGTTACATTTGACATCAGTGTTTACTGCATTAACGCGGAATGCTTCACAGGCACGATCGTTGGTTGGAATGCATTGGATGCTACCGGCGCCTCTGTTTGAACGACGCGGTTGGTTAATGGTTCTGATGGATGCGTTGCATCTGTCGCACCCAATATCTGTGTAGATGCTGAAATGCTGGCTGGTGTGATTGGTGGCTGGGATGCACAGGGCGCTACTGAATTCTCCGCTGCAAATGCAACGTTGATCGTTAGTTCCAAAAACTGTGTTTCATTGGTCGCATTGGACATCTGTGTTGATTGTGGAAGGCTGAGATGAGTGATTGATTGGTGACTTTCGTTGGGTGCCGATGGAGTCTGTGGTTGCACAGCATCCTCGCCCAACGATCCCGAAGTGAGCGATACATTGCATGCTAGTGAAGTCTGTACTAAATCTGTGGTGTCGGTCGACGTCACAGGCTGTTCTGTGGCATTACATGTCACTGTTAAGTTTTGGGTTGTGTTGAGCGTTGTTGGAGCACAATTGGGGACGCTGACATTGGCAGAGGGCGAGGATGGCTTCGTTGCATTAACTGCTAATTCTGTTGCTTTCGTAGAAGTCGATATGGATTCCGTTGCAATGTACACTTGAGATGCTTACGTTAATGCTGTGGCATAGGCCATAGTTTGATTATCGTCAGTTGGACTGGGCGTTGCTGAATTCTGTACTGGCTCTGCTGCATCCATCATCGACCCCAAAACCTGTACGTTCATCACCGTTTTGCGGTAGGAAGCATCTCTGTCAACTAACATGCGAAAGGTCAACATTAGCCCAAGGAAAGCTATGGGGGTGTGCATAATGATCTTGGGTCCTATTCAAGGCTCTTGGGCCTCTGGCTACATTTATGGCCTATGACATTACGTGGGTGTTTCCGTGCAGACGTAGCATGCCAACGCATCTCGGCACCGCACCATTCTAAGATGTGGTGTTTCTTCATGCGCGAGCACGATTTTTTAGGCTGAAGGCGAAAATGGTGGCAGCCAATGTTGTAGCATACAATTCTGAAGAGGAACCTGTAATTCTTGCAAATCGCGTCCACTTATATGGCGTTAAACCATTCGCACACTGGGATTTCGACCTCTGGCTTGTTTTATTGACTCGGGATTGTGAGCACACGCTTCTGTGTCGTCAGATCAAAGGAAACCGACGGAAGGGCATGCAGCCTAAGGGGCGACCGTTAGGGCTCGAAATTTCTTGACAAATGATGGCAATAACCGATAAAGCTTGGTGCAGTGTCAAGTCGAATGCGTGTTGCAAAGGGAACACGAAAGCTGTTTCTCTGCCTATTTCAATGCCATTACAAAAATGGCCCATCGAATTCGACGTAATATATATGATGCCACTGATTCCACTGCTTAGTATGTGTCTAATGTTTAGGCACTAGTCAATGTTTCTCTCTTTGTGTGTCTGCATGCGCACTACTCCTCGAAGCCTTCGTTACAAATGTCTTTCTTCAATGCTCCCACCGCCTTTTCGTTCTCTGCTCTATTATTACAAATGAACATTTCTTTGACAGCCTTTGTGCAGCGTTGCCCTAAGCCTCGCAGGCGCCTCATTGCAGACTCACCTTTGTTCAGAAGTCGGTTGATCAGAGGATCAGTATCGGCAATAAGATTACATGCTGTGCATTCGCTGTGTACAAGTTATCCGTCTGGTTGGCTGGTCCATCCATCAAGGGTGCAAACGATCTCAAGGATGGATGAATGGTTGAGGGTTTTAGCACATTCTCAAGAATTTGTACTAAAGGACAATTAGCTGTTGGACAAATGGGCGTCAAATTATGAAGTCCTGCATCACAGCCCATGGACGCTCAAAGTGTTCAAAACAAGGCTTTGGCAACCGAGCGAAGTGTAAAAGAGAGAAAGGCAACTTCAATTTCAATGCTGTTATTCACCGAAGTAACAACTGACATTTCTTGCACTCACAATTGCTCTCACCCACTCACAGACGACTAATACTGCTGATTCTACATTTCCGAATCGCGCATTGCTACAAGAACCTACTTCATTATCATTTCTCAATGCTTCCCTTATCGTGGTTTGGCGCTGCGATAGTAAATAGGTAGTGGCGAAAAGGAAAATGAATGGTCAGGCACATGCGGTTCTTACCTCAGGGATTTATTATAGAACTGCCAGAATCGAAGCGCCTCAAAATATCAACGGTTATTTCTTTCCTTAAAGGCTAGAACGATCCCCTCGAGCTTCCATCTGATTTTTAGCACTTGCCGCCCACCCACATGTCATTAAAGAAGCCACACTTCAAAATGTCTGACTTTGACTTGGCTCCTGCATCGTCAGACACAAGCAGATGGGCGGATGATAAGCAGACGAGCCACACGCCGTCAGTGTTTTATCCACTTCGGCCATTAATGTAACCTGGCGAGATGCGAGGCGGGATGTTTGCCCTGAACGGCCGCATTCGCAGGCGTGGTGCATTGCATAGCAGTGTCCTTTTGGGTTAAAATAAAAACGTGTTTCTTTACCTACTGCGGCTTTCCTAATGCCATTTAACTACTCCTACCACCAAGGTTATGCTCTTAAACCTCTTGCCCTTTGCATAGCATTCAGCCCTGGTCCATTCCTTTACACAAACAAACCATCTGCAGACGCCTTCCCTCTTAAAAATGCTAGTTGAGAGCTTGCAACAGAGCACAAAATGTGCTGTTCTTGTCAAGTTTGGTAGTGTTAAACTGCCAATTTCACACATGTACCTGATCGTCCCCATTACAATGCTGCTCATCTGTGACTTTCAGAGGTCGCCTGGGTATTTGAGCTGAACACTTTATCCACGTTGCATGAGCTGCAATTGCTGATCCTCTCCATACTCCACAGAACCCTATTCACTGTTTGTATTTGTCAGCAATTACTTCCAATTCTGTGCTTTTCCCTTTAGTCCATGGCATGATATTTACAAAAGAACTTATCTCATTAGTCAGCACATCAGCTGGATTAGTAATGTATTTCTACTATGAGTTGACAGAAGCCGGTATGAATTTACAATATATTGTGTATATAAAAGACTGAGAATATACATCTGTTGCTTGCAGTGATTGTGCAAGTCCAACTAGGCTTGCTTCCCGTTGTAGGTGCGGGGGTCACTGTGGAATTGCCATTTGTTGAGTCGGCAGAAGTCAGAATAATTATCAGGGTAGCAAACTGCAATAACATTTTCCTAGCGTGTATAAGACTCGCGCAAATGACAAGGAACCATTCGGAGTAGGCAAGATAAAAAGTAATATGGCTCTTCTGCTCTTGGAGAGGACGTGACGGAGTCTAACGTCGCAATGAAGGTTTCAAATGGTGGTTAGCCTACGGAGATGTCAATGTTATGACTTGTGTTTATGACTTATGTTATGCTTACTGTCCGATGTCACGACCATCAGGCTGAGATCGTTGGCCTTCATGGTGTGAAGCTTAATCGCGATGGTAGGTGATTGTTCCACGACTATGAACTGAATGGCAACCTACCATTTTGTTCAGATGGGTGGGGCTCCCTTGAAGCCTATTTGGCTAGGTGCCGCAGGATCTCAGCTCACCCCTCATCATTGATTGAAAAATTGATGGAGTAGGTGAAAAAAAAGGCAAGGCCTAGGTGAAATAGTGAATAAATGAAGGAGGCGAAATGATGGCAAACATTTTAATACTATAGAGAGGCAATGAAACGGAAAGAAGAAAGCAGTAGAGAATGTGGGATTGTAGGGTGGAAATGAATGAGTAAAAGATAAGGAGGAGAGGTTGAGCAAAAGATAGAGGTAAGGATAAGGAAAGGGATGAGAAGAAAAAATGCATCTTCTACTAGCATATTATAAGTAGAAATGATTAGGGTGTCAGAAAAGAGCATGAAGTGGGCGGTGGATGGGATGCATGTGTGGCATTTCGGAGGGTAGAGCAGGAGAGGCCACTAGTACTGCAATTGCCACTTAAGGTGTAAGCGAAAGGAATTGCCGCCCATGGTGTGGGGGCCAATGTGAGAACTTAGAAAATACCATCAAAAGTCAGCGCAGGGAACATCAAAAGAAAGGGGTAGGCACAAAGGCATTGTTAGCAAAGGAGAATGAAGTACAGTTTGGTAGTGAGAGTAACTCGGACGCAGAAATCCATGACATTGAATCCACTCATCATGATATCGGGGTTTTTTCACGCAGTCTTGCGGACAAATTTTGAAATTGACGAATTTTTATCGATATTCCACCAAAATTACCGCACCAAAACGAAAACCGCAATCTTTACTCTAATCACAGACACAAGAAAGAAAACAACCACTGCTTTTTTACGCATGCCGCTGTTTTTGAAAAGCTCGTCTAACCAGCGACTCTGATTTGGCCAGTGAGTGCATCGACCCCGGAAACCCAAAGGAAAAGTTACGAGGCTACCAATATCAGGTTTCCTACTCCTATCACGTGTTGAGCTTCACCTCTGTCTTCGCCCAAGACTTTAATGGAAGTAGTCGTGTTTCATTAACCCCACCTATCGTTGATGTCTCTGTGGTAAATCAGCGCAGGACTATTCTTCACGGCAACCACGTCTGCCACATTAACAAATGCTGGAGATGCATTGCATTTTTCTATGAAATGCGCTCCAATGCCGTTGACCTACCTGAGATGTTGAACTCTACTCTGTCAAAGCTTCGTCCTTCTCAAATCGGTCACAACGTGCCTGAAATGTGACTAATGCCGACGACAAACGTTACGGGTTTGTTATAGCCCTCCAAAGATTGTGTGGACGGTGAGTATCCACTTTGCTTACTGGAGCCAAGCATTTTATACTTTCGGTTGCTTTAAATTCCACTACAGTGGCACTGAACTTTGTAGTGGGCATTCAGAACTTAACGAGAGAAGACAAGGTCGGATCGAGCTCGTGAATGCTGACCCCTCCGATACGCTCACTTTTGATGGTATGCGCGTATGGTGATCGCTTTATCTCAGCTCGGGCCTACACTGGCTACTTTTTTCGCTCACCATTAATCACCGCTCTACCCAAGGGTACCAGATTCAACTAGGATTCACTACCACATAAGAAGATACTGAATGCCCTCCTCCTGTTATTCGCTCCACTAGTGACGCTCGTCATGCATCCGAAACTCGGTGCTCTGCTGATCTGTTTTTATTCTTGCTGATGTCCTGTTCAACCATCTCGTTAAGGTGCACTTCCTTGTAAGTTTGAAGTAAATAAGAATAGTCAATGTCAGTCATCATGAGACGAATTCAGCAACAAATTTTGGAACCAGTAGGTGACGATGCCTCGCATCAACTTGCATGAGGAATAAGGATGCATGAATACCGCCCCGACGACAATTTTGCTCTCATCATCCATACATATATGAATGCATGCAATTAGCATTCTGTGTGCATCCAAGTGGCATTTCTAAGGTATTAGCCGGCTAACGGGGTTGTGCGTAGCAAATCAGCCGCTCTGTGGTCAGTGGGCAGCGCTAACGATGCCAAGGGCCCAATTCACTTACAAGAATATGGTGGCAATATTGCTCCCTCCATCAGTCTCTGCCAATCACTGCGCGCCCCACACTACCTTCTGTCATCTCCCATTACCAACTTAACGATGGCGATGTTTGGAAAGGCGCCTTTTACCTCCTCCTCTTCTCCTTCAGACCCAATGTCAATAAGATGACTAAAGTTGGAGCCTTAGCTCCGAGATATGCAGACGCCTTCCATCATCCTTTATTACTGACCAGGAGATGGAGAGGGACCTTAGCGCACATGCTACTTGTTCAACAAAGCAATTCCAACCCCCTGTCATATGCAAATCTCTATCCGTCGGTGTACCTCCTTTTTGGAACCAGTACGGATTATTCTATTGATAAAGCTACTCGGATTGTTCAGCACTGGCCTCCTGCACTTGGCTATTGTGCTATTATACCAATGAGCCGACTTTTTTCCAACTACACCGACTGTAATCCATTCAGACGTCTTTTGCGTAAGACAATACACTACGATTTGCTCAAACTCGTTTTAGTAGTGGAATGTAATTTTCCTTCACTAGTGATGATGAAGGCATAATGGCAAAGTGATTTCATGATGTGGGCATCTTTACAGAAAAAGAGTAAAGGGGAATGCCTATGAGTTTTTTAAAATATTGCTCGCAAAGTCAGTCACGACAATGGGTTTAACCAAAACTCGGAGTTGCGAGTGGGTCTGGTGCCACATTCGGATGTGCGCGCGTTCTCCTATACACTCATTTCTACTATTCGAGTCTTGACTGCGGTATCGGATCCATTTGAGGGGTTCCCGCGCTGATGTGAAAAAGAATAAAATTTCTCTGCCAAATGCATGTTTCGCCCATGCCTGCGTTGCGAGCCGTAACAGAACATTGCTAGCTGTGAGTTCCAAGTGAGGAAATGATTGCTGACAAACGCAAGAGAACTCCATAAATTTGATCTCCACTTGTCTGTTGGAAAGGCTCCGCTTCACATTGTGGAGAGGATATGCATGTTTCATGAAGGCCATCATGCGGTATTTAAGAGAGGAACAGGCTGGACCAATCATGTTTGTCACCCAAAAGCACACAATTTGCACTAATGAAAGCTTTTAAGTGGTGTACTTCCTATTTTACCCCTTTGACGAAACAAATATTATGCCACTTTCTGGCCATTGCGAAAGATATGCGACGTCTCGCATTGGCACCGGTAGCAAGGAAGCTTAAGAACCGCCCTTTATCTCGTTTTGGCTGCCTTCTGCACTACTTTAACTCCTTAGTCTCTTTTCCTTACTTTGCGTTTTAATCGACAAGCACCGTTCCGCCATAACCCGTATACGAATGATCCTTCCGATTGCCCTTTGACATTCGTGTAGGTGACAAAAGTTGTGGTTGATAGCTGGCATTGTGCTGATGTGTTAATTTTGCGCGACGAACAATTCTTCTGTGGGGTGGTCCAGTGCAGTAGCAAAGTGACGAGGATGCGTGCACAAATGTGGATGGCAAGCTGCTGTAGTGACGATGTGGTCGTCTGACGAGGCTGTCGAATTGCAGGGACGCAATAATAAGAGATAGGGAGTGTTCCGGTGACGCATTCACCTCATATTCACAAGGTCCCTACTCACTTTAGTCAGAAGTGTCGTAATCGTGCTGCAGAGGAAAGCACGTGGCTAGGTTGAGAACTGTCAGGACTATGCCAAGCCATATGTGGCCTCAGCAAATCGGCCCTAGGGACCAGGTAGCCCCTGTTTAGCAATAATAGGCGATGACTTAATTTACTTTCAAAAATTGTAAGGGCAACAGCAATTTACCAACTACTTAGAAGGTGGTAATTGATGTTAGAGGCAGTGGGAGCCACGCAGCACTGCTAAAGTTAGCAGCGTTCACCGCTAAGACCAGACGTCTTGCACCTGTACCAGCCAGGAGCACGTAGGCCAAGATCTGGTTTAGTGCCAAGTGTATGAGAGGGTGCATTCGGTCATCGTGATACTCCTTCGACGGGTAACAAACACCACGCAATCAATTCCCTCTTTTGGATTTCACGGCATCCAGTGCCATGTCATTCTTACAGCTGATCGAACATTGGCTATTGTGAGCTACTAAACAAGCCATCGTGGAGTGATTCAGCCTGACTGATGCTCATGCGACCAACGTAAGCCGGAGACAAGCATGCGGTATCTAAACCCATTTTCGGATGATTTGTCCCTTTCCACACATTTGCATGCTGTTTGATCCTCCTCATGTGCCTTGTACAGTACCGATCACCACCACTTCCCACCTCACGTGTGTGCGGCGCACACCAATACTTGGCAAACGAGGCCGAAGGATAATTACGAATAAGGTAATTTGTGAGATGGTTCCCTTAATTCATTGCCTTCAGACTTGCATCACCTATTACCTGTGTGTGGGAAGGCATGATTGGCATGGGTCGCTGCATCATCAATGTCGCCTTCTCAGCTCTGTTCTCCTTCTCCTCGTGCCGGTTTGGCATCACTCCACCCACTGGTAGCGCCATTCGCAACAGTAGCCAATGAAGCGCCGAATTTCCCGGCAGTTAGTCGGCAGGAGCGGGAGTGCATCGAGAAGTTGACTTGTGGTACCAACGTAGGACTAAGGAAGGATCATTAATTATGCTGGCATCAAGCCCACCGGTGCAATGTGTTGCGAAGCGTCCAAATGCAGCCATCAAAAGGAGAAGTGGCAATGCACTAAGAAACTAATATATCTCAACCAGCTAGCAGAACAGTCAAACTGCACTTCAACTGCGGGCGTCGCTGTAGTGGTACGATTTCATGCCCATGTCCTCACCACCATTTCGTTGAGGCAGGACGTTAAGTTGATGGACGTTTGAGACTGTGAAAGTGCACTTGTTCGGCTTGCCAGATTCCTCGCAGCTGCAGTAGGCGAGTGAAGTTGTGCCCACATCGGCGCAACTACCTCAAGTGCTGTGCACATCTCCATGCTCAGAGCACGCAACATCACCCACGCCCCCAGATGTCAGATACAATGCCTCAACTATTCGTCTGTGCATGGGAAGAGCAGCGCCTACGGCAGCATCACGAAATCGCCACTGGCAGTGTCTGCCTCACGACAGAGGTACAACGAAGCGGCCTCGGATCGCATGACTTGACAAATGACTTCGTACCCTGTAGTCGCAATTGAGCTGCATACTGATGCGCATTCAAGTGACTAGTCCCCACCAGCATCTCAACTCCTATCCAAATGCTAAGTCCTTGTATCTCCTGATTGCCACCACCGAATGCAACCCACTTGGGTCACCTTAATCCACGGGCTAAAAGGCGGAACAAGTCAAGCACTTAGCACATCAGCTCGTGTTCTTGAAAGTGACAACTTCCCACCGACTTGTCCACGGTAGCACGAAGACTGCGACTTCAATAGAAAGTGCCGCAAACACGAATGTGATTGTAATAACTAGTTGAGGCGCGTGACGTACGCCGTCTTCTTGTGCACGCAGCAGTCCGCTAATTAGTTCGCTTTGAAGCGCCCTAAAGGTGTGCTTTGAAGACGAGGAGCATGACAGCAATGCCAGATTGTTGTTTTGACGGATAGACATTAAAGCACTTTCTACTGCTCACCCAACAGCGTTAGGCAGAAAGGCTGGAGCGTAAGTGATGCGGTGAGGTGAGGCGAGAGATGGATGTAACCGCGATTCCTTCCATGATTCCCCTATTAACGCGCACTTTTGCAAAGCTGACACTCATTGGACCATCCCACCACGAGCTAAGTGCAGCGAGGGCGACGATCCATTCAAGGAGAGGGCATTACTTGTTCTTCCTAACTACTCTACACCTCAGTACACCCAAACATTGGCAATCCCGCGGATGTCACTTAAACGAATTTCATATTGATTGCTTACATGGGGATTGTATTCGGTACCTTTGTGCGCACTTGTGTAGTTCACAAAAGGCGAGCAGCTGGGGAGTGTTGGAGAGAAGCACGAGCGATAGAGCTTCAGCACCGATAAAAAACACTTAGACTGCATATTACTGCAGATTCTGCGATCCCACCGTGGTAGCATTAGCAGTAGTAGAATCGCCGCAGTGACGAGCACTTCAGCCCACGCAAAGCATCTTCGGAAGAGCAGAGATTTAATTACGTGGAGATGTCAATCAAGAACAAATGTGCTTCATCGGCTTTCGTTGGTTTAAACCAATCGTTTGAATTTTCATACAGATGGATGGGTAAATGTGATGCAGGATGCGTCAGGCTTACTTCTTGTCAAGTAGGTGTTCATGACGCCAGGTGCACGGGGTGCACCTGTTGAAAAGACATGGCGGATCCTGGATCACCGGTCTACAGTTACAGACGCTCAGCTAGGACGGGAGAGAGCATGCCCATTACAATACAGGCGGACTTTTGCATGATGTAGCACGTTTCATGACAAGACACAGCACGGTTTAAGCAATCAAATCGCCTCATATTCGTGTGCATGAAAGAATCTACAGCATGGGTGTCGACGGGCTCAGAGTGACGCCTTGAGAATGGGTGCGGTTGGTAGTTGCAGTGCCTACACCAAACAAGCCATCAGGACACTTCTGCATTTACTTGACAAATGGACGAATTCGCTACACATTCGCATACCCGACCACATATTTATGTAGCAAGCTTATTAGACTCGGCCATATTGAGCTTGAGGTGTGGAGAACCGTTTGCATTCCAAAGGAGTGAATTTCGATAAGCAAACGCCTGAAGCAATTTAACTGACTGAGTTGAATTATGCATTTTGAGTCTGGCTAAACGCATACACCTGTGTACACACCTACTCTCCATTTACGCAATGCCACTCGCTGAACATTGATCCGTGCCAGTGGCTGTGTTGGCAACATTTTTCACTCCCACTCTTAAACGTAGTTATTAAAATAGGCGCCGTTTGAGAGAGGCGTTCTTGAGGTGACGGGAAGTGACCTGATGGCATGTTTGGTGTAGGCACTGCAACTACCAACCGCACCCATTCTCAAGGCGTCACTCTGAGCCCGTCGACACCCATGCTGTAGATTCTTTCATGCACACGAATATGAGGCGATTTGATTGCTTAAACCGTGCTGTGTCTTGTCATGAAACGTGCTACATCATGCAAAAAGTCCGCCTGTATTGTAATGGGCATGCTCTCTCCCGTCCTAGCTGAGCGTCTGTAACTGTAGACCGGGTGATCCAGGATCCGCCATGTCTTTTCAACAGGTGCACCCCGTGCACCTGGCGTCATGAACACCTACTTGACAAGAAGTAAGCCTGACGCATCCTGCATCACATTTGCCCACCCATCTGTATGAAAATTCAAACGATTGGTTTAAACGAACGAGGCAAGTGAGAGTGCCAGTGGATCCTTCCACACATCCACACCTACCTATTAAGAAAGTGAGCCGCAGCACTCATCCATGGAATACGGGGCCCGATTCCCCTATCAACCCTCATAGGCTCCAACTGCAATGTGCAAATGGCTCAAGCAAATCAAGGTCCATCACCCATCAACTCGCTTCGTGAGGGTAACCAACCAGTAACTGGAACAGCCGCAAATCATTGCGCACTGCAGTTATTTGAACGTCGCAAATATCACAAACCAAGGCAATAAGGAAGGTGGCTCTTTACTGGCTCCAAAAGTGGGCATTATTCAGCGTGATGGGGTAGACAAAGGCAAGTGGACGGCAGTGTTTCAGAACTCGCTTCGGTCCTCGATCGTCTCCTCGCCTTTTGTAACGAATATTAAGGCCACCACAAGTGCGGTGAGCAATGCCTGAAAAGTGGACAGAGAGGGTTAGCGCCAGACTGTCTAATCACACTTCTTTGTCAAAGGACATGCGATGGGTAAGAGACCCACCTGCATGACTATCATCGCGATGGAAATGCGCAATAAACTGCGGATCGAAAGATGGAAATCAGTTCAACTTTGGATCTGCAGCCTGTCCACACCAGCCGTTTGAGCTTGTGATGCATTGCAAGTGTCAGTTGTGATGTTGCAACATACAGGTGGCAACTTTTTGCCGAGTTTTTCTGTAAGGGCAAAGACTGTGGATGCATGCACGGTCACAAGCGAGTGTCACATAGATTTTCTCAACTCACCGAAGTCCTTGTAGCCATCCATACCACAGCACAGAGGTTCGGTCTATCGAAGAGCAAAATACCTCACAGTCATTCAGTTGGAGCAGTTTAGATCAAAAGGATGTTTAGTGCAGTCTTAGGCGCCTACCCCCATCAAGACATTCCAGATGGCGCTCGCTTTCATGCCCTCGTCACCGGCATCGCCATATGATTTGAGCAGTGCCTCTGTTGCGCTGACGATCCCGTTAGCGAATTTGGTGGGGTTGGAGAAAACCACGGCAACAACAATGATTTGCACAAGAAGCAGAACGCCCAGAATGATGGCATACTGGAGGGCAAAGAGTAATACAAGTGCCAGTAAATCGGTGAGTGCACTGTGGATTGGATTGCGGTCTTTACGCGGACTCACGATTTTCAGTGTCTTATACCAGTGACGACACGAAGCAATTAGTCCGATCAAACAGAAAACAGCGAGAACTATCCCAATCACAATGCAGTATATGGCCATTGTATCTGCGGAGAGAATCAGTCAGTGCTGGTTATGTCGCACAGCGATGAGAGAGGGAGGTGGAGCACAGTTGCAGGATTCAGCTCCCACTTACCAGCTATTTCCAGGATGAATGATGCGAACAGATGCACATCGTCACTGTTACCCTTGTAGTCGCCCATGCCGTCGCCATCGCTGATTGCAATGTATTTGTTGATAGCTTGATCACAATGCCACCCACCGCCAATATGATGAAGCCCAGCTACGATGGAGATGGCAATGAATAAGCGTGAGATGGAAGGATTTATAAGGTCAGTGTCTATCACAATCACATCACTTACGAGGAGGAAGGTGGTGACTATTTGAAAGACGATTCTTACGACACGCGCGAGAGTTCTGCCCATGCTGAAGGGAGAGAGGGAAGCTCACAAATGTAGCAAAAGATGAACAAGACATTTGGGTTAATAAGCGTAGTGCAGTAGAGAGGCAGCGCACTCCACCTTGGTCAAGTGAACTGATTAATTTTGTGGCCTGAGAGTTGGGAGCGTGATGCAGCTCTATTTAAAGCCGATCCAACTTCGAATTCAGCTAATGATGTTATTGCCACTGCACGATTGGCTGCGACATGACCCAATGGGGGTGAGAATTAAGCCCACTTCAATGCAATCGGCTGAAAGCCGATGAAGCACATTTGTTCTTGATTGACATATCCACGTAATTAAATCTCTGCTCTTCCGAAGATGCTTTGCGTGGGCTGAAGTGCTCGTCACTGCGGCGATTCTACTACTGCTAATGCTACCACGGTGGATCGCAGAATCTGCAGTAATATGCAGTCTAGTGTTTTTTATCGGTGCTGAAGCTCTATCGCTCGTGCTTCTCTCCAACACTCCCCAGCTGCTCGCCTTTTGTGAAACTACACAAGTGCGCACAAAGGTACCGAATACAATCCCCATGTAAGCAATCAATATGAAATTCGTTAAGTGACATCCGCGGGATTGCCAATGTTTGGGTGTACTGAGGTGTAGAGTAGTTAGGAAGAACAAGTAATGCCCTCTCCTTGAATGGATCGTCGCCCTCGCTGCACTTAGCTCGTGGTGGGATGGTCCAATGAGTGTCAGCTTTGCAAAAAGTGCGCGTTAATAGGGGAATCATGGAAGGAATCGCGGTTACATCCATCTCTCGCCTCACCTCACCGCATCACTTACGCTCCAGCCTTTCTGCCTAACGCTGTTGGGTGAGCAGTAGAAAGTGCTTTAATGTCTATCCGTCAAAACAACAATCTGGCATTGCTGTCATGCTCCTCGTCTTCAAAGCAACCCTTTAGGGCGCTTCAAAGCGAACTAATTAGCGGCTGCTGCGTGCACAAGAAGACGGCGTACGTCACGCGCCTCAACTAGTTATTACAATCACATTCGTGTTTGCGGCACTTTCTATTGAAGTCGCAGTCTTCGTGCTACCGTGGACAAGTCGGTGGGAAGTTGTCACTTTCAAGAACACGAGCTGATGTGCTAAGTGCTTGACTTGTTCCGCCTTTTAGCCCGTGGATTAAGGTGACCCAAGTGGGTTGCATTCGGTGGTGGCAATCAGGAGATACAAGGACTTAGCATTTGGATAGGAGTTGAGATGCTGGTGGGGACTAGTCACTTGAATGCGCATCAGTATGCAGCTCAATTGCGACTACAGGGTACGAAGTCATTTGTCAAGTCATGCGATCCGAGGCCGCTTCGTTGTACCTCTGTCGTGAGGCAGACACTGCCAGTGGCGATTTCGTGATGCTGCCGTAGGCGCTGCTCTTCCCATGCACAGACGAATAGTTGAGGCATTGTATCTGACATCTGGGGCGTGGGTGATGTTGCGTGCTCTGAGCATGGAGATGTGCACAGCACTTGAGGTAGTTGCGCCGATGTGGGCACAACTTCACTCGCCTACTGCAGCTGCGAGGAATCTGGCAAGCCGAACAAGTGCACTTTCACAGTCTCAAACGTCCATCAACTTAACGTCCTGCCTCAACGAAATGGTGGTGAGGACATGGGCATGAAATCGTACCACTACAGCGACGCCCGCAGTTGAAGTGCAGTTTGACTGTTCTGCTAGCTGGTTGAGATATATTAGTTTCTTAGTGCATTGCCACTTCTCCTTTTGATGGCTGCATTTGGACGCTTCGCAACACATTGCACCGGTGGGCTTGATGCCAGCATAATTAATGATCCTTCCTTAGTCCTACGTTGGTACCACAAGTCAACTTCTCGATGCACTCCCGCTCCTGCCGACTAACTGCCGGGAAATTCGGCGCTTCATTGGCTACTGTTGCGAATGGCGCTACCAGTGGGTGGAGTGATGCAAACCGGCACGAGGAGAAGGAGAACAGAGCTGAGAAGGCGACATTGATGATGCAGCGACCCATGCCAATCATGCCTTCCCACACACAGGTAATAGGTGATGCAAGTCTGAAGGCAATGAATTAAGGGAACATCTCACAAATTACCTTATTCGTAATTATCCTTCGGCCTCGTTTGCCAAGTATTGGTGTGCGCCGCACACACGTGAGGTGGGAAGTGGTGGTGATCGGTACTGTACAAGGCACATGAGGAGGATCAAACAGCCATGCAAATGTGTGGAAAGGGACAAATCATCCGAAAATGGGTTCAGATACCGCATGCTTGTCTCCGGCTTACGTTGGTCGCATGAGCATCAGTCAGGCTGAATCACTCCACGATGGCTTGTTTAGTAGCTCACAATAGCCAATGTTCGATCAGCTGTAAGAATGACATGGCACTGGATGCCGTGAAATCCAAAAGAGGGAATTGATTGCGTGGTGTTTGTTACCCGTCGAAGGAGTACGATGACCGAATGCACCCCTCTCATACACTTGGCACTAAATCAGATCTTGGCTTACGTGCTCCTGGCTGGTACAGGTGCAAGACGTCTGGTCTTAGCGGTGAACGCTGCTAACTTTAGCAGTGCTGTGTGGCTCCCACTGCCTCTAACATCAATTACCACCTTCTAAGTAGTTGGTAAATTGCTGTTGCCCTTACAATTTTTGAAAGTAAATCTTAAGTCATCGCCTATTATTGCTAAACAGGGGCTACCTGGTCCCCTAGGGCCGATTTGCTGAGGCCACATATGGCTTGGCATAGTCCTGACAGTTCTCAACCTAGCCACGTGCTTTCCTCTGCAGCACGATTGCGACACTCTACTGACTAAAGTGAGTAGGACCTTGTGAATATGAGGTGAATGCGTCACCGGAACACTCCCTATCTCTTATTATTGCGTCCCTGCAATTCGACAGCCTCGTCAGACGACCACATCGTCACTACAGCAGCTTGCCATCCACATTTGTGCACGCATCCTCGTCACTTTGCCAGCTGCACTGGACCCACCCCACAGAAGAATTGTTCGTCGCGCAAAATTAACACATCACGCACACATGGCCAGCAGCTCATCAACCACCACCCACTTTTGTCACCTACACGAATGTCCTTTTATCTTTAAAACGCATGTCCTATTCGAATGCCTATGGTGCGATTAGGCAAAGACTCTGTGATCTGCTTCCTTCGCAGACAGTGTTGACGCTCGATGCGAAACCAGCTCCCTTGGCATGTGGGACAGCTTTGTGGAGTGTGGCTGTGGAATGCAACTTGCGCACACTGCTGCTCACTTTTGCAGCAGCGCTCATCGCAATTTCAATGCTCGCTGTCTCCTTTAGTTATGCAGTTCAACAGCGGATTGAGGAGGAGCCTGATGTTAACCCTATCATATCCATTTCCCACTGTCGCTTGTTGCTAGTTCATTTAACGCAATCAGGTGACCGCAATAGCCTCGAAAATTGTACCATACATTGGTTTATTTTCTCTGTTATTGAATGCAGCCAGACTGGTGAGCCTCGTGGGGTGCATAGCATCATTTGAGTACTTCGCCTCAGAAGTATGTAAAGAGGTGAGTGGATTAACGGTGACACTGATGATCACCACATTTGGTGAAAGTAGTGTAGGTCGTTTCCTTGAACAGCCTCTAAATAGACGAATCGGTGGGTGGATGGACGGATGGATGAATGGATGGATGGATGGATGGATGGATGGATGGATGGATGGATGGATGGATGGATGGATGGATGGATGGATGGATGGATGGATGGATGGATGGATGGATGGATGGATGGGAAGGGAAGTGTGGGAGGGATGGAGGAAAGGAGAGCGTGGTTGTTGTCCCGATCTATGTGGCCAAATGGGAAACTTTATCGGTCCAGATTCGCTGAATTGTTTATTATGGAAACCTAGGAGGCGCATGAAAACGCCTATCCCATTTTAAGTAAGGCTGGCTTGACACCGCCGCACTCATGACTTTTATGTGCACCAGTATGGTAAAATGACAATCAACTCTACCGACACAAAATTTACAACCAATGCTATGATTGGTATCAAGGTCTTGGGACACTTGAGTCTGGTTGTCGTTAAAATGGCCTTTGCATGAAATGTTGTGCTATTTTATTTTGTCAACAGCGAAGCTCTGATGGAGCTGTTTGGTCGTATATTTTTTCAAATTCCTTTCCTACCGACGCTGTACAGTCCATATCTAGGCCGGCAACACATCTCAAATCCCTTTTTACTTGAATTAATCTTGCATTCTTTAGTGTAGGTAAGATCCCTACATTTGGAAAAAAATTGTTGTCGGTGAAAATCCTTACACAGTTGTGGAACTGTCTGACACACACGAGACCTTCCACTAAACCACTGTGTCGGTACTAATTCGGAGGAAATGTAGAGCCAGCTATTAGCATTCCTTGATAGTTTCTCCCTTGCATACATTGCATTCTTCAAGCTCATCTGTTCTCATGTCAACCTTATCATTGCGTTGACGGCTACACTGTAGCCTTTTCGTGCACTTGACAAAGGAAATCACTATGCCTTGCCATGGGGCATGCTCAAACGCACTAAATGATAGGCTTTGCGTGAAACAGAAATACTCTCTCACTGTCCTTAGCAAGCATCTGCAACAATGCTCCCGGTAGTCTTGATTCCCTATTTACACGCCCGACAGCACTCCTCGGCACATCTCGTCTTGAACAGCCATTTGACACGAACAAATACCAAATCAACTCACTTGTTGCCCCCTCTACACACCAGTAAGATGCTCACAAATGATCTACACCAGACAAAACAAATGTCATTTCTACCATTCATGAACTCACCATCCGCATACTCGATCAGGTAAAGAGCTGGAATAGTGTGAAATGCAAAGGGCTCAGCACTGAAAGTTACAGACACCACAACCCGATTTAGGAAAGGGACTAACAACAAGCAAAATAATGCCCCATACTTATGTTTATCTCAATCATTAAATATCACAAACATACAAGGGGAAAAAGAGGAAAAGTGGTGCCTTTTTGCGAAACAAAATTGAGCAGTGATCGGTGGAAAGAGACCGACAGATTCACTCCCCATTAGCTGGCCTCATTCTTCCATTGTCTGCTCATCGTTTGCAGCGCACAATGTGATTATGGCAAGTGCGATAAGCAGTGCTGAAAGGTGGAGAGGAGGCAAGGCAGTCTAAATCTCCCCTTTCTCCCTCTCATGTCTAAACAACAGCTAAAAGACTCACCTGCATGAACATCATGGTAATGGAGACGTATAATAAAGTCGCAGATCTAAGTTTGGCAATGTACTCAATCTTTGATCTGCAGCCCTTCACACCGGAAATTTTAGCAAGTCCAGTATCGCACAAGCCGTTCGTGATGTTGCAACATGTATGTGGCAAACTTTGGCGCTTTTTATCTACAAGTGAGGAAGGACGACAAATTGGTGCCTACGGAAGTCCGTGTAGCCATCCATGCCACAGCATTGGGGGGGAGTCTATCGGAGAGGAAAACATTTCGCTATCATTAAGCTTAGGCAATTTGGGGCAAAGAGGGCGACAAACCAATCTTAGGTACTCACCTCCATCAACATGTCCCAGATTTCGGTGGCTCTCTTTCCTTCTTTACTCACATCGCCGTATGACTTGAGAAGTGTCCCCAGTGAACCGACGATCCATTGGCGAATTTGGTGGGGTTGGAGAAAACCACGGCAACACCGATGATTTGCAAAACAAGAAGAACACCAAGAACAATACCGTACTGGAAGGAATGGTAAAACATTCGTCAGTAACTTGTCTGTGCATTATCCCCTAGTTCAAAGACATTAAGCGAACCCACGATTTTTAACATTTTATACCATCGACGACATGAAGCGATTACGCCCATCAAAGAGAGAAGTGCGAGCACCATTCCAAACACAATGCAGCATATGGCCATTGTATCTGTGAAAGTGATGAGGTAGTATTGTTCATGCTACATTAAAAGGAGAGAGAGAGAGAGAGAGAGAGAGAGAGCATCTTCCATAGCAAAATTCATCACTCACCAGAAAGTTCAAGCAGTAAGGCTGCAAATCGGCGCACATTTTCGACGTCCCTTGTATCCTTTGAATGCCACTTTACCAAATGCAGTGCACTTGTTGATGTAATTAGCACAATGCCACTCACCGCCCAATATGAAGCCCAGCTAGTTAAGAGAAAAAATCGCAATTTTCGCCACAGGGTGGGGTGCCAGACGAACTATGGCATTTGCATGAAATGGCTTACGATGAGTAAGACATTGGTGACTTGGAAAACAATTTCAATTGTACGCGATGTAGTGCAGAAATGCTGTGAAAGATTAAAACAAGATTATCTCATCTGCAATGGAGCAGAACTCACCCAACTATTTGACCTGCTTGCGTCGTGGACTGTAA